>OY294045.1:40600155-40634677 GCA_958510825.1 Brachypterus glaber
GGGGAAGATCCCTATTGTTTTTGAAAGTAATCCCCCCAAAAACAAAAAAGTTTTTTTTATTGAATTATTAATAATACACTATACAGGGTTATTCAGAAATAAGGGAGAAATTTAAGAGGTGATTCTGCGTTAAAAAATGAAAAAAGTTCATATAAAGGGTGGTCCGAAAATGAGCCCTAAGGGAGCTACGACACGTAAAATGTAGTTTTTATTTAATATTTCTGGAACCCTATAAACCGCAGTAACGAATTGCACATGCCTTAGCATTAATAAAGGCTATCATTTCATGTAATTTTTATTTAGTAGTTTTAACCAAGGACGTGCAAAATGGGGAGGCGATGCCACTTTTTTGCCCCATAGATTTCTTGACATTATCTCAATAAATTATTAATCAATAATTTAAAATACGTAAAAAGGTACTCTTTTTGTTTCATCGTAGAGCCAACCGTTTTCGAGAAAATTGCAATTAAAGAGGCAATTTCACGTTCTGAGCATCAAAAATAGGAACTAAAAAATGCACCAATAAAAATTTCGATGCTACAGGGTGATTCTGATTTCTAAATCTGTGTCTGTCTACGACAATAGTCTGTAAAGTTTGGGACTAAGATGCTATTTTTTTAATTTTATTTTTGTTATTGGGGCTATATTTTTTTAATGTTTACAATATTTATGTGAAAATTGGCATCTATGGATTTTTGAAGTCGGTGAAATTGAATCCGATTATGTATTTTTTTCAAATTTTACTCCAGGATGTAACAATTTTAAAACATTTTTAATTATTTTTTTGATATACAGAAGCTCAAAATTGTTACATTTAATTACCCTATATATTTTGAACTGATTTATCTGGGACTCCCTGTATTATTTCGAATACCAAATTAACCCTCTTGCTTTGAATGAATCTATTATTTTAATAAAACACAAGATTGTATGGCAAAATTCTATTAAAACAACAATACGAGTTCGTTTTTAATACTAATTCAAAACGTTTTATGGCGTGCAAATACAAGTGGTCTCATTAAGTCAATGAAAATGGGAAAATAAGGAAAACAACGACGGTAGAAACGGAGCGTTAAATGACTATTGTACTCTCTGCTATCATATGATCATGTTTAAAATGGCCGCAATTACAGTGACAGTCTTTTGTTTCCGTTAATTGAACGGCATTAATGTCAGGCCAGATACCACAAAGGCTGTATAATTGTTTCACTAACCAAAATCTAGATGCTTATAGTTTATAGATAATAATTTCTGAATGATAGAAAATTGCATGGAGAATAAAACGCTTAAAAACTCCATCTTACGAGACATCATGGTGTAGTGGGTGAAGTCACCAGTTTACAGTATTACAACCACGAAGTCGTGGGTTCGAGTTCCACCTAAGTCACAAGGCGTAGCTAGGATTTTCGTCTGGGTAACGAACTCTGCTCCTTCGCCAGTTTTTTTAAATTTGTATAAAATAATGAGTCATTATTTAATTTTTTTACACACAGAAAAAAGTTTCATTATTTAAATAATTATATTTTTTAAGTTAGGAATTCTCTTGAAAATATTGTTTTTGACTAAACCTAATTTTTTTTAACGAAACCAATATTTTTTGTTTAAGATTTTATATTAGTTTCCTTTTAGCTCCTGTCAATATTCTTAAAGTGTATTCCTTAAATAAGAATTGTGGTTTGCACAATAAACAGAAGAGAATGTGAAAGAGAAAATTCCAAAAGTTGAACTTTGGAAGGCTTTTCTTGTTTCTTGATAAAAAAAGGTAATATACAGGTTCTTGATAAAAAAAAGGTAATATCCAGGTTCTTGATAAAAAAAGGTAATATCCAGGTTCTACCTAAGCAACCTTTAAGTTCGAATTAAAGTTAACTTATGATCCACAACTCATGTTTAATCTTTTGCTGCTTTATATGAGAGCATAAAATGCTCTAAAAAATCTATAAAAGAATTAAAATTTATTATTTAATATTAATTTATTAACGCAACATCTGTTAGGGCAGGGGTAAGTAAAATAACTGTTTTCGAGGCTCGTCGATTTTTCCTGAGGTTTGGCCCAAAACACAAAAAGACCATCCGTCCTGCACTCAACCCTTTTGATAGATTAGTGGCTTAGTGTATTTAGACGGGATCCACTACGCCAGATTTCCTGCGATCATTTAACACCGGCTAGCAATACCCGGTCATGCCATTGATTTGTGACAGTAGCAGCAACGCACAGTGGAACTTTGGTTTAAATATTTTTTTCTCACTATCAACTATGTTAGTTAGACATTACTTAATAAAAAAAGTACACAGTAATGGAAAGTACTATATCGAGCACACTTAGTGATAGATAAAATCAATACAAACAAATCCGTAACTAAAAACATAAAAATCGATTTAATAATAATAATAATAATAAACTTTATTTGTTTCAATCGATCAATTTACATTGATATAGGACAAGTCAAAAACAAAAGAAAAAAAATTAACAAATTAGAAGAAAAAAAATTAACAAATTAGAAATTGTATGACAAAAATTCCTCAACCGAGTAAAATGCATTTAAAATCAAATATTTTTAATAGTTTTCATATACAAATTATATCTCAAATCTCTTATCTGCCTAGGCAGTTTATTGTACAAAACCGCGCTAAAATAGTAGGGATTATTTTTTTGTAATTCCAGTCTATGAATGGGATATTCAATATTAGTACCGCACAAGGACACTAAGTGTGCTTACATTTACCGCAGGGGGACATCTAGACAAAAGACTACTATTTCTAATTTTATAGAGTGATTCCATAAAAGATGATTTTTTGAATTATCACACATATAAATGTCAAAAATATTATTAATAAAATAATTATTAAAAATAATCAAATTTTAATCGTTTTAGTCTATATTAGACCTTTATCAAAAGCATCTAAATTATGAGTATTATTTTAAAAGTTCCGAAAATACCATGTAACTAATTACTGAATAACTTATATATAGTTCCATGTATGGAACTTTTAAAATAATGCTCATAATTTAGATACTTTTGATAAAGGTTTAATATAAACTGAAACGTTAAGTACTGAAAAGTGACAATTAAAATTTGCCAAAAGTAATCCAAAACAGATGTGTTTATTTTTAATAAATTTGATTGGCAACGTATAGTTAGTATTATTAACAAAATAAGATTTTAACTCCATGGTAGTGAGAAAAACGTTATGCTCTACTCGTAGGTAAGTTTTTTTTCTGTCTTCGGTTGTGTTTATGGACCTCAGCTCAGCTTCGGTCCACAAAATACTACCTCACACAGAAAAATTCACTTACCTCTACTAGGAGCCCAAAAAACTATATCTATAGATCTGTCACAATTGATTGTACCCAAGGCTATGTCAAAATGAAAAAAATTAGGTTAGCTTGATTTGCAAGTTATATACCATATATTTGCTGCTTCCAGGCTATTATCTTAGGATTAGTTATCTTTGCTGATTCAGCATTCTGTACCTTCTATGTTATATTAAATTTATATTTTTATTCTGAATAGAGCTATAGAACAATCAAGTCTATTAGATTCATTTTTTTTGTCCCAAGTTTTACAGTTTTGAAATAAAATAATCTTTTTTAAAAAAGGAAAATCCTAATATCGGATTTTAACTGGCGCAGTCGGTAGGATTTTCCAAACGGAAACGACAAAAATCGCGGATCCGGTGCGTTATAACGCCTTGTTGGAAAATCGAACTTTTGTGAACCTGTGAAATTTGGGAGACTGGAGGAGGACAACATTGCCAAGCCCAGCCTAGTTAAGTGATGAAGAAAATAATATTAATGTAAGTCCTTTTGATAAATTTCCTTATTTTTCCATATCCATAATTTTCATTATATATTTTATTGACATATTATTGATCGAGTATTATTGATCACATATTGAATTTTATCCGAAGTAAAGGTATAAGAATGATTAAATGTTAGTTGGTTATAATATTCTATAAAAATAATAAAGTAAATAATTATGCAGTACCCGTATTAAGCTTATCATTCGTACGTGCCTTTTAAAGAATTTGTTTTGTTGTTGAAAATAACCAAGTTTTAATCGTGAATAATATAGTAAGTAATTTAATATTTTAACTCGTCTGTCTGTTTCTGTGTCTTATCTTTATATTTTTTTTTATCTTTTATAAAGCGAAAAGTTTATCAGGTATTTATTTCAATTCGATTCAAAAAATTCTCTTAGTGTAATAGTAAATAATATATTTATTTTGTAATATTTTCTTGTTTTAAATAAAATGGCAGTAGGAAATATAAACTACCAACTTTTAAAATTATATGTGGATACAATTCCTCAATTTGAAGGAAATCCACATACTTTAGGTATTTTTATTGATAGTTGTGAAACAGTAATTGCTCAGTTTGCGGATGACGAGAATCCCGTTCTAAACACATATATCCTTAGAGCCATTATCGGAAAGTTGTCGGGGAGAGCGTTAAGCCTAATAGGTTCCCGGATAGAACTGAGAACCTGGGATGAAATTAAATCCTCCCTGCAGCTAAGTTTCGGAGACCAACGGGATATAGACTGTTTAGTCCAGGACTTGGTATCCTTAAAACCGTTCAGAAACGAAACTCCTTATAAATTTGGCATGAGATGCCAAGATGTAAGAAGTCTGGTAATTTCAAAACTAAATACGCTAAATATCCCTCGCGAGGACAAATTAATTAAAGTCGAAATTTATAATAAACAATCTTTGAGTACTTTTATTTACGGTTTGTCGGGTCAAATCCAAAACAATATAAGACTCAGAAATCCTGACAGTCTGGAACAGGCAATGTCGTATTTAATAGAAGAAGAAAACTTCTCATATGGTCAGAATAGAAATAGCAATATAAATTTCCAACGTGATTTTAACCCCTCTCAAAGAATAACGCCCTTTTCAAACCCCAGAGATGATACACCACAAAATTATAGAAATTTTAATAATGTAGAACAAAATTTTAGAAATAACGCACAACAAAATAATTTCAGAAACCAACAGAAACCAAATTTTAACCACGCAGGACAAAATTTCCCAAATAATTACCCGCGTCAAAATTTACAAAATTTTAGACCAAATTTCCAAAATAATTTCCCAAGAAGAAACTTCCAAAATAATTACTCCCAAAGACAAAACACTCCCCAACAATTTCAAAATAACTACCCCCAAAGGCAAAATACTCCTCAACAATATCAAAATAACTTTCCTAGACAAAATCAGCAAAATTTTAACTCACATAACTTAAATCCCCAACGTTTTTACCAGCAAAATTTTAATCCGAATAGAAATACAAATACTTTTAAACCGGAACCAATGGATACGAGTTCGGGCAACACTAGAATAAACTTTACAAATGCTGGAATTTCTAATGAAAACCAGAATTTTAACGAAACCCTTGAAATAAACAACGAAAACCCAAATTATATAAATAACCAACATGATAACTCAAATTTTGAAAATAATGTTGTAAGCCAAAATCAAAATGTAAATTTTCACTTAGCCGAATTACAAAACCACCCATTTTGATAAATATAAATTTTGACAGGTCTTGTTTACCTCACATTTACATAGAAGAATTAAATGCAAATTTTCTTATAGATACTGGTAGTTCTCGTAGTTTAATAGATCCTAAGTTAGCTCATAAGTTTTACAAAAATTATATACATAATGAACAATTTAATATACAAACCGCTCACAGTATCACATTTCACAATGAGGTAATGCAAATACCTATTTTTAAAGAATTTAATAAAAATTTAGTTCATAAGTTCTACTTGTTTAAATTTAGCGATAAGTACGAAGGCATTATAGGAATAGATTTAATTAAAAAACTTAACGGACATATTGATATGGAATCAAATTTATTAATTACTTCTCAAACTAAAATACCAATAATCTTCGAAAAAGAAAATAGCTATAAAAATAATACACCCCCATTATTTGAAAATCAAAAAATATTTATACCCCCTAGAACAGGAAAAGTCGTCTCTATTCCCGTAAATATGAAAGAAGGAGTAGGAATATTAAAATATCTAAAATATGGGAAAAATGTAGAATCCCCCGAAGCCTTAGTAACTGTAAAAAATTACTGTGCTATTACTACTATTATAAATTCAAGTATGAATGGCAAACAGTTATTAATTAAAAATCCTTTTAGTATAGAACCTGTAACTGAAAATGAAATAAACTTTTTTGAAAATTTTGAAACTGAACCTATAACTATGTCAGAACAAAATCACGATAACTCTCTCAAAGATAATTTAAATAATTTAAGGTTAGAACATTGCAACTTAGAAGAAAAAGCAGCCATTGAAAAACTTTGCTATGAATACCGCGACATATTTTATCTTGAAAATACCCCGTTAACATTTACTAATCAAATAAGACATAAAATAAGACTGACCGACGAAACTCCAATTTTCACTAAATCCTATAGGTACCCTGAAGTACATAAGGAGGAAGTGAGAAACCAAATAGACAAAATGCTACAACAAGGCATTATTCAGCCATCTTGCTCGCCATTTTCTAGCCCCATTTGGGTTGTACCAAAGAAAATGGATGCATCGGGTAAGAAAAAATGGCGAATAGTAATAGATTATCGTAGACTTAATGAAAAGACAATTGACGACAAATACCCTTTACCCAATATTACCGATATATTAGATAAGCTAGGAAGAAGTTTATATTTTACTACCCTTGATCTTGCAAATGGATTTCACCAAATAGAAATGCACCCCGACGACGTACAAAAAACTGCTTTTTCAACAGAACGAGGACATTTTGAATATTTAAGAATGCCATTTGGCCTCAAAAATGCCCCGCGAACTTTTGAAAGAATTATGGACAATATTCTTAGAGGACTGACGAACGAAACATGTTTAGTATACTTAGACGATATAGTTATTTTTAGCACATCCCTTACAGAACACATAGAACGACTGAGACAAGTATTCGAACGCTTACGGCAGTCAAACTTCAAACTTCAGTTAGACAAATCCGAGTTTTTGAGAAAAGAAGTCAACTTTTTAGGTCATGTTATTACTCCAGAAGGAGTTAAGCCAAATGAAGATAAAATAATCGCAATAAAACAATTCCCCATTCCCACAACTCAAAAGGAAATTAAAAGCTTTTTAGGCCTTGTAGGTTACTACAGAAAATTCATTAAAGACTTTGCCAAAATAACTAAACCTTTGACAGTGTGTTTAAAGAAAAATGCTCATGTAACCCATACTAAAGAATTTGTAGACGCTTTTGATTTGTGTAAAACATTACTAGTAAATGCACCCATACTCCAATACCCTGATTTCACTAAACCCTTCATTCTTACAAGCGATGCTTCAAATTTTGCCCTTGGTTCAGTCCTCTCTCAAGGAACTGTAGGTTCCGACAAACCAATTGCGTTCGCTTCACGAACTTTAAATGAGACCGAAACAAAATATAGTACAATCGAAAAGGAATTGCTTTCCATAGTTTGGGCCTGTAAATATTTTCGCCCCTATCTTTATGGGCGTAAGTTTACTATTTATACAGACCATCGACCCCTTGTTTGGCTTTTTAACCTCAAGGAACCACATTCCAAATTAGTTCGATGGAGGTTAAAATTAGAAGAATTTGACTACGATATAGTCTACAAAAAAGGTTCACTTAATACGAACGCTGATGCACTATCAAGAATCAAAATAAACACTATGATACAAAATTTCGAATCCCAAAATATTATTGACGACATTTTAGAAAACAATTTAAACATTAAAAATGATAAAGTAGATATAAAATACGAAAATATATTTAACCCTAGAAATAAAACTTCCCTTGCCCATTGTGTTTCACTAGATTTTAAAATGGCTAAAGGAATTGCAGTAGAATTTAGAGATAGATTTCAATCAATAAAAAAATTAAAAAACCAACACAAAAATATTGGTGAAGTAGCTTATATTAAATTTAACGATAGAAGAATTTACTACCTAATTACTAAAGAAAAGTTCTCTGACAAACCCACTTACAAAACCGTTATTTCAGCCCTAAAAAATTTAAAATTATTAGGTACCAAATTAAACGAAACTCATATCTCTATGCCAAAAATAGCCTCAGGACTAGATCGGCTTGATTGGAATATCATATTTAATTTAATAAAGTATATTTTTCAAAATTCTAAAATTAAAATTACTATATATTTTGAAGAAAATAAAATAGACTGTAATGCCCTAGAAAATGCATCAATAATCAATAATCCTGGTGATATAGACTTTGACATTGACAGTTTTCTAGACCAAGAACGTAACCTTGATCAAACAGAAGAAATTTCAAAAATCATACAAGATATAGAACGCGATACGCAACCTAAAATTAAGATACTTCAAGATATCCAAATTAGACCACCCCAAGACACAGTACATTCCCACGATTCTGATACAATTAATGAAGCTATACCCATACTAGATGAAATAATAAATAATAAACCTGTCCAAATATACGTAAAACCCAATGCACATAACGAAATTAAAACAGAATCTAATCATTTTAAGAATTCGAAAATCTTATATGTTACCATACCCAAAACCGATGAAAAATTAGTTTTAAAATTTTTAAAAGAGTATACAAGTACAAGTACTACATTTTACATTTATTTCTTTGATAAAGATCATTATAAAATCTTCAACGATATTTACATGAAACATTTTTATCGAACTGGACTTAAAATAATAAATTGTACTAAATTAGTAAATACCATTAGAGACAAAGAAGAACAAATTAATATAATTAAATATCAACATGAAGGCAAAACTAATCACAGAGGTATTAATGAGACATGTGAAAGACTTAAAAGAAATTATTATTGGCCGGGCATGAAAAATGACGTGACAGAATATATAAATACGTGCGATATTTGTCAATTAGCTAAATATTCTAGACAACCCGCTTACACCCCTTTGGTCTTAACGGAAACTCCTACTAAACCTTTCGAAATTCTACATATCGATTCACTTAAATTCGATAAACAAACGTACCTATGTATAATAGATAAATTTTCCAAATTCGCACAAGCCATTCCCACGATAAGTACACTAGCAACCGAATCCTGTAACGCCCTTTTACAGTTTTTCACTTATTTCGGATTACCGACGAAAATCGTTAGCGATAACGGAACTGAATTCAAAAACGAAACGGTAAAGGCTATTTTGAGATTACATAATATTAGAATACATTTTACCACACCCGGACACCACGAATCAAATTCACCAATAGAACGTTTTCACTCAACCATTATTGAACACCTAAGAATTTTAAAAATTAAACACCCTAAAGACCCTTATACAGACCTAATGAAATATGCAATTATAGCTTACAATAGTTCAATTCATTCTTCTACAAATTTCACACCCTATGAACTTGTTCTTGGACACACAGACTCACGTGACCCCTTAGATCTTTTAAATACAACTTATTATACAGACTACGCATATAACCATAAAGAAAAAGTAAAATCACTCTACAATAGTATAGCGGAAAAAAGTAAATTAAATAAGGAAAAAATAATTCAAAGTAGAAACACAAAAGGTCCTGAACAAACCGATTTTATTTTAGGTAATATTGTCTATAAGTATGCTCATGAAAGGAATAAAAAAGAAAATAAATTTATCGGTCCTTATAAACTAATAGAATTTTTAGAAAATAATAAGGTAATAATTAAAAATTTAAGCAATAATAAATTAGAAACTATACACATAAAAGAACTGAAAAAACCTTCCGTTGTTGCAGACTCTACGCCTACACCCTCATGTTCGCAGATTCCAACTCAAGATTTCATGACTTAAATGACAACCCTGGACTACTAACCTTAAAATTAGGAAATGCACAACTGAAAATCGACCACTGGACGTTCATTAAAATATTTGACCTAGAAAATGTTATTAACGAATTTCGAACCCTTCAATCCCACTTTTCCGACTTAAAATATGCAATTAAAAATAGTCCTACTAAGACTCAATATGAGACAGAATTTTATAACTCATATCACTTAATTGATACTTTGGAAAATAATATTAAAACTCAAACGAATCAATTAATCCCCACAAATAATATTTACCCTAATAATAAAATTAAAAGAGGCTTAATAAATAGTTTAGGTTATGCATTTAAATTCATTACTGGAAATTTAGATGACAATGACGCAATAAAATACGATAACGCCATAACCATGATTTCAAAAAATCAAGATAAAATTAAAACATTAGTTAAAGACCAAATTACATTACTAGAAACCTCAATTCAAACCTTTAATGAAAGTACTCAAACTTTAACTCATAATCAATTAATATTGGAATCTAAAATTAACGAAATTGAATCTGTAATAAAAGACGTAAGTGTCAAAGATATAGGCAATCATTATTTTACTATGATTAATATGATCATTTCACAAATAATTAATGCTTTTCAGATTATCAATAATGTTCTTAAAGAAATTGAAGTAATTGTTACTTTTTCTAAATTAAACACATTTCATAATTCAATGATCGAACCTACTGAACTCTTACGCGAAATTGAATCAATCAGTAAACATTTAGTAAAAACTAAACTACCATTTGAACCAAAACTTGAAAATATTTTACTATTCGAAAAACTTATTAACATTAAAAGCTATAATAAAAATAACCAAATAATATTTATACTAGAAATACCTATAGTAGAAAATGAAAATTATAACTATTATCACCTATATCCGTTACCTACACTAGAAAATAACTCCTTCCGAACCATATTACCCCTTTCCAAATACCTTACATTGAACGAAAACTACTACATGATGTTTAACGAAAAATGTAAAGAAATCACACCAGAAGAATACATTTGCGAAGAAACCAACCCCATTCAAATTACAGAAGAAAATCTACCCTGTGAAGTCTCCCTCTTAAAATTCAATAAGAATAATTCTGCCTGTCACCAAACTCCAGTTGAGTTCAAAAACTTGAAAATTCAAAAAACAGAAAAAAACAATTGGATCGTAGTTACACCCAGAAAAGTAGTTGCTGTTCAAAAGTGCGGTTCAATTAAAGACAATTACCCCTTATTTGGTACTTACATTTTGGAACTTAATAATAATTGTGAGGTACTAATAGACAATATAAACATTCAAAGTTTTAAAACCTACAAAAGTACATTTAGAAATATTGTTCTACCAAATCTAAATTTAAATGGTAGTTCTAGTAAAACTTCAAAAATAAACTTTCAACCCTTAAAACTGGATACTGTGAGTTTAGACGAACTGAAAAACATTCGAAGTGTTTTAGACTTACAAAAAACAGACTTATTTGACATCCCTTCTATACACTATAACAATATTAGTGTTTGGACGATCGTCTCCTACATATTTATCGTTTTATTAGCTTTCTGCTTTGCTTCATACATTTACTACAAGAAATGTTATATTAGGAATAGGAATATAACCCTAGATGTGGAAACCCCATTAAAAAACTCGAGGAACCAGAGTCAAGGACCAGCATCACTAAAAAGTGAAAATCCTGTTGTTACCCCCAGGATTTTCGTCTAAGGATGGAGGAGTTATATACCATATATTTGCTGCTTCCAGGCTATTATCTTAGGATTAGTTATCTTTGCTGATTCAGCATTCTGTACCTTCTATGTTATATTAAATTTATATTTTTATTCTGAATAGAGCTATAGAACAATCAAGTCTATTAGATTCATTTTTTTTGTCCCAAGTTTTACAGTTTTGAAATAAAATAATCTTTTTTAAAAAAGGAAAATCCTAATATCGGATTTTAACTTGCAGATTGTTTTTTCAGGCTGGGATATTACTAGTAAAGATCTAAAATCTACAATTATTTGAGGTTATGTAGCTTTTTTATAGAATCAAACTTGTCACATCGTAAAAACAACAAACTGGTTTTACACGGATTTAAATCGTAAACTTTTGTCCTTGTATATTTAAACCAAATCAATCAACTTTTTATTATACTCATTATACGCGAAAAATTAAAAGCATGGAATTTGAGGAACAAGGAATCTGTAGAATTGGAGGAAATAGACCAGGGTCGATAATTTTAAAATGGTTAAAAGTGAAAAAAAATTATAGTAGGATGAAACCCGTTAAAAAAGGACGAGAATATAACAAAAATGAAAGGAAAAATAATTTACGGGCGATCTGAGGTCGGGAAGTGAAAGGGGGTGAGTTTTTAAGGGTAAAAAACGGTGTATCTCGATTTCCGGCAAAACTACAAGTCCTATGGAAAAAAATTAAATGACAAAGTTGTAGGTAATAAAGAGACCTACAACTTTTGTAATTACACTTTTTTCACATAACCTCAAAATTTATGTGAAAAATTCAAATAATCAAGTTTTTGGTTTGGACTTTTTATCTTATGCAAAAAAATTTTTGTTCGTTGAAATCTCTCCTTTCTGATAATGTAAAAAAATATATACATTACTATGGTAAACCTAGACCCGCCTAGCCCCTTCCCCATTTCTCTATGAAATACCTTTTGATGGGCTAAAATTATCACTAGGTAACTCAGGTATATAAGTTATCTTAAAATAGCAATAAATAGGCATCTATGCACATAATTTAAAGAATATTCTACAACTTTCTCAAAATATTGTAGATGTCTTATTAAATATTAACTTATTTGGTTGTTAATTATAGTAGTATATTTCGATTTGTATTTTTTTGTTTATCAATGTAACATAGAATCTTACGTTTTTCAAGTAATTAAAGTGTAAATTTTACTAAATAGCTTAAAATTGTACATAGTGATTAAAAAAAAATTTCGGATTCGAGTTTTTTTCTTTTCTTTGCATTTTCTGAGAACATTTACCATAGTAATGTATATATTTTTTTACATTATCAGAAAGAAGAGATTTCAACGAACAAAAAACTCCCCGACTTTTTTTAAAAAGCTGATATTTTGACGCGAGAATTTTCGATTGAAAATTAGGGTGTTTTTTCGATATTAAGTCAAAATAAGGTGAAAAAATAAATATTTCAAATCAAAAAAATTACAGTGTCTTTAGGACATAAAAAGGTAAGTTTTCACCAAATTTCGTGAAAAACAAATTTTTTTTGCATAAGATAAAAAAGTCCAAACCAAAAACTTGATTATTTGAATTTTTCACATAAATTTTGAGGTTATGTGAAAAAAGTGTAATTACAAAAGTTGTAGGTCTCTTTATTACCTACAACTTTGTCATTTAATTTTTTTCCATAGGACTTGTAGTTTTGCCGGAAATCGAGATACACCGTTTTTTACCCTTAAAAACTCTTCCCGACCTCAGATCGCCCCTAAATTATTTTTCCTTTCATTTTTATTATATCCTCGTCCTTTTTTAACGGGTTTCATCCTACTATTATTTTTTTTGGTTTCAAAAATTATCGACCCTGGTCTAAAAGGCGAAGTTGGAAGATTTAAATTATTTATAACGTTTGATTATATTACTGGTTTTTGTAGAACGCAGTTTCATCGGCTATGCCGCTTTCTGTTTTATATAATAATAATAATATTAATAATAAAAAACGGTGCTTTTATATACGATCGAATAAAAATATTGGTTATTTACGGTAAAAGTGAGTTAAGTGAGATATTAACATGAGTAAAATTGCCTTCCAGAGCTGAGGGGGTTAATTTTATTTAAGTCACGTGTACTATACAATTTTATACAAAAACTGTTTATTCTGCAGATTTTGTTATTATATTTTATAACTGATATTAAATATAAATTTCATAAGTCATAGTTTTAAGTTTCTGTACAGATTGGCCGATCTGAATGGGTATTTTTTTACTCAATCATTTAGACAAAAACAATTAAAAACACTACTTAAATTTAAGTAGTGTTTTTAATTGTTTTTAATTTTAATGTAAATGATTGAGTTAAAAAAATACCCATAGCAATGCGTTGCAACGTAGAGTAATGGTCTAAAAGGCGAAGTTGGAAGATTTAAATTATTTATAACGTTTGATTATATTACTGGTTTTTGTAGAACGCAGTTTCATCGGCTATGCCGCTTTCTGTTTTATATAATAATAATAATATTAATAATAAAAAACGGTGCTTTTAGATACGATCGAATAAAAATATTGGTTATTTACGGTAAAAGTGAGTTAAGTGAGATATTAACATGAGTAAAATTGCCTTCCAGAGCTGAGGGGGTTAATTTTATTTAAGTCACGTGTACTATACAATTTTATACAAAAACTGTTTATTCTGCAGATTTTGTTATTATATTTTATAACTGATATTAAATATAAATTTCATAAGTCATAGTTTGAAGTTTCTGTACAGATTGGCCGATCTGAATGGGTATTTTTTTACTCAATCATTTAGACAAAAACAATTAAAAACACTACTTAAATTTAAGTAGTGTTTTTAATTGTTTTTAATTTTAATGTAAATGATTGAGTTAAAAAAATACCCATAGCAATGCGTTGCAACGTAGAGTAATGGTCTAAAAGGCGAAGTTGGAAGATTTAAATTATTTATAACGTTTGATTATATTACTGGTTTTTGTAGAACGCAGTTTCATCGGCTATGCCGCTTTCTGTTTTATATAATAATAATAATATTAATAATAAAAAACGGTGCTTTTATATACGATCGAATAAAAATATTGGTTATTTACGGTAAAAGTGAGTTAAGTGAGATATTACCATGAGTAAAATTGCCTTCCAGAGCTGAGGGGGTTAATTTTATTTAAGTCACGTGTACTATACAATTTTATACAAAAACTGTTTATTCTGCAGATTTTGTTATTATATTTTATAACTTATATTAAATATAAATTTCATAAGTCATAGTTTGAAGTTTCTGTACAGATTGGCCGATCTGAATGGGTATTTTTTTACTCAATCATTTAGACAAAAACAATTAAAAACACTACTTAAATTTAAGTAGTGTTTTTAATTGTTTTTAATTTTAATGTAAATGATTGAGTTAAAAAAATACCCATAGCAATGCGTTGCAACGTAGAGTAATAACAAATTTTTTGCAAAAGATAAACAGTCAATTTACTTATTTAAACTGGCCGCAGTAGCCGGGGATTTATAATAAGGCTTTATATAAATAAAGTATTAAATAAATAATAAATTTAATCCACAGTGCGCGAACTAAGCTATTAAATCACGCTTTCCATCACCGAAAAATATTCACTCTTAACGTGATTATAAATACCGGGTGTAAATGAAAACCCTCCTGTTTCAATAATTAATATAAATTGTTTCCAATTTTAATTGCAATTTCCATTTGTTTGGGAGACGATCAAAAATACATTAGGGGATTTTTATTTATTAATTTTGATTGACAAATGACTCTGCGAAGAATACATATCTGTTGCGTAGGGTCACCGTTTTGGGCCTAAAAAATTAATTCGAACAAACTTAATATTCTGTTTATAAAAATTACGAATTAATATAAAAACAATATTTCGGTGCCAATTATTATCACTTTTTTTCATATTAGCAAAGAAGTATGATAGGTTTACTTCGGGCCCAAAAAAAAAGAAAAAAGTCCAAACCAAAATAATTTTTTTCATGCCAAGTGCCTTTTTCTAGGCACTTGTAATTCTATAATTCTACAACATATCTGTCCTTCTGTCCTATTGTCATATTTTCTTTCCCGCAAGATAACGCGAAAAAAAAACCGATCAACTCAATTTTCAGGAGAAAAAAAACCTCACCTCTGAAAAATTACCAAACTGTACTACAATTTTTTTCAATTATACTCCAATTTTACCAAATGCCATTTTTTACCAAAATTGGTTAATAATTATTAACCAAAAGAAATAGAATATTTATAAATATTCTTATTCTTCTTCTTATTCTTGAAAATTCTAAAACTTTTCGCATGTAGTGCTGAAATACGTATTAGATGATTTTTTTTATTAAAATGGTTTAACCCTTCGTTAGGCGCGCCTCTTTATGTAACGGGTTTAGGCGCGCGGTCTAAACTTGTAGACCATTTTATTTTTTGTTTAAAAAAAAACACATTTATATTTTTAAAACCCAAATATCTTATGTTATTTATTTGGTTGTATTTAAAAGTTATTTACATATTTTTTCAAATTATTATTGTTTTAGTAAGTGTTAAGGGTAAAAGAAAAATGATATACAATTCTAACATATATTTTACATCGGTACGGTAATTTGTAAAAAAAAATAAAAATAACTTAAAAAACTTTCTGAAACTTAAACATTTGTTTTTTTTTTAACATGTACGATTATAAAAAAATAAAAAACACCTAAATTAAAAGAAAAAAATATTATAAAATTTGACTCGAAATCATGCAATATTTTAGTAACTCATGCGCCTTGTACATGTGCTCTTTGCAATCGTAGTTATGATATTTTGAGCATTTTTTTTTTCGATTTATTTTCCCTTCTTAGGCACATTTAGTGTCCAAAGTAATTTTTAATTTTATAGAACAGAAAATTACCTTATTTATCAAAAACATTACGTATGAGCTCTTTCATGCCCAAAAAGACTCGTGCCAGTGTCTTATTATAAACCGCTATTTTTTTTGGTGGTAAAGACATATTGTATCTTTAATTTATCTTTAAACTAATAAACTAACTTTGAAAAACAATATTCACAAAAAGAAACCATAAAAACTTACACAAAATAAAAAAATGCAAAAATAAAAAAGGTAACGTGGTTAGTCGCGCGGTCTACCATTGTAGACCAGGCAGGTTTCAATATGAATAAAAACAATATTATACCCATTCAAAGTGTGAATTATTACTGATCTAATAGATTGATGCATAATGCACAGCTACTTGAAGGGGCGCAAGCGTAAACACTCCTTGTAAAAAGTTACCCAACTAAAAAAAAGCATGGTCTACGATCGTAGACCGCGCGCCTAACGAAGGGTTAAAAATTAATTCGCCTTTCAATTTTTACCTATAAATAGTGAGTATCGGGTGGAACATTTGAGGCTCTGCTGCCCGAGCCAGTCCGCCGCTGATTGCATATCTTCACGGCTTGTTTTAACGATCAGTTTTTATTTTGTATATTTAGGAAGTTTTAATGGCGTATCAGGTGGTCGACTCTCTTATTTCTATTACAAAAGCACCAATTTAAACGAGAATCCGGAAGTCCGGGCTCTCCTTTTATAATGTCTCATCTGGTTCGTTTTGTAAAATGTATTCTATAAGAATTATACAACGGATTCATCGAGTTATGTCTAAATTAATTTACTGCCTTTTTTATATCAAAAGCAATAATAAATAATAATAAATATCAGCGGGTTTTATAATATTTTGGAAAAACGGTAGGCATTGAAAATTTCTTATGGGAAATCTCCTAACAAAAATCATGACAAAATCGTGAGAAAATTCCAACAAAAAATGTAACAACATCGTGAGAAATCGCGAGGAAAATCCCAACAAAAGTCGTTGATAATAGTGACAAAATCGTGAGAAATCGTGAGGAAAATCCCAATAAAAATCGTGACAAAATCGTGAGAAAAATCCCAACAACAAACGTGACAAAGTCGTGAGAAATTGTGAGGAAAATCCCTAGAAAAATCTTCATAATTGTGATAAAATAGTCAGAAATCTTGAGGAAAATCCCAACAAAAATCGTTACAATTGTGACAACATCGTGAGAAATCGTAAGGAAAATCCCAACAAAAATCGTGAGAATTCTGACAAAAATTTATGGGTTTCCAGCCATAAGACATTTTCAATGTCAAAACTGGGTAGGGTCAGGTAAAAATTTTTAATTAGTATTAATACATCAGGAAACGTGTATTTCATGAAAAGGAACAATAAGAAGAATAGTTCAGGACCTCATCATCAGGTAGGGGGTCATCAATACATAAGGACATAAATATAAGGTTTTCTTAATCAGCGTGCAGAGTTGACTCTTGGTACTGAAGAGGGCCAGCAGCCCGAAACTGTCAGTCTAGCAATATCACTCTGTACGATGATTAGAAAATAGATTGATGGAATAATAGACATAAATATGTTCTGGAGAGGGAGCTGGGTGTAAGAGGACCGGTAGACGGGCCTAGAATGGAATACTTCTCACAAATAACAATGGATGTAGGATGTATAAATTTTAAGAAATAAAAGAATTGATGAGTTAAGATAGAAATAAGTTGATGAATACAATGTAATATGGAGACATAAAATTTATAAAATCATAATTTTATAAATTATGATAATTAAACTTTTTTTATAAAATTTATAAAAAAAGTCTTATTATAGTAATCATAATTTATAACATTATGATTTTATAAATTTTATATTTTTAATTATTTAATATTTTATTTCAGCTTTATTTTATATCATTTTTTGTACGGTCAATAAGCAACTTATAATGAAAAACAATATTTTAGAGACTAAAGATTGTTATTTACTATTTGTAAAGATAACTTTTATATACTTATGTGATTAAACATATTTTTTCTCTATTACATCTTTGTTTACAAAAGCTTTTCCATTTTCCCAATCTGATTTCCATTTTTATTATAAGACGATGTTTTTAATTTCCCCTATAAACGTCAAAAAATACGTTTATGGGCAAAGTTTATCCTGTACCGTCTATGAATAAAAGACCCCCTTTTGGTCTGTAATAAAATATATCAACCCTCCCTTATACACATCAATTTTCACCCCTGGCCGCAAATAAGAGTATGCTAACGACCTCTACAATCAATAACACAAGTGCACTTATATAAATCCTTGACTCAGGTGCATTTTCCCAAATAACGGTGCGCAACAATAATCCCAATAATTTTGCCAGTTTCAAACAATTGGGCCCAGAGCTATTTTCCTCTCAGTAGCGTACCAATAAAAATTTTAGCCAGTATAACTTTCTGATAAAATTATCTCTTTAAGATACACCTCAAGCGTAGACTGATCTTTAGTAGTCGGCGTAAACTCAGTTATGACTCATCAACGTTGTAAATAAACACAGAAACATAGGCCTACGAAATAATTTTGCCGAATTATGATTTTCACGCAAACTAGCCCCCGCCCCTTTGGGGTGGAGTTAGATTTTTTTCATAATTAGATTCACTCTCAAAAGTCCAAACCTCAAAAACCCCAATATACCAATTTTCACTAAAACTACCCCCACCCTCTGACGGGCTGAAAGTGAATCTGAAAATAAAAAAAAATTAAATCCACCCCCTGGGGGGCGGGGGGTAGTTTTTGTGAAAACTGTAATATTGGGGTTTTTGAGGTTGCTGTAAGTGAATCTGATAATAAAAAAATTTAAATCCACCCCCAGGGGGTAGTTTTCTTAAATATATATATATATATATATATATATATATATATATATATATATATATATATTGGGGTTTTTGAGTCGCTAAAACTGAATCTCAATAAAATAATAATTATAAAATATTTATTTTCACCCCCTGAGGGGTGAATCCGATAATAAAAAATCAATTTTACGCTCGGATGTGAAAAATGGGAAAGCTCTTTTACTGGGCAGTGTATTTTTGTTGAACACAACTATGGACAAAGAAACATTGTTTTTTATATTTCAAAAAAAAAGAGCTAATGATTAAAAACGGAAAATGGTTGCGAAATCAGCGCATCAAATATGGCTATGGCTAGAAAAAACTAAAAGGTCCCCGGCAAATAAAAAAAGTTTTTTTGTAGACCACTGTTATTTTAACTCAAAATTTATACAATACAATACAACAACGGGACTACCTCATGAATGCCCTCTTTAAGTTGTAAAATATTTCATCCAATTGCGTTCATTCCTTTCAAAGTTATGCGGGAACAAATATAAAAAAAACAGTCACACGTCGAAGTGATAACCTCCTCCTTTTTGGAAGTCGGTTAAAAAGTAGAAAATATTTAAGTTATAAAAAAAGTGAGGTACTAGATCTAGTCACCCAATGAGCATTTAACAGATATTAGCCCCCCTTGCTGCACCCCAATATTCACCATAAACAATCCCGAGCGAGAATTTACGGTAACATACCTGTATGCCAAATTTCAAGTCTCTAGCTTAAAGCGTTCTTAAGTTATCGTGCACAGACCGATCGACCGAACTACTGACTTTTTTTTGCTCGAAATTGATTTATATCGACATAAAACGCCATAAAACGCAAAAATACGCAAAAAAAAATTTGAAATTTTTTGCACGAAATTTCGAAAATTTTCAAAATGGGAAAGCAAAATATAGGTTTATTTTTTTTTGTCGGGGATTGGTTCTTAATTTATAAAGCTTTAAACCAAACTAGTCCTAAACACAGAAGAGAGATAATATGACCCATGAAGGCTGGTTAATGTCTTACCGACAAAACGAAATCTTAAACCAGAACTCCTGTATACATGTAATGTCTACTGAAGATAAATAAGAAAAATTAGGCATTTTTTGTGCCGACACTGTCCTTTCGGTCATGTTATGTCAAATTGTATTAGCATTTAATAGATTTTAATTAATATTAATATCGGCAGGAGGATTAACATAAGGGTTGCCAATTCAATTTCAATTCAATTTAATTCGTGGCTCGCTTTGCGGTCGATTTATATGAATTTTAGTATTATTTTACTCTTGGCAGCCTTTAGTTAGAATAAGTTAGAATACATTAACAAATTTTTTTTTAATTCTTACATTTTATCTAAAATTTTAAACCTAAATTGAATTTTGAATTTCCCCTTTTCCGTATGTTTAAGCACGATAACTCAAGAAAGAAATCTATGTCTACATTTAAACTTTTAGAGAAAGGAAAACCAAGCTTATTAATTTTACAAAATTCACAAAGATAAATAACAAATATTTACCTAAAAGGTCATGAAATAAGCGAAGAAAATCCTAATTTTATTTTCTTTTTAGGTAAAAATTTTACTCAACACTTAAAAAATTATAAACTTATAAATTTTTTATTGGATCACGTTATAAATTTTATAGCACACGGCGTTCATTAAATCCTCTAAACAAAAAAAAATAGAGATATCTCTTTTACTTATAGATGTAAAACCATAGGCAATAACCGGTTTTCGGTTAACCGGTTGCAGAAATTACCTCACACCGGTTTTTGGTTAAAACACCGAACCAATAACCGGTTAAAACCGATTTAAAGCTTAAAGCAAAATTTTCTTTCAATTTCTTTAATTAAAAAAAAAAGTTACGTAACAAATGGAAGGGGGGTGGTGGGTCTTGAAAATGTTCGCCTCGTTGCATGGGGGGTCAAATATAGCCAAATTTTGCGTTACGTAATACTTGAAGGTTCCCAAGAAACGCATTATACTATACACTGCCAAAAGTATACACTAGTAAATGCGAAGCATTTTATATGTTTTAAATTTAAAACTTGTTTTTATTAGGTTCCGCTAGAGATTCGCAACAAATATGAGTAGTTAAATTTTACAACGCTTTTATTTTAAAGCCTAATTTGAAAACGAATTGAATAAATTTTACTATTTTTATAAACGAGAAATCAGTGAATTAAAGCATCATTTTGCTTTTTTATTTTTTTACGTTTCATGATATCATTTTTACCTATTCTGCATAAAACATCATGATGTTTTATGCAGAATATGATTTGGTATATTTTGAAATTTGATTCTGACAGATTTTTGATGGCAGAATCTAAACTAGCCACAGAATTGTCAGTCACAATAAAAAAATCGTTTTGACATGATCCTGAGCAAACATTTGCAAAAAAAATACCCACAGGTTAACCAGCAAAAGTCACTGGATATAACCTATGGATATTTCTCGTGGAACTGCTACCGACTTTTTTTATCCTTTTATTTTATGTTACCCTTTTGAGGGGATTTGTCTTCTTCAAACCTGATTTGTCAATTTTAATTATAACCTATTTTATTTATACCTATTTTTGCAAAATCAATACCCCGTCAGTATTCTAAATTTCTAAAATATTTTCTTGCAAGAATATAACTCATGATATTTGACTCACTGAATGAAATTTATGCAGATATAAATGGTCTTTAAAATCACATTAATATATATTATATATTCCCGATTTTTCCATTTCAAGTTTCATTTTGTATTCTTTATCATTTTTGTTGCCAGAGTCTAATAGCTATTTAATAACCATTGAACTAAAATGAAATAAAGTGTTTAAATATGTGCTTATCATTGGCCAAATATACAACCAAACTTTTCTCTTTTTATGGCCTACTGATAAGGCAGTTTACGAAAAACTAAGAAACTAACTCAAAAATAACCAATACGATAGTTTCTTGACAACAAAGACCATCAATCATCATAGTTCTACAGTGCTATCTCTTTTTAACAGTTAGCCAACGTAAGAAAGACGAAGTAATCAGAGTAGCCAATATAAGCAATACAAACTATTTATATTTACCTTATTTATTTTAACCCTAATTTAATTTTATATTATGCAGTTAAACATTTTAGGTAATAATATGTATTCAGTACTAAAATTGTTGCACTCAGATTACAGGCAAACAGTTTATTAAAAAAACCATCTGTCCACAAAGGCTAGAACTTTTGTTTTGTATTTGTTTTTAATATTAGTGACATCTGTTTGCTGGAAGGTGAACTTTTAGCATTGAAATTTACCTAGAACAATTTGGTGAAGTTTTCAATAATGGACTGGCCCAGGAAAATGTCCCATTTTAAAAGTAATAGATTAATTTAAAAAAAATAAAGCCTTTGTAAATTTAGTGTAAATAGAGTCCGATTGCTACTTTATTTCAAACGAAAATAAGATTCTTTCCTTGTAAATAGCCAATTATTTTCCCATTTTGAAAATTTTCAAAATTTCGGAAACCCCTGTATTCGTGCAAAAATGTTCAACATTTTTTTTGTGTATTTTTTATTTTTATGACGTTTTATGTCGATATAAATCCATTTCAAGCAAAAAAAAAAAATTCGGTCCATTGGTCGTTCTGTCCGGAAAATCTTGTATCCACGATAACTTAAGAAGACTTTAAACTAGAGACTTGAAATTTGTTATACAGGTATGGTGCCAAAAGTTCTCGCTCGGGATTGTTTTTGCTAAACATGTGGTGGGGCAAGGGAGGGGGGTAAATAATATAATTTTTCACAAAAATTTCAAAATTGCTATATAGAAGTTTTAGAGGTTGCTGAAATTAAATATGATAATAAAAAAATTCTAACTCCACCCCCGTGGGGGTGAGGGGGTAAATATTTTTAAATATATTTGTCAAAATTGGTATATAGGGGTTTTTGGGGACGACGAAACTGAATTTAATGATAAAATTATTACAATTCCTTCCCCTAAAAGTAAATAATAAAAAAATCCAACTTCGCCCCCTGAGGGGCGGGGGATCGTTTTCGTCAAAAATTGATATATAGGGGTTTTTGAGGTAGTTAAGGGTTAATCTGATATTAAAAAAAATCTAACTCCACCCGCTGAAAGGTGGGTGGTAGTGTTAGTGAAAATTTGTATATTGGGGTTTTTGAGGTTGCTGAAAGTGAATCTGATAATAAAAAATCCATTTAATGCTCGGAGGTAAAAAATGGGAAAGCGATTTTACTGGGCAGTGTATTTTATTGTAGTGTAATGACCCGAATAACTTTTGATTTATTCTTTTTGCAAGTTAAAATACATTAGCTCAACACATTTGTAGCTACCCCATTTTGATTGTGATTTTCCTAAAGAATCAGGCGGACGCCGTGCCAGTGGCAGATAATGCGTTAACTTTTTAATAGATTTATGTACTCATAGTCTTACTTCGTTAGATTAATAGTTTTTAGTGTATCCTCTACTTCTATTATGTATATATGGCCTCAACCCAGACTCACTTTTAAAAATATAGAAATAAGTTATGTAAAATTTTACATAACTTATTGTGTGATTGTGTGATTTTTATCTGTGTACTACAAAAACTGAACGGGCTGCAATATGGAATAGAAATTTAAAAATATGACCAAAATAATGGTTAGAAAAACTAAAAAGTTGATTTTATAGTTTTC
Source organism: Brachypterus glaber (assembly GCA_958510825.1). NCBI lineage: Eukaryota > Metazoa > Arthropoda > Insecta > Coleoptera > Kateretidae > Brachypterus > Brachypterus glaber. The sequence continues at coordinate 40,624,066 of OY294045.1, forward strand.
GACATCTGTGATTTAAAATCTAAAATTAAAATTAACCCTTTAACGCACTCACCCGAGTTAACTCGTTGACAGCAGGTTGGGATCCTTCCCGCTTACCGGACTTAACTCGGGCGACTTTTTGCAGAAAAATTAACCACTTTTTCGAAAAAAAGTGGTGCGTCAAGGGGTTAAAAAATTTAAATTACGGATCCAAGATGGCGGACACAATTTAAAAATATTGTCCAATTTTTATAAAATTTGGCATTCTAATATTTTTAGGGATGCTAATTTCTAATCTGATATTAAAATTAAAAAAATGAAAATAGCGGATTCTGAATGGCGGATCTAAAATAGCGAATCCAAAATGGCGGAATTTTTTTAAAAATATTGTTTAATTTTAATGAAATTTAATTTACTTATATTCTGGGATGTTTATTTTAGATTAAAAATTTTAAATGGCGGATCCAATGTGGCTGAAAATTTTTAAAATATTCTTCAATTTCATAAAATATGTATCTCAGTAAAGGTAAGAGCAATTTCAAAAACTCTTTTTATATTTTATATCTTCTTATTCTTGAAATGTTAGTAAAGAGCATCGATTTCTTTAAATGCATAGTGCAGGGATATCAATTTAAATTATTATTCCAGAAACAGTAACATTTTATTAGCCCATTTTTAGGGCGAAGTTATACATTCAAAGCTGCATATTTTATTACATTATGGAATAAAATTAGGGTCAATCGATAAGTTGTTACCTTGTCTAGTGTTTTGGTGGTTAGCCGTTTAGGTTTCTGGAAGTTTTCGTCAAACGGACCAACCACCAAAACACACTAACACACCAACTAGACAAAGCAAAAACCGATCGAGTGACCCTAAATAAAATACAATACTATATATATATATATATATATAATAAGTATAGCTCTTTGGTTTCTTTAAACTTTATAAAAATTTTAAAACATGTAATTTAAAATGTTTTCCTTAAAGCGGTATACAGAGAGTTTACAAAGTTTGGTCAGTTTGCCATGAAGCAAAGAGATTACAACCTTAGTTGAAGCTGCAAGAAAGATAGAAGGTGAGACGCGCGAGCAAACGCCAGCAAAGGAGCCACCTCCACTAACATAATAGAAAATCTGTTGCCAGATTTAACATTAATAATGATTTTTATTGGTATAAAAGAATACTACCTCTCTCTATCAGATACTGAACAAGACTGAACCATCATATCATACGATGGTTCAGACTTTTTAGCATCGGATAAAGAGAGGTATTATTTTTTTATACGAATAAAAATTTTAAATAGCATTAAAAATGCTAAATCGGGAAAAACTGTCTCTATGAGACACAAGTTTACGTTTCGCTTGAATAAGTTAGGGGTAGAGTTGGGGTCTAAAAGTTTTTTTACCAATTAATTTTGTTATTCACAAAAAAATTTTATCGGCCTTAACGACATAAGCTTACTTTACTCTATAGAGTTAAGTTAGTTGTTAAGTTATTAAAATAACTTAGCAGTTATATCGAAGGCAAATTTGCCTAAAATAGTATTTTATGTAAGTACCTTTTCTAAACTGATTTTACAATACCTTCGTAAAATACTATTTCGTCCGTGATAGCGCAATTTCGCGTATCGTCAGAAATAAAAAAGTCGCCATGTTTATCGAATAACAATGGCACGTGGCTGACTTTTACATTTCTTTCAACTGACGTTTCACGGAGTTGAATCAAATTACAATTTATAAGAAAATATAATTTTCTAAACCATTTTTTGTAAATTAGCCTTTATGGTTTGTATCGTGAAATTAAATGAAGAGTACAGGGGAATAATCATCAACGTTGCATTTCCGGAAGGAAATACACACACAGTTAAATTTTTCATTAATTTTGGAACTTGTAGTTTCTTAATATCTTTAATTTGAGAGAAAATGATTTAAATATTTTAGATTCACAAATAAAATAAGACGTTCTTCTTATTATTATAAAGTATGTGTGACAGAAATATATGTTGTTATAGAAAATCTCTGTTTATAACTAGTTTTATTGGTCTTCTCAGTAATCTGAGCTTGTTTCCCTAAAATATAACTATATTATTATTATTATTATAACATTTTTTGAAGCTTACCAATTTAAAACTAAAAAAGAAAAAAATCGTTTTTTTTTACAACTGCAGTGTACTCAATCAATTTAATTTCACTATACAAACCATTTTAATGACCAGTTTTTTTTTTAATTATTGAGATATTTTTTCTTGCAACAAATTACTTTTTTTTCGCTTAAAATTAGACTAAAGTAAAAATAACTAATAAAATAAACGATATATTGATTTTTTTCTAGTTTATATTATTTTAATAATGTATTTATACATCTATAAAACATGTCGATTTAAAAATTGGTGATTTAAGACGCTTCCCTCGTCCTTCCCCAAGGTTATGTGGACCCATGGATGTAATAATAATAATTTAAAACCTTCTTTAATCCAAAAATAAACAAATATATGCAAAAAATATTTTTTACCCTCTTTCTCCCCTAACTCTTTCCCGATTTTTACCAAAAAAAAATCACATTCCACAACTTTATGATTTTGGAAATCATCTTTTTTGGATATAAACGCCGAGAAACGTAAAAAAAGCTATAAATATTTTTCAATTTTTTTGTTACTAATGCAAGATTTTCCTAGACGAAAGTAAAATATGTTTTTTTATATAAAAAGTTACACAAATTTTTTTTATAAAAATAATAAAAATTTACTAAAAAAAATATATAATTTATTATAGTTTAAAATAAATTTATATCAGTGCCGCCCTGTGGTTTTGTTTGAACTCAGTACTTACTAAAAAACCGTTGCTAATACGCAGTCGCAACTAGCCTTGAACGATTCGTTGGTACCTATAGTCTTTCTCTTTCTTGTCTGGTCACCCCCTCCTCGGACTTGTAAGCTCTTCGCAATAAGTCTTGAAAAGTGACCTAGACTTTTCTCTGTATATTTTGTATGTATGGTCTGCGCGTGGTGACTTTTGGCAATTTTTTGCTCTGTTTCAAGTCATAAGTAGGAAAGAAGTAAAATATTTATGGGTACAATTTAGTAAATAAAGGTAAATTAATCTATTGAAGTTTGAAATTAATCTGAGAAAAATGACCGGCTGGGGTGATGGACTCCTATTTATTATTTTCAAAAGTAATAGTGTAACATTATTACAGCTATTTCTCCCATGTCTAATAACAGCAGTCACCGCGACCAGCAAGCAGTAGCTCTTGCCATCGATCACTGAACAAGATAAACAGATATCACAGTTAATTTCCGTTTTCTGTTCGTTTGCCGATTAGTGTGTAAAAAATGAGAAGCGGTTGTCTGCTCTTTTCTATTCACGTTTATTTGAATTTCTGTTAAGGAAAAACTACTAAATTGGAAATAATTTAAATAACTTTATCAAACTGTGCACTTTGGCTTGCGTGAGTTCGATTTTCACCCGCACCGACAGGATTTTTCAGTTAAATAATACTTGAAATTTGGCGAAGGCAGGTAAAACAGAGGCACCCGCCTAAAAACTGTCTTGGAAGTCAGTTAAGGCAGGTGGTTCCATCTCCTAATAGCCCACACAGGTCCTGGACTTAGGGGATGCTTAATTAGGTGGAATAGTACAAACAAACATGTACGATGTACATTGTATTTTGTCCAAGTTTAAAGTTTTCGTTGGATCATGGATGTCAAAAAGCGTAGAATAACACTGGTCGACAAATCTGAAGAGTTCTCTAACTGAGATTCCAGACATAGGTTTATACTAATTTTGGGTCGCTGAATCCAAATCCGAAGGCCGTTTGTCTCCATCACCCTCAGATTTTTTTATATCATAAAAAAAGTTAAAATTAGGAAAATCGATTTTGTGTAATTACAAGAAAATGCTTTGACTTATCACATTAAAATTAAGTACGGTTAATAGTGGTAATATAAGTTATTTATTCCCCTACTTACCCAAAAATACAATTGTGTGTATGTCAGAGGCGTGCGTTCTAAAGTGTTTCTGTAATATATTTCTCCAACTAAATTTATGTTTAAGAATTTTACAATTTCGATAAAAAATTATTATTTATTGATTAATTTTACGTAAAAAACATATTGGACCTTTTAATCAAAGGTCAATAGTTTTCGAGAAAAATAGGTTTAAACATATCTCTGCAAGTTCCACTAAGAAAAAAACTGCTGCCAACAAGATAATACTTTCTCCTATAGGTCTAGGTTTATTAAAATAAAATAAAAATAAATAAAATTAAAAAAAAAAAAATTGAAAAAAGTGTCTTTTTTCGTTTTAACGAAAAATAAATTGAAAAAAAAATAAAAAAAAATTTTAACCCCATTTTACCCCCTTACCCCACTCCGATTTTTAAGAAAAAAAAATATCCTAGCCACACAAAAAAAGGTCAATAGTTTTCTTTTCCTATGTTATTTGAGGCGCTGAATCCGAATTTGAGGTCAAAATAGCACATCACCTGGAAAACTAATTGGATAAGGTGCTATTTTGACTTCAAATTCAGATTTAGCGCCTCAAAATACATAGGAAAAAAAAACTATTGACCTTTTGTTGTGTGACTAGGATATTTTTTTTTCTTAAAAATCGGAGTGGGGTAAGGGGGTAATATGGGGTTAAAACTTTTTTTTATTTTTTTTTTCAATTTATTTTTCGTTAAAACGAAAAAAGAGACTTTTTTCGGAAAAAATATTTTTTTTTTTAATTTATTTATTTATTTTTATTTTTATTTTAATAAACCTAGACCTATAGGAGAAAGTATTATCTTGTTGGCAGCAGTTTTTTTCTTAGTGGAACTTGCAGAGATATGTTTAAACCTATTTTTCTCGAAAACTATTGACCTTTGATCAAAAGGTCCAATATGTTTTTTACGTAAAATTAATCAATAAATAATAATTTTATATCGAAATTGTAAAATTCTTAAACATAGATTTTGTTGGGGAAATATATTACAGAAACACTTTAGAACGCACGCCTCTGACATACACACATTTGTATTTCTGGGTAAGTAGGGGAATAAATAACTATTAACCGTACTTAATTTTAATGTGATAAGTCAAAGCATTTTCTTGTAATTACACAAAATCGATTTTCCTAATTTCAACTTTTTTTATGATATAAAAAAATCTGAGGGTGATGGAGACAAACGGACTTCGGATTTGGATTCAGCGACCCAAAATTAGTATAAACCAATTTCTGGAATCTTAGTTAGAGAAATCTTCAGATTTGTCGACCAGTGTAATCCATGTTATTAATGACTTTGGAAAAAGTTACTTAAGTACATTTTGGGAAAACAAAGTCTTTAGGGGTACCACTTAACATCTCGGGCAGAATTTTATACAATTTTTTTTCATAATGGCAACAAATCAAAGGGCTCGTCCGAACGTCCAAATTAAAATACAAATGTGACTTTTTTGTTGCCACGCTAAATTCAACCTAACTACTAAATTATAGTTTATAATCGATTACTAATTAATATTATTCTTTTGATTCCAGTCTGATATTAAAGTCGATCCATCAGTTGGTAATCGCTCCTGTTCGTTGGTCTTAACCGATGGGCTTTTGTTTTATCTGCTAAAGAGTAAATACGATTACAGTATTACACACGGTAAACGTGATTTGTTCTTCTTTCAATTAGCACTGACATCTATTGGTTTTTGTTTGTCTTTTCTAAGAAATGTTACTAAAACCAGAACTTTAGGTTGATTTATCCAATTATTTACACTAAACTAATTTAAGAATTTAACCACAAAATAAAATGTGTCAAATAATTTTGACATTCCATTGGTCAAATTCTTAGTTAGTTTAATGTTAATTACTGGGTTAACCATGATACACATTTATAATAATTTTGATATCATATACATAAGGGAACGTTAAAGTATTACGTAACGCTCCTAGGGGGGGTTGGGGGTCATTTTGGAGTGTTAAGCCCATGAAAATAGTATAGGAAAATGGCGTTACAGTGGGGGGGTGTGGGGGTCCAAAATGATCAAAATTTGCGTTACGTAATACTTGAACGTTCCCTAATATGTCACGGTGGGTTTGAATACATCTTAAATTCCAAAATCGAGAACACTAAATTTTTCCCTTGAATAATATTTCCAGCATCCGTACGATTAATTTAACACCAAAAAGAGCAAAATCCGTCTGGCGCTTTTTGAGAAAACTTTAATTTTGTGCAAAAACCGGCAAAAAGCCAAGGTTTTTAGTAGATTTTTGTTTCGCTTAAAGAGTGCTTTAAAACGTCTTGTGAAATAATTTTTTATACTATTTTTTCTCCTGAAGACCAAAAACAATACCAACCAAAAATGTTTTTTTTTTCGTCTTTTTTTTATGGAACGTCAAAAAATGCAATAAAAAAAATAAGTGTCATAATAAAGCTCATTTCGACACATTTGGGTATCATATGACAAATTTTATAAAACGGAAACAGGGAAGATATTATTTAATTTTTCCGTTTATGCTTATTATGCAGAAGAATGGATCAACCTAGATTGCTTTTTCTAAGAAAAATATTTCGTTGCCAAGTAACAAGCTATGCAATCAGCGTTATTTTTGTAAAAAAAAGAAAAAGTAAAAAAGAATCGAAAAGAAAAATTAAAAAAAAAGGTTTTTCAACAATTTTTAGTCTTTAGGTACCTTAAGCGTTTTTAAGAAATAATTATAATCAGTTTCCAACGCGTTGAAACGTCGGTAAAGTATTGTGGCGGCCACATATTTTTTTCCAAAAGGATTTATATTTTGTATTAATACTTTTGGTAAACTAAACCTATTTTTTCTCGATTTACTTTGTGATCGCATATCTTTTTACAATAGAAGAAAGTACTGTCATATGGAAAAACAAAAGCATTCGAGTTTTATAAAAATTTCAAAAAGCCCTAGTGTTGTAATGTCAACAATAATAAACCCAAATGTGTGCTTAATACTAAGTAGAACGCAGATAAAATATATTTTTTCTACGACTGCTTTAGAATTCAGCAAATACAAACATTTTTCAAACACAGAATGAATCCACTCTAGCTCTAGATATGGTATGAATATTCCGTATCAAGTGTTAGAATGAGCACATGTAGTGTCATCTCTTGTTTATAAAAGTAAAGAAAACTGTAACAAAATTAGCAAAAATATATATATTTTACCATAAAATATTGAATAATTTAATGTAATTTAAAGTTTTGCGTTAAAATTACATAAAGTTTATTAGTTTTTCTTAATATTTGACCAGTTTTTTATCAATTTAGTTCAAATAGTCCAAACTGCTCCATCTATTGTTAAATATTTAAACCTGATATGTCACAAAAATCTGACATAACCTTCAATTTTTGCATTATAATTTGTAAATATGTGCTAAAATTAAATAAAAATCTTTTTTAACTACTGATTTGATAAAATTATTAAATAACATTAATTGCTTTATTTAAAAATATTTGTTTTGTTGCATTTACAATTTCGAGTCACAAAAAACATTGTTTTTAACCTTGTCTGCACTTTAAAGCCATACAGTGTTTCATATTTGCAGTCTACAACACGTATGGAATAGTCATTCCGCGCTCGCGGGACCGTCATACTCGCCTGCCAGCTAGTATGACAAACCTTCCGCTCGCGCAGAATATTGTCTATTCCATACTAGTTATAGAATATACTATACTGTTTGCATTTTATAAAGTTTACCATATGACACCTACATGAGTGTCGTAATGAGCTTCATTATGACACCTATTGTTTTTTATATTTTACCACGTTTCATAAAACTAGACCATTAAAAAAAATTTTAAAAATTGGTTGCTAGGGTTTTTAAACTAGCTAGTATAAAAACTCTTTTCATTATAGGTTTTTAGTCACTCGTCATTTGTTTCTTTAATATACATACAATGTAAAATTACCAGGGTATCTATTCTTGGGCTCGAGAGAACGTGAACAATTTTCGTAGGAAGGGAACTGATCACATCATATCAAAGTTCCCCAAAGTTAAAAAATTCTATTCTTGAAGAGCAGGGAGCGTGATGGGATCTCTGCAGCTGGTTGCAGCGTTGCCAAGTATTTTAGCGGATTTTAACCAATCAGATTATGAGACACGAGTTTGCGTGTACAAGCAGCTTGTAACAAGCTGTCATTAATTTCCTTTTTTTTGTAAACAAGTGCTGAGGTTTAAATATTTTTTACCGCACTTGATACTGCCGTAAGAAGACAGCATTTCAATGCATCACTTTGCAGGGCTAAAACTATCTCTTATCATAAGAGTCGTATGTATTAATCTATATGTTATAGAATAGTTCTCACACAAAAAGAAAAGTATATTTTTTATTCTATTTGATGTGAAACTTATTCTAACCATTAATTAACACATATTCTGATATTAGGTATATTTTTATGTAGCCTGGGCTGTTTAGAGTTAAAAAGTGACAAGTGCATCATAGTCTTCTAAATGGCAGATACGCTTTATGATTTGTACCTATATTTGATTTGTGATTGGTTACTTATGGTTCCTATATATACTTAGTTAAATATATTTATTGTTTTACCAACTATAATTTAAGTTTGATATAAAAAATATAAAAGTATTTTTATTCTGATATATTTTGTTGCTATAAAATCTATAGTATATTTTTTTACAGTAAACTTTAAATGTATCGTTGTTATATGTTAAAAATGTTCATATGTATAAATAAAAAACTGTGTTTAAAATATATATATATATATATATAGATGTTTAATGTCAAAGTGACGCCCATTATAATTGACGTACTTGTCACTCCCATCTGTATATGATAAAATGTGCTATTGTCACACCACGATAACTTGTGCTAATTACACACCCAAAGTGTATGTATGAGAGAACAGTGTTGCCAGATCAACTTAGCTAATTTGTATTAAATTTTAATTTGAGATCGTGATATTGAGGTAGGACATTTTTAGTGGATTAGTCGAAGCAATTTAGACGAAAAAACCACGAATAGAAGAAATAATTTAAAAAGTTTTGAAATTTTGGTTGTGAACTCCCAGTAGGAACCCAAATACAGATCCGAAGAGTTCCCACCTTCCCGGGGGGAGCTTCATCCCCTTTTGCTGAAAAAACCACCCCCAAACGTGACTTCCTGGCGCTTTTCTGCGTTTATCTCGTAAACCGTTACTCCAAAGAGAAAATGTTAAGGAACTAATTATATTCTCCATTAAATTCTACATAAAATTATCCTATTAGGTCTTTGTGTATCTTTCACCCAACGCTCACAAATGACGTTGGAAAATAAGCATCACGCTCAGCTCGAAGATAAGAATGAGTCCAGCCCCGTTTTGTATATTGGAGTTTTAGAGGTTGCTGAAAGTAACTGTTAGTGCTTTTACAACCTGTTATTTAACTTGCAATGTTTGTTTATTTATTTATTTATTTGTTTATTGCAAATCTGCCAAAGGCTTTTTCGACCACTTAGAAACTAACTAGAAGGGTAAAATTTGCTAAACTTGCTTAACTCGGCTAACATTACAATTTTGTATAAAACTTACCCCCCAACCCCCCACCCCTAAAATTTCAAAAATCCATTTTTTAACCCCACAAGATAATTTAAAACTAAAATTAGGTTGCATACTCACCTAGTGATAATAAAATTTTATAATAAATTTTACATTCCCCCTCGTCTCCCCATCACCCCCCGTACGCGTATAAGTCTAAGTTAACCTCCCTCTTTCACCCACTTAGAATAGGGTCTGCCTAATTTGATGATCACACTCAAAATAAATTAAAAAAATTATTATTTGGTGAATATCAAATCAATTGAGTGCGGTCACTCAGGGTAGGGGCGGTCACATGTGCTCTACTGAATAGAATACTTTGAGTCAAAATACCGCCCCCAGCGCCGCCCTCACACCCAACAAATTTTGCAAATATGGGACTATTTGGTGCGGTCACTCAGGGTAGGTGTGGTCACTCATCCTCTTCACGACAAAGTGGTTTTGGTTGTTGCACCGCCCCCACTGCCACCCCCAGAAACAATAAACGTGATAAAAAATGCCAATATGGGGCAATTTTGTGCGGTCTTTCTGAGTATGTGCGGTCACTCGTCCTCTTCACGACAAAGTGATATTAGTTGTTGTACCGCCTCCAATGCCGCCCCCAGAAATAATAAACGTGATAAAAAATGCAAGTATGGGGCAATTTTGTGCGGTGACTCCGGGTAGTTGCGGTCACTAGTCCCCTTCAGGACATATTGGTTTTGGATGTTGTACCGCCCCCAATGCCACCCCCAGAAACAATAAACGTGATAAAAAAATGCAAATATGGGGCAATTTGGTGCGGTCACTCAGGGTAGGTGCGGTCACTCGTCCTTTTCAAGACAGAGTGGTTTTGGTAATTGTACCGCCCCCAATGCCGCCCCCAGAAACAAAAAACGTGATAAAAAATGAAAATATGGGGCAATTTTGCGCCGGTCACTTAGGGTAGTTGCGGTCACTCGACTTCTTCACGTATAAGTGGTTATGCTTATTGTACCGCCCCCCAATGTCGCCCCCAGAACCAATAAACGTGATAAAAATTCATATATGGGGTAATTTGGTGCGGTCACTCAGGGTGGGTGCGGTCACTCATCCTCTTCAAGACAAAGTGGTTTAGGTTGTTG
>OY294045.1:40634877-40664592 GCA_958510825.1 Brachypterus glaber
CCGAAATGAATTTGTCCTGAAGAGACGAGTGACCGCACCTACTTTGAGTGACCGCACGAAATTCCCCCATATTTGCATTTTTTATCACGTTTATTGTTTCTGGGGCGGCATTGAGGGCGTTACAACACCCTAAACCACTTTGCGTGAAAAGGACGAGTGACCGCACCCACCCTAAGTGACCGCACGAAATTGCCCAATATTTGCATTTTTTATCACGTTTATTGTTTCTGGGGGCGACATTGGGGGCGGTAAAATAACCAAAACCACTTTGTCTTGAAGAGGACGAGTAACCGCACCTACTTTGAGTGACCGCACCGAATTTCCCCATATTTGCATTTTTTATCACGTTTATTGTTTCTGGAGGCGGCATTGAGGGCGTTACAACAACCTAAACCACTTTGTCGTGAAGAGGATGACTGACCGCACCCACCCTGAGTGACCGCACGAAATTGCCCCATATTTGCATTTTTTATCAGGTTTATTGTTTCTGGGGGTGGCATTGGGGGCGGTAAAATAGCCAAAACCGCTTTGTCTTGAAGAGGACGAGTGACCGCACCTACCCTGAGAGACCGCACCAAATTGCCCCATATTTGCATTTTTTATCACCTTTATTGTTTCTGGGGGCGGCATTGGGGGCGATACAACATCCAAAATTAATTTGTCCTGAAGAGGAAGAGTGACTGCACCTACCCTGAGTCACCGTAAAAAATTGCCCCATACTTGCTTTTTTTATCACGTTTATTGTTTCTGGGGGCGGCATTGGGGGTGTTACAACAATCAAAATCAATTTATCGTAAAGAGGACCAGTGACCTCTCATACTCAGAGAGACCGCACAAAATTGCCCCATATTGGCATTTTTTATCACGTTTATTGTTTTTGGGGGCGGCATTGAGGGCGTTACAACAACCTAAACCACTTTGTCTTGAAGGAGATGAGTGACCGCACCCACCCTGAGTGACCGCACCAAATTGCCCCATATTTGTATTTTTTATCACGTTTAGTGTTTCTGGGGGCGGCATTGGGGGCGGTACAATAACCAAAACCACTTTTTCGTGAAGAAGACGAGTGACCGCAACTACCCTAAGTGACCGCACAAAATTGCCCCATATTTGCATTTTTTATTGTGTCTGGGGGCGGCATTGGGGGCGGTACAACATCCGAAATGAATTTGTCCTGAAGAGGACGAGTGACCGCACCTACTTGAGTGACCGCACGAAATTCCCCCATATTTGCATTTTTTATCACGTTTATTGTTTCTGGGGGCGGCATTGAGGGCGTTACAACAACCTAAACCACTTTGTCGTGAAGAGGATGACTGATCGCACCCACCCTGAGTGATCACACGAAATTGCCCCATATTTGCATTTTTTATCATGTTTATTGTTTCTGGGGGTGGCATTGGGGGCGGTAAAATAGCCAAAACCACTTTGTCTTGAAGAGGACGAGTGACCGTACCAAATTGCCCCATATTTGCATTTTTTATCACCTTTATTGTTTCTGGGGGCGGCATTGGGGGCGATACAACATCCAAAATTAATTTGTCCTGAAGAGGAAGAGTGACTGCACCTACCCTGAGTCACCGTAAAAAATTGCCCCATACTTGCTTTTTTTATCACGTTTATTGTTTCTGGGGGCGGCATTGGGGGCGTTACAACAATCAAAATCACTTTATCGTAAAGAGGACCAGTGACCTCTCATACTCAGAGAGACAGCACAAAATTGCCCCATATTGGAATTTTTTATCACGTTTATTGTTTTTGGGGGCGGCATTGAGGGCGTTACAACAACCTAAACCACTTTGTCTTGAAGAAGATGAGTGACCGCACCCACCCTGAGTGACCGCACCAAATTGCCTCATATTTGTATTTTTTATCACGTTTATTGTTTCTGGGGGCGGCATTGGGGGCGGTACAATAACCAAAACCACTTTTTCGTGAAGAAGACGAGTGACCGCAACTAGAGTTAAGTCGCGTTAAGAAAGGTACAATGACGTCACTAAACACAACATGCTCAGTGAGCCAAAACAGATTGTTTACATACACGCTCCCTAGCAACAGCGCATTTTTCTTAGCAACGGACGCGTGTTGATGTTTCCATGTGCGTACGGCGTTTTTTTTACAAATATTTATAGTAATAATTACAATTAATTTTTTTACACGCCACTGGAATAAATCCGTTTACTCCGCCTATAATATTGTGCGCACCGACATCATTAATTTTATGACGTCAGTGTACCACTCTTAACGCGACCGGACTATACCCTAAGTGACCGCACAAAATTGCCCCATATTTGCATTTTTTATCACGCTTATTGTTTCTGGGGGCGGTATTGAGGGCGTTACAACAACCTAAACCACTTTATCGTGAAGAGGACGAGTGACCGGACCCACCCTGAGTGACCGCAAGAAATTGCCCCATATTTGCATTTTTTATCACGTTTATTGTTTCTGGGGGCGGCATTGGGGGCGGTACAAGATGAAAAACCTATTTTTCCAACAACCTAAACCACTTTGTCGTGAAGAGGACGAGTGACCGCACCTACTCTGAGTGACAGCACGAAATTGCCGCATATTTGCATTTTTTATCACGTTTATTGTTTCTGGGGGCGGCAGTGGGGGCGTTGCAACAACCAAAACAACTTTGTTGTGAAGAGGACGAGTGACCGCACCTACCGTGAGTGACCGCAAAATTGCCCCATATTTGCATTTTTTATCACGTTTATTATGTCTGGGGGCGGCATTGGGGGCGATACAACATCCAAAACTAATTTTTCCTGAGAAGGACGAGTGACCGCACCCACTCTGAGTGACCGCACGAAATTGCCCCATATTTGCATTTTTTATCACGCTTATTGTTTCTGGGGGCGGTATTGAGGGCGTTACAACAACCTAAACCACTTTGTCGTGAAGAGGACGAGTGACCGGACCCACCCTGAGTGACCGCAAGAAATTGCCCCATATTTGCATTTTTTATCACGTTTATTGTTTCTGGGGGCGGCATTGGGGGCGGTACAAGATGAAAAACCTATTTTTCCAACCACCTAAACCACTTTGTCGTGAAGAGGACGAGTGACCGCACCTACTCTGAGTGACAGCACGAAATTGCCGCATATTTGCATTTTTTATCACGTTTATTGTTTCTGGGGGCGGCAGTGGGGGCGTTGCAACAACCAAAACAACTTTGTCGTGAAGAGGACGAGTGACCGCACCTACCCTGAGTGACCGCACCAAATAGTCCCATATTTGCAATATTTGTTGGGTGTGGGGGCGGCACTGGAGGCGGTATTTTGACTCAAAGTATTCTATTCAGTAGAGCACATGTGACCGCACCTACCCTGAGTGACCTCACTTAATTGATTTAATATTCACCGAATAATAATTTTTTTAAATTATTTTGTGTGTGATCATCAAATTAGACTTTCCCCTTAGAATATACTCAGAAAGCTAACATTTGGTACACATGCTTAACTTGGCCGACAGTACAATTTTATATAATACCTACTCCCAACCCCCGACCCTAAAATTAAAAAAAAAATAATTTTACCCACACAAGATTATTTAAAACTAAAATTAGGTTACATACTCATTTAATGATAATAAAATTTTACAATAAATTTTACATTTCCCCTCGTCTCCCCATCACCTCCCATACGCGTATAAGGCTAAGTTAACAACCCTTTCTTTTTTACCCACTTAGAATATACTTAAAAAGCTAAAATTTGGTGCACATGCTTAACTCGCCTGACAATATCATTTTATATAATACTTACCCCCAACCCCCGCCCCCGCAGATAACTTTGATTTGACAATTACCCTTTGTTAAAGAATTGTCCCATTACGTAATGGTACAAAACCTAAAATTATAATTTTATTCAAATAGCTATACCTAAGCAATACTTTAAGGTAAATATATCCTTTCCGATAAGAATTCATATATTTAATATTTTACTTACTTTTTGGTTCCCCATTTTTTAAAATATAGAAATTTTGCAAGTTTTTTTATTTTGGAAACTTGCTGAACAATGAAAAACGGCCATTGTTTTAAAACCAGTATTGGTCCATATGGATCTTATTTAGGGCTGAAAACAGAATTTTATTGGTGGTAATCCCATATAATAAAATATAAAAAAAATATATTTGAGGTTATGTTCTTAAATATACTTACCAAATGTATTTTCTTATATTCTCATTTACATTAAGCTATGCATACTTTAAAATAAAACACAAATATATCTTCATAATGTATACATTACCATTCCTATTAATAATTATTTTAATGGTACGTTAGTCTTAGAAATACGTCTTTGAATATGACATTTGGCTAATCTCGCCAAAATGATTTTTTAAATACATTGTTGCCAGTTTTTGAGAGTCTCTTTGACGTGTATTATACATTTTGGGCGTCACAACGGTGTAGATACACTGGGTGTGAGTTTAACGTGTATTATGTAAAGTGTATTATACATTTGCTGCAACAGCGCCACCTGGTGGCCACTTGAATGAACCCCTTTTGTATCTAGCTAGATAAACACCTATCAAAGTGACGCCAAAAAATATTTTTTGTTAGGACCTGTACTACACTCTAACCATCCAGAGAAGTCGATTGCGCGCATTAAACGGACTGACGCCCAAAGTCGGGCGTCACAACGTAAATTTGGGTGTCTGATTGACGTCAATTATACGATTTGGGCGTGTATATGACAGAAAAAAAAAAAAATATATATATATATATATATATTTATTGTTTTTAATTATTAAAATGATTTTTAGCAATTTGCTGTTAAAGTCGCCTCGCGGCTATAAGATCGGGATTTACCCCTCTATTTATTTGAATAGGCAATGGGGGTTCCATGCCAAAATCGGCTCCAGCCATTTCCTCATCATTTTCTGGTTCTGGAATATTTTGCTCGATGCACATATTATGTAAAATGTAGCAAGTGTTTATGATGGATGCCGCTTTTAATGGCGAATAGTGTAACACCCTATGTTTAAGTAAGCACCTCCACCTATTTTTTAAAACACCATTACACCTTTCAATTGTGCTTCTAATACTTAAAAAAGATGTTTGGAATCTACTTTCAGGAGTATCCGCCACTGGAGCCTCCTCTAAAGGTGTCAGCAGCAGCTATCCTAGAAGAAAAAAATAATTTATAAGGTTGGGTTGTAAAATATATTTTTAATGTTTAATATGGTAACTTGGAAGTTTTATTTTAATATATTATCTAATATATTTTATGAAATAAATTAATGGTTTAGTAAATTACCGAAACTAATGTAGAGTATAATTTTTTTTATTTTAGAATACTTAGCATTAGGACTAAGCGAATCTGTCAAATCCTAAATGAAAACACTAGAAAATTTACCAGTTTTCTTGTGGTATACAAAAAATTACCTGCGGCGCCATTATTAACCTAACGTTAAATTGTTTATAATTAACAAAAAAAAAGAATGAATTAAAAATATTTGGATAGTTAGTCTACTTGACTTTCTAACTGATGTGCCCCATTGGTTAAATCTGAAATGACACCGCTGCCAGGCAGGACTTGCCTGAAGCTACTTACCCGAATCCCCCAGCAGGAAAAAATGATTATCATTGCTGTCCCTGTATACTTGCTCCATGACTGCCGACACCGCAGATTCTCTCCATATGAATGCGCCATGAGAGCTTCCAGGAAACCTGGCATTAACATTCATAATCCTTAAGTTTTCATCGCAAACCTAAAAGATTAGTATTTTATTATACTATTCACTTTTATTATAAGGATTAATTCTACCAATTTTGAAAGTAATCCCACCAAAAACAAAAAAGTTATGGGGGGTTAAACTTTTTGAAAAAATAAAAAAACCTCTGAAAAAAATATAATTTAAATTTTTTTTTTCAAGTTTTTTTTTGAAAAAAGATTTTTTTTTACACGTTGACGTCTCCAATAGGATGTTTGTTTTTTTTGTCCCCATACTGTTATAAAAAAATCCCCAATGAGTCAAATATGATTTTACTATAAAAAATAAAAACACTATAATTTAGTTAGACGTCCACTTTAAAGAAATTGCCCAGGACACAGCATTCGAAAATAAAACTAATGTTAACAGGTATGGATAGAATCACATAATATTAGCATATTATGCTTCTTGGACGTGTAGGGCTAATGTATCATGAATTACATGTGATTCATGGAACTGTCAACGTTTAATGTATTTTTTTTTAAGTTTTTCAAAAAAAGTTTTTTTAAAAGAAAAAATGCAATACTATAACTATGTGTAGCTATATTATACATAACGGTAAAATTGAACTTTGGCGATTTCCACTTTATGATATATTAGATTAATTACCAGTTGTGTATTGATGGAATGATAATTTTTTCGGTTTACGAATGCATGCTCCGGATTTTCATCATTTGGAGGGGGCCTCACAATGGCCACATGTGTGCAGTCCACTACACCCACAATTCCCGGAAAATTATGCTTGTGGAAAAATCTGCAATTAAAAAAATTATTACTTAATTAAAAAAAAAATCTGTTATGCTACATGTAATCCCCACCCCCAAATATGTTATGCTACATGTGATCCCCACCCCTTGCACCCCTGCTAGTTACACCAATGGTATTATAACTTTTTATACTTAAAAATATTTTAGCTTGTACTTAAATGCTCCATCTCCTGTATGTTTTGGGGAAATCAAACCCACTGACCAAAAATAAGGGGTTGCGTCATTGCTTTGCAAAATTATTGCAAGGCTTTGCTAACAGCAGGCTGGCTTACTGCTAGATAACAGCTTTTGCCAATACCCCTTTGGTAACTGCCAAACCCCAAAAACTGAAGTGATATAAGAACCTAAAAAATAAACAAATAGTGTTTTATTGTATACCTGTACTAAAAATTCCATATGCTTTTCTTATATAAAAATTACATAATAATGTAAGATATATGTATATATATATATATATATATATATATATATATATATATATATACATCACACTATCTATTTTGCTTCATTACATATTGCGGTCAAATTGCGTCCTGCAGAAGGAGCTAGTTTAGACATTATTAACCTAAAATATATTGTTTAAAAAAGGATTTCGAGTTGATTGGTATATATTTTATTGGAATTATCTTATTTTTCAAATATACATTTTTTTCATTATTGCCAATATTTTGACTCCGTTTATATTAGCGATCATTATGAATCCAACTTGTATATCTGGCTTTCATATTACCGACTATTTTACTTCCATTTCAACATACAACTTTCATAAGCTGCACTATTTTGCTTCCGCAACGTTGCCAAGCTTAACGTACTATTTTATAAGCAGTTCATTTGAAACACTGACAGACTATTCCGCATATATTTGAATATTATATTTTAATGGTTTAATTTATGTTTATTTTTTACCTGTCGTTTTAGTTGCTGGATTACTCATTTTATATACTTGTTCACTCGTTAAAAAAAAAATAGCGAATAAAAAACCAATATATTAATAGCATCCATCCCTATCCAAAAGATTTCCCGGACAGACCGACCGACCGACAATTGTTTGAAACTGATTTTTATGGACAAACATAAAAAACGCAAAAATACATTTTTTGACAATTGAAAGCAAAATACTGAGGAAATCTAGAAAGATAGGTTGGAATCTCATTATTTTAATGCGTACAACAAACGTTGATCAAACTGTTTGTGATTAACTTCATGTTATAAATTCCGCTGCTATTCCGCTGTTAGCGCGTTTAGTCAGATGGCGAGGGCGGTCCGACGTTGAGCCGATGTAGTATTTCGATTATTATATGCTGAATGCGGCCCGACGTTAAGCTGATGTAGTATTTCGATTGTCATTTGCCCTCATTTTGCCGGCCGGCGATCAGACTTTGTTCCAACGTCGGGCTGACCTCAAAAAGGGATGATTATTTGCCATCACTTTAACGCCCGTCGCCCGCCGAACCATTGTTTATTGGGTAGGTTTATTATAATCCCCCCCAATGTTCCCGGGGGCAACTTAAAACATTACATGTGAACCGGGCACTTTATTGGTTATTTTAGTTCCAAATGTAAAATGTAGCATAGAGTATAAAATCGATTTATGTTGAAGGAAAAATTAAATTATTACCATCAAATATAATTTTTCTGGTTGTGTTTTTCTAGTGTAATAGAAATGTGAAATTTAACATGGATATGAAGTACTCCATATCCATGAGTTTAATGTTTAATCAATGTAAATTAAACAAATATAACATTTATATAAAGTTGGCGCTAAAATTATTATCGGATCTCCTAATATACGGAGTCAAAATATATTATACGGAGTCAAAATATTATATACGGAGTCAAAATAATATATACGGAGTCAAAATATAATATACGGAGTCAAAATAGAAATAAAAAATATCTATCGTCGATTCAAAGGCAATTGGAAAATTAATGGTTTTAAACATTAGGTATAAAAAAACAAGGCATTATTTATATATTTAAAGTATTGTATGTAAAATGAAAAATACTATACTTACCTGTCGTTTTAGATGCTGGATTACTCATTTTATATCAAAAATAAAGCACTGCACTTGTTCACTCTTTAAAGGCATGCCGAATAAAGAACCACATAACCAAGATTACTAATCCCCACATATTAATCCCCACCCAAAAATTTAAAGTACACCCCCTGGATTTACACTAGTATAGTCAATTAAAACAATAACGATCTTTTTGGGCATTATTTGTAATTTATACTAGGATATTGTTTATGTGGTTTAAGAACAGTAACAAAAATCAAAACCTATTCAAAAATAATAGTGGCCACCGGAGCACAGTAACCATATTACAATCTTAAAAAGTATTGCGTTATATTTTGCAGATAACAAAAACCACAACCAGGGGGACAATTTATATTTGATGGTTTAGTCAGATGCTGGCGGCGGTCCGACGTTGAGCCGATGTAGTATTTCCATTATCATTAAGCCGACGGCGGACCGACGTTGAGCTGATTTAGTATTTCAATTATCATTTGCCATCATTTTGCCGACCAACGATCAGACGTCATTCCAACGTCAAAAAGCGATGATCATTTGCCATCACTTTACCGCCCATCGGCCGCCGAATTATTTTTTATTGGGTAGGTTTATTATAATAAAAAAAATCCCCCAATGCCTCCGGGGGCACGCTTAAATTCTGACGCTTCCAAATAATAATAAAAACTTAAAACATAACGTGGCCCCGGGCACTTTATTGGTTATTTTACTTCCAAATGTAAAATGTAGCATAGAATATGAAATCAATTTATGTTCAAGGAAAAATAAAAATTTGTCTCCGAAGTAACCCCTGGTGGTGTGTTCTGTTATCTCGTTTTCTAGTATAATAGAAATGTAAAATTTAATACGAATATGGTTTACGTAACACATAAGTTTATATAAAGTTATGTAAAGTTAGCGCCAATATTATTTTCGGGTCTCCGTAATATACGGAGTCAAAATATATTATATGGAGTCAAAATATTATATACGGAGCCAAAATATATTATTATACGGAGTCAAAATATTATATACGGAGTCAAAATATATTATACGGAGTCAAAATAGAAATAAAAAATATCTAAGGTTAATATAATAACTTAAAAAGTATGGCGTTATATTTTTCGCAATCTATAACACATATATAAAATTCAATTACACTTTTGATACTCTATTTTTTATTTTTGTATGGAAATAGTTTTTTAGTACATCGCTATGTTTCATTTTAGGCAGTAAAATTGTTCTATGCTTCGATTTTTTTTTTGTGATAACTTTGCCAATGACTAAGGTAAAGTAAAACTTTTTGTTTGTTAGTTTGAGTTATTTAAGTAAAAAATGTATTCCACGATCCCCTTTCTATATAAAGTTCAATTTGAATTTTGCCACTCTATTTTTATTTTGTGTGTAACAGTTTTTGAGTACGTGTCATTTTAGGCGGTAAAATTGTTCTATGATTCGATTTTTTTGTGATAACTTCACCAATAACTATGGTAAAGTAAAACTTTTTGTTTTGTTAGTTTGAACTGGTATATACCTAAGTAAAAAATGTATCCCACGATCCCCTTTCTATTTAACTCGTTTAAAAGTTATGAGGGGGCTACTAAACCATTTATAATTTAAATATGTGCAACTATTTGTTCTTTTACCAATTCACGAAAGTTAAGAATTCATGTACCAAGACAATATTTAACAATACAACGTTGCCAAGCCGTCGGAAACAAATTAGTCGTCAATATGAAAGCGTATATTGATGATTCGTATATTGATCAGCGTGCGTCAGCGCCTCTATGTTTCAAAAGGTTGAACTAAAACCGACAATTTTGCATCCGATTAAACGTTAAAGAACCCCGCACAAAACCCCGTGTTTTTGGCCTTCGGCTAAATTTGCTGGAAATTATATATTTTATTAACCTTCATGTCCTTAGTAATTGACCAAAATTTCAGCTTAATTGTATGTACAGTTTTTGAGATATCGAGCTTTAAAATTGGTGATTTAGAATTCAGGAAAATTTTACACCTGTTAAAATTTTGTGCTTTTTTAATGTCAGTTTTTTATGTATGATTAAACTTAATGGTGCAAATTGAAGGTGTTTAGATGCTTTATTTAAATGTGTTATAACAATGGCCACAGAGTGTTTCCCTTTTCCGTGGTAACAGCCCAAAACAGGCGATATAATAAATATTAAAAATTCTAATTATTAATTTTGGTTTAATATTAAAAAACAGAAAATCTAACGGCTTGAATTTCATAATTTTTATATATTTTATAGTTTTTGAGTTACTGAATAAAAATAATTGAAAGCGAAGGTTATTAGAGTACTCAAAGTCCTTCTGTTTGGGCATAATGGAGGTAAACCACATCAAAATAAATTAACTCGATTCAATCAGCTAAAAGTTTTAAATTCTCGGTAAATCTTACAAATAAATGGAATTTTAGAAAATGTATTGCTAAAGTAAAGTAGGTAAACCAACTAAAGAGCCTACATTGGCGTAGTGGAGCAAAGTCCAAACGTTGAACTGTTATAAAATTACTTATTCCTGTTTTTAAGATAATCGCAGTATGGCTTGCAATGGAGGGAGTTAAACCAAGTTAACCAGTTTCTCAAAAGTAATTTAAGCGTGGTAGGAACATGGGCAGAATTAGGAGAGGCCATGGGGGCCATATCCCCCCCCCCAGGGAGATATATTAGCATAGAAATACCTTTAAAATTATATTTTTGGCGAATGCGCAATTTTTTTCCTTTTGTATGCCTCCCCCTCTTAAAATAAAATAAATCCGCCCCTGGGTAGAAAAAGAGGTACCTATAGATATTACTTAAATGTTTAAGAATAAATAAAAATAGGAATCTAGAAGTTAATAAAAAACTAGTTAATTGCTTCACCTTTGTGTGCTCTATCTTAATAAAATTAGTTTTAATATAATTTGATAATAAGGAATTTGGATCTTTGGATTCAATGGTTCATTGGTTTGAGGAATATATTTTACAACTATAGGTATTCCATATCTTCCTATAGGAAGTCTTACACCCTGGGTTTTATCTTTTACCTAATTATCCAGTTTCTATCTAGGTAGTTCTTGATTCATATAGTTCAATATGAAACAAAAACGTGTAAAAAATATATTTACTTGGTATTTTAGGAAAAGTCTATGTTTATTTTTGATAAAAGTTATACTTATCAGCATGAGAGAAATTATTTTTAGCTTTGAGCAAGGGTATACGAATTATAATTATTTGACGATTTTCTTTTATTAATAATTAATTTTAACTGATTAATTTTTTTTACTATATAAAATTATATTTTATTATATAAAGTAGTATTTTAATAATAAAACCTTAGTCTTTATAAAACCATGAAAATAAATATTCTACCTATAATAAGAACTTATTTAGGTGTACATACATTATTCACTGTCGGAGTATATAAAAATTTTGACAAAATATATCATGCTATGTATGCCAAATTCACCATAATCCTAGGCAAATGGCAATAAGTAATCTAATAAAACCTTTACGATTTATACCTTTTACCCGCTACGCCAATGTAGGACCTCTTTGGTTGGTTTACCTAGTTTACTTTAGCAATACCTTTTCTAAAATTCTATTTATTTGTAAGATTTGCCGAGAATTTAAATTTTTTAGCTGATTAAATCGAGTTAAACTATTTTTATGTGGTTTACACCAATCATGCCCAAACAGAAGGACTTTGAGTACTCTAATAAGCTTCGCTTTCAATTATTTTAGATTCTTATTTTTATTTCATTTTAAACATTTAAGTAATTAGCCTATCTATAGGTACCCCTTTTCCTACCACGCTTAAATTACTTTTGAGAACTTGGTTAACTTGGTTTAACTGCCTCCATTGCAAGCCATACTGTGAGTATCTTGAAAACAGAAATAAGTAAATAACAGTTCAACGTTTCATGTCCCTTGCTTCACTATGCCAATGTAGGCTCTTTAGTTGGTTTACCTACTTTACTTTAGCTATACCTTTTCTCAAATTCCATTTATTTGTAAGATTTACCGAGAATTTAAAACTTTTAGCTGATTGAATCGAGTTCATTTATTTTGATGTGGTTTACCCCCATTATGAACAAACGGAAGGACTTTGAGTACTCTAATAAGCTTCTCTTTCAATTATTTTTATTCAGTAACTCAAAAACTACAAAATATATAAAAATTATGAAATTCTAGCCGTTAGATTTTCTGTTTTTTAATATTAAACCAAAATTAATAATTAGCATTTTTAATGTTTATTATATCCCCTGTTTTAGGCTGTTGTCACGGAAAAGGAAAACACTCTGTGGCCAATGTTATAACACATTTAAATAAAGCATATAAACACCTTCAGTTTGCACCATTGAGTTTAATCAGACGTAAAAAACTGACATTCAAAAAGCACAAAATTTTAACAGGTGTAAAATTTTCCTGAATTCTAAATTACCAATTTTAAAGCTCGATATCTCGAAAACTGTACATACAATTAGGCTGAAATTTTGGTTAATTACTAAGGACATGAAGGTTAAAAAATATATAATTTCCAGCAAATTTAGCCGAAGGCCAAAAACACGGGGTTTTGTGCGGGGTTCTTTACAGGCGTACATACGTCACTCTACAAAACTATTAGTATTAGCGGAATAGTTATGATGCTATGTCTCACGTAATATGAAAAAAAGAGTTAAATATGGTTTAATGGTCATTTTATAAAGAAAAACTATTTTGACTCCGATATTCGGAGTCAAAATAATTCCGGAGTCAAAATGTAATGTACAGGAGTAATGTGTGGACTCAATTTGGTCGGCCGGATATATATATATATATATATATATATATATATATATATATATATATATATATATATATATATATATTATTTCAAAACCTATTTGA
Source organism: Brachypterus glaber (assembly GCA_958510825.1). NCBI lineage: Eukaryota > Metazoa > Arthropoda > Insecta > Coleoptera > Kateretidae > Brachypterus > Brachypterus glaber. The sequence continues at coordinate 40,648,267 of OY294045.1, forward strand.
CATTGACATACCTTACGTTCGATTGTAAGCGCTAACTGCCTGGTGGGGGGCTGCATGTGAGGAGTTACCAGTCTTATAATTTCCTGGGCCAGCTCTTTTGAAACCCGAAATTCCTTTATAAATTTTTTGTTGGGAAGTTGGAAAGGGTCGGTCCTAGCCAAAACTTCCCGTTCTTCGTTCACCATTTGGTCTTCCGCATCTTGCAGATCTCCCAAAAGGGCAACAGCCCCCACAATTTCCAAATCATCCATCGTTATATTATTATTATCATAATATGTATAATAATTTATAAATATAAAAAATCTTTTATTAATTACGATTAACTATTATAAAACAAAACGGTATTCAAATTAACAACACAAAACCAAAGCAAAAATAGGGTTATGTTCGAATGCGCGCGACTAACTTATATGTCAAAATTTCCGTGAACGACCGCTTCTCACGATCCCGAGTAGTAGAAGTAAAGTTCCTTAATTTTCGTGCGAAGTGAAGTTCAAGAATAAGTAGTTTTGCGTTTCGAGAGAAAAAATATGCAACCCACACTACCTTTCTCCCGGGAATGCGTTCTCTCGAGCCCAAGAATACATACCCAGGAGAGGAACACTTTGAAATCATTTAAGCAAAACAAAAAATCCTATTATAAGACCAGGACTTTTTGACGGTTTTTGCACAAATTTGAAGTTTTCTTAAAAAGCGCCAGACGGATTTTGCTCTTTTTGGTGACAAATTATTCTTAAATATGAGGGGAATATTATTCAAGAGAAAAATTTAGTGTCCTCGATTTTCGCATTTAAGGTGCATTCAAACCCACGGTGGCCACCGTGATGTATTATGTTACACTAATAAATAAATGGATGGTGCAGGGAAATAACTATCAAAGTTACATTTTTTAAAAGATCGATTTTACAAAATTAAGAAAAACAATCAAAACTTTTTAAAACTACATTTTTTTTATTTTTTATTTAATTACATACCTCTTTATAAAGAAGCAAGTAGCCTATAAAAAGTAGTGTAAATAATATACAGGGTGACCCATTTTAATCTATGGATCCATATAATATTATTAAATCATCCATCTATAAAAAAAAAGTTCAGACAAAAATTGTACAGAACATAGTATTGTTCGACACACGGATGTGTGGCTATAGAAAATATGTGTGGAATGTGAAAAACTAGGTTCGCGTACTTGGTATGTAATATACAGTCATCGGCGAATATCCAGTGCTCGCATAGGCGCCGCGTCGATTCCAGCGTTGACGCGAGGTTTTAAATATTTACATTTTTATTTCTTTTAATCTTGATTTCTTTTAATGATTCCATTTAAACGTGTTGTGTGGGAAAAAAAGTTATCGATAAATAAAAATTAAAAACTTTCGTATTCTTAAAAGATAAAAATCGAATATCGGTTTTTTCTTCGAAAAACACCGATATATATATACATATTTATAGTTAATATGTATAGTCAATATTGTTGTGTGTAACAAATTAGTCGTCGAATATTTCGATTTAGTGACCTTTATAAAAATTTCCCTCATAATTCGGCAAAATTATTTCGTAAGCCTATGTTTCTGTGTTTATTTTCAACGTTGATGAGTCATAACTGAGTTTGTTCCGATTACTGGTAATATACTATTGCAAATTGATATCAAGGTCAAAATTAATACTATCGTTAAATGCCCCCTATTACCGTTAAATGACCCCTATGTTCTGTACAATTTTTGTCTGAAGCATTTATTTATAGATGGAGTATTTTAAGAGATATTTTGATCCATAGATTAAAATGGGTCACCCTGCACAATAAAAAAAAAGTAAAAGTATTTTAAAAAGCTTCGATTGTTTCTTTTGATTATATAAAATCAAATTTATATTATTACACCATTTTTACGCACATTGTGATTTCGATTGTTTTACCCTCCAAAGGGATCGCACGCATACATGCAATAGTATATATTACACACCGAGTACGCGAACCTAGTTTTTAGTGTATGTGGAGGAGCCGAGTAAAAAAAGTACTCGAAGTGCACTGAAATGGTTTCCGTGGAGGTGCGTATACTATTTTTGCAACGACCTAACACCTAAACATCAAAAAAACTCAAAATTTATCTTAAAATTAGTTTGTCAATTTGAGCTTATGTGTTTGAAGTTTACAGTTATCCAAAAGTTCCGACGCAAGGGGGTGGTATCACCGAACGGACAGCTTCTTTACGTCATAAGCGTGGTGCGTGCAAGTGAGACGCACTCACATTCCACACATATTTTTTATAGCCACACATCCGTGTGTCGAATAATACTAATTTTCGTACATGAGATATTTAAAATCAGCTAATAACTAACCATTAACTAGGTCGTATGAAACGTAATTTAAATGAACTTCTACAACAATTGGCCGGCGACAAAATAACCTTGACCAATAACACTGCGACAAAATATTCGGGTTCAAAATAACCTAAAACAAAAATAGATGAGACAAAATATACTATAGTTCCCTATAGCCTATAGGGAATAAATACCCGGACGAGAAAATATCCGGCTACAAAATATCCTGGAAGTTTGGTATTTTCGTATTCGGTTTCCTTGTGGTGGGTTTTGTGGTTTGTCGAATAAATAATAATTACAATTATTAAATAATTTTTATTAAAAAAAATAATATTAAAGTTTTAAATATCTAAATTTTACAGATTTTTAATTAGTCTTTTAATACTTTGACGCCGAATATTTGTCGGCAGGATAGTCGCACAGTTTTTTCGTCACGATATTTTGGCCCAGAATACTTTCTGGTCAGGCTATTTTGTCGGACCTGTTTTAGTCGAAAAAAATTATTTCCACACTAAGAATCCGTTCCTGTAATGCATACTTAATGTTTTTGCATATATGGAACCACACAAAAGTTAATTAAACATTCACTGGTTTTCACATTTACTAGAACTATAACAACGTTAAGTAGTACTGTAACAACCAGTGAGTGTTTACTAAACTTTCGTGTGGTTCCGTATATGCAAAAACGTTTAGTATGTACTACAGTAACTGATTCTCAGTGCAGATATAATTTTGGACCGAAAATTTTTGGTTCAGAATACTCAGTGTGTAAATCCTAAATGTGGACGCTAGAAGGCAAGGGGTCCAAGTACAAAAACCATTATTACGAGATAATTGAAGTTCAAAAAAATATGAATAGGTCATGTTTGAAGTTAGGTAGTTTTTTTTACATTACTAGGTATCTCAATGATATAGTTTATCATAAAAACATATTAAAATATTTTTTTAATCATATACATACATATTTTTATATACTAAAAGTTTACCATGTTTTGCACGCTGCACTTGGATCTCTTGTACACCTGCACTTGGACCCCTTGCCTTCTGAGTTTAGGTCAATAATGAAACTATTTTAAAAGTATAAAAGCACTTATCTTTATTTTTAAGATTAATCATAAAACATACAATTCAAAAGGTGAAACAAAATACAAATTTTCATTTTCATTCATCCTCGTCAGTTCCATAAATGTTGTCCAGAGCTTGATCTTCTTCATCTCCGTCACTAAAGTATAAAAGAACTGTTGCTAGCTTACCTAACTATTACTAACCTGACTCAGATGAATCTTCACTTTGGTCACTCATATTGCAATGAACTCAAGTTTTGAGGTTATAAACTCTTCTTTTTCAGTTTAAAAAACAATAAACTGGTTCAAAACATTGAGAATCTTAAGAAATCTTAGTTTTAATCTAAACACCAAAACGTACTTTAAAAAACACCTGTTAAGTTTTAATAACATACATTAATTTGACAAAAAAAACGTGACACTAATGCTAGTTACCAAACAACAACAAAACAATTTGCTCATTTATTTTGGTGGAGCAGGGATCCAAGTGACGACTTGGACCCCTAGCGCTCCAAACGACTAACCACTATCCTGAGTTGGTATAGGGGCACCACGCTAGGTAGCAGCACCTGTCAAGAAATTAGCTTGAATCCCTTTTTCAGTCGACAGATATAATTTTTTAATATCCATTTCTGCACTTAACTCCATTTTGACGAAACTGTCACTTGGACCCCTTGGGTTCTAGGGTCCACAAATCTAACCTTAAATGTTTATTTTCCCTAACTCTTGCGCTAGTAAAGAAAAAAAATCGAAACATTTGTATTGCTTTTTAAACGTTTCTAGACGTTTTATATCGACAAAAAAGATGATTTCCGTAAAAAATCTGTCTGTCGGTCTGTCTTTGTGTCTGTCTACCTGTCCGGGAAATTTGTGACCACGATAACTTGAGAACGGTTTGAGCTAAATACTTCATATTCGGACAATACGTTGATTACCCAAAGTTCTATGCTGGGATTTTTGGCAAAAATCGGGGTAAAATGGTGTAAAAACAATTTTTTTTCAAAAACATTTTTTCTATTCTTTTTTTTCATTTTTCGTTTTAAAAAAACTTTTTAAAAGAAAAATTTAGAATTTTAGATTTTTTTATAAAAGTCTATAGACTGACCTAACTAATAAAACTGATTAATTGGAAATTTTAAATGCAAGTTTAAATTACCCTTAAGATTAGTATGCAATTCAATACATTGGTAGACACAACCTCCACAATGTTGAAGACAAACAAACCAATGTTGTCTGTAGCAATGAAAATTATAATCGGATTTCATAGTCCTACACTGATAAAACAGTTTATTTGTGTATAAAAAATATTTGGTTGGATATGGTCAATTGAATTATTTGGTTGTGAGAAATAAAATTTATTTCTGTCAAATAAACTAATTTGTTCCCATTAATAAATCATTTTGAAATTAAAATATTTGTGACACTTCTCTCATAACACTAGGCAACACGGTTTCTTGCCCTGATTGGAGTCATATGTTTTTTAACTAATTTTGGGTCGAAGAAAACCGAATCTGGCCTCAGAATATTTCTATTACCTAAGTTTTCTGAGAAAAATGAGATAAAAATGTTAAAAAATAATTATTTTATGCTTCTTTTGTTCCAAAATCATGGGAGATTAAAATATTCCGAGGACAAATTTAGATTCGGCGACTCAGTATTAGTTAAAAAATACCCAACTTAAAACATGGAAACTTTAAATTCATAGGTAGAATAAATAGGGATATTATGAAAAAAAAAATATTTAAAAAAAATATGGATAATGTGACAAAACTAAGTAGGGGTGGAGGGTAAGGAGAAGGGTGCATAAGGGGACAAGCTTATCGCCACTTACTCATGCTAAAAATTGTCAAAAATCATTACTAGGGGTCAAAAATTAACTAAAAAAATGTTACGTAATATGGTTCTTATGTAATAAAGTAACATTTTTATGATGTAGAACCATTAAAAAACAAACAAAAATACACAATATTTTGTTTTATAAATTATTTTTAAATTGGCATAATTGCCTGTACTAAAATTTAAAAAATAAGACATGCTGGATTTTTTTTAAGGTCAAATTTGAATTCTGCGCCTTTAAATTAATAAGAAAAACATATTTTTTGGGCTCGGGAAAAAAGTTTACACTGTGTACTTCAATTTTACTTCTTTTTCATTTATTTACTTTTTACGAACAAACTAAGCAAAATAAAAAAATATTTGTATAAATATTTTTGTAGAGAATTTTATAATCTACAAATTAAGTCCTATAAAATTTTTATACAGATTTGATAGTTTTGCCACAAAAGAGCAATTAAGTAAACTCTGCACCTTCATTTTAAGCTTTTTTTTTTTTCGCGACTTACTCTGACAGTAGATCCTTGGCATATATATTTTTGAGTTCCTCGTATTTTTTTAATATACCCTAAAATTTTCAAAATCCCACTCTTTTTTTTAAAGATTTAAAAAAAAAACGTAATTATTTCCTGGACTTATATCTCAAAAATTTTAGGTGCTGAAATTTGTCTAAGGCCAGATTCGGTTTCTACGCCCTCGAATTAGTAAGAAAAATTTAGTTTCCGATCGGGGCAAAAAAAAAGTTGAGATTTGTTGCTTAGTGTAATAAGTCAAATAAACAGGCAGTGCGTAAATTCGCGCAATACATTCGAAATAATTATGGGCTATATTTTAATTTATATCAAGAGTAACAGTTTAAGAATATTGCTCGTAAAATAGGTGTTAAAATTATAACTACAACTGACTTATTAATTAAATAAAACTGAGACTAATAAAAGGGCGCAGAAATAAGAAAATACTTAATTTTATTATTTATGAAAAGAACATTATAATTTAATTTAATCAAAAGTTTTATTACAAGAAAAGCTCTTCAAAAAAATAAGCTAAGATTTCAAGATTTAATTAATTTTAACTTTTTAAAGATATAAAATGGGAAATTATTTGTATAAAATGAAATATTATTCTGTAAAATGTATAGTTAAAGGAAAATTAAAAGGAAATTATTATTGAAAATATACAACACCGGGTGTTGCACCAAAGTCCGACCATGCCTATTTTGGGCTTATTGATAAAAATATAAATTTCATTTTGCTCACGGGCGCAGTTGAAAATTTTTTTTATTAGTCATCTACTTTTCGTCAAAAAGTCGCCAACTCGACAAAGGCACCATTTTTGAAGTTGCATTTCAATAAGCATCATCAAAAAGAGAAATCGGCATTTTCCGAATATTTAGCAAATACTTCAAAAACTATTAATCCTAACTAGAAGACATGTCCGATTTATTTTAAAGCAAATTATTTTCTATTTAGATCGATTAAAAAATATAGGGTGTCATTTAAAAAAATTAGTTATTAGCATTTTAAGTTTTTTAGGCTTTAGCTAATTTTTGGGATACACTGTATAAAATTGGAGTTAGTCTTTGGTTTGTGATAAGTCAGTTAAGTATCCTTAAGCTAATATAAAAACAATTTTTCTCCAATCCATTGGAGAAAAATTACAAATTAAATTGCAATGTAAAAGATCAAGGAGTTATTGATTTTTTCTTAAATTATATATTATACTATTTTATCTTTAGTAACATTAAAAAAATAGGGGCGGGCACTTTATAAAAAGCTTTTAAGGCCCAGTTTAATTTACCTAAAAATTGGTAGTCAATTCATAACTTAAGAATATTTCAGAAAGTGCATATCTTTTCAGAAACCTCAAAAGCTACTTTTCGTTGAGAACAGACCTATTCAAAACCTGTCCGATAAAATTTTTAGATTCCATTTAAAATTTTCTTTTCATATTTAATTTGAAGACTCCAGTGCAAAAACGCTGAGTGTCACTAAAGGGAAAACTAAAATTAAAATGAATTTAATTAAAAACAGACAATATTACGTAAATAAAGATGCTAATATTATTTAATATCATATAAAACAAAAATGGTAAACATATCAGTTTTTTTACCCTATTTTAGTTGACTACAAAATAACACATCAAAAACAAGTATCACAAAAAGAGGATAAGAAAGACATGTCTTTCTTGTAGAAAGTTATTTGTATGAATTAGGCAACGAGAGAACTCAACAGAAAATCAATTATAAACCTAGACGTATATGACTAGAAAGAGGCTTTTTTATGTCGTTTGCATGAACTGAAAGTATATCCAAAAGCTCTCTATGGATTTTTTAAATTTTGGTCTTAGTATAGGTGTTCTTATGAAGATGGGCAACAATAATTATTTATTTATTTATTTCCCTTGATTTTAATGAAAAGAGACAAATAAATAATTGAAATTATGAAAGAGTATTTCATTTAGTTATAGCTCAATCCGTAAATACGAAAGAGTGACTCATGCTTAAATCTCCTTCCCCCTTTAGAATTAACGGAACTCAACGCAACCTCTATATTTCGCCCTCCCTCTTTACGTTTCGTTCACTGCAACCTCCATACTTTAAATATGAGTTTCTTCCACGTATTTAAGGAACTATGGAAAGACCCTTTTATCTTTGGTGGACAAGTCTGGTCTGGTAATAACCTCCCATAACTTAACCAAAATATAATCAAAATTAAGTCTTTTATGTCATTCTTTACCCCTCCCCTTGGACGCCATTTCCCTAGATAATCAAGCCTTCTTGAATATGTTACATAAAACCGCCCAAACAATAACTCATTTTATGAAAAAAGTGACACTCATGGTTTTTGCATTGTAGCCTTCATTTATTATTCAATATTAAAACAGGCAATCAAGCCTTGCATTGAAATGCGTGCACCGAATAATAAAAAAAAGTTAAAAAGCTTTTCGTGTTTTGGCACGACATAATCATGCACACGTTGGATTCAAAAATGTGTTTTTTTATTTAAAAATTTTCTTATTAATAATAATATTATATACATTAACGAATTTTGTATAAAAACCAAATATTTTTTTCATTAGCAGCTCAATACCTACTGAACTATTTTAATAGTTTATTTTTCATTTTCTCCGTAATAAACTACTAAAATAGTTTATTTTTTATTTTGAGCTACTTCCAATTACATTTGTTTATTACACTGCTCAACACGGGGGGCCATTTTAGATGCATCTGGCTATATTTGATGCGCTGATTTCGGAACCTTTTTCCCGTTTTTCTTGATCAGCTCGTTTTTTTTAAGATATAGCGCACAATGATTTTTTGCCTATATTGTAGTGAAAAAAATTAAGTTCTAATTATTTTTTTTTAAGTGGATTGGTTCTCTATTAATAGGACTCTAGCCAAAGAAAGCGAATGTCAAATATCGTTATTCGTTTGTTTTATAGGCTTCTAAATTCAAAAAATGAGATTTTTTCGTATTTTTTTGCTATATTTTATATTATTTTTATATAAATACTAAAGATATGGCTCTGATTTTTATAAGTAACACTAACACACATGTGAGGTTTGTAAAAATAAAAAAGTTTTAGATTTAGTCCTATAACGGAGATTTTACGGGGTGTAATTGAAAGCAGAACAACAATATTTTGTTATTCCATCAATCTAACAATATTTTGAATTATTTAATGTTTATTCAATGTTATTTAAATATTTTAAAGTAAAAAGAAAAGGTTTATTTTAAATTTTTCGTTTTGTTTTTTTGTTTTAATAAAAATTTATTGTGTTGCTTTTCTAAAAATAAATAAAAAACCTCAATATTTTTGATTTTTTTTCTCGATAACCTCCTGTAAAATCTCCTTCACTGGATTAAAAACTTTTTTTATTTTTATAAACCGAACATATGTGTTAGTATTGTGTATAAAATTTAGAGTATTATATAAAATTTTTATCAAAATATATCGAAAAAATGCGAAAAAATATAATTTTTTGAATTTAGAATACAAAGAATAAAGATATTTTAAATCCGCTCTTTTTGTCTTAGAGCCCCATTAATAGATAACCAATCCACGGTAAAAAAATAAATTATTAGAACTTAATTATTTTTTTTTACTACAACTATAGGCAGAAAAAACACTGTGCCCTATATCTCAAAAAAAAAAAAAAAACGAGCTCCTCGAGAAAAACGAAAAAGTGTTCCGAAATTAGAGCGTCATGTAGCCAGATGCGTCTAAAAGGTCCCAGCAAATAAAAAAAATCTTTTTTTGTAGTGTTATTGCTGCTATTGGTTTAATTGGTTTTATTATCTTTCCTAAAGAAATAGCGATAATTTATATTTTAAAAATTATCAAAAATGTCAAGATCGTCAAAAATACCACCAAAGTTAAAATATAAACACAGTCAAAAATATGATGATCGTTGGGATGAAGTTTTTACCATAATCAAAAGTTTGTTAATTATCAAAAACATTATGTTCATCAGGATCATCATCATCGCTTTTTTGGTTTATTCTTAGTGAATTGAATTTTTAAGGTTTGAAGGTGATTACTCAGGGGAGTTTTTTAAGTTTTTCTCTACTCTCCCAAAAAACGGTAGTTTACCGATAAACACTTGAAAAATTCGATTCTCTTAAAAATGTTTTTAAAGATTTTGCTTAAATTTTGTAGGTTAGTAGTAAGTAAGAAAACATAACAACATGCCATTACTGGTTTCGCCGGAAATATCCTATAAGGGAGCAAAATATAATTTTTGACTATTTTGGCGAAAGCGACTTAAAATTTTTTGTGGGTTTCTTTTTCATATTTACCGAAAATACATGCAAATGAGAAAGTATTGGCGGTGAAACCGTATCATTTTATTTGGTTTTATGGTGATTTTGTGATTATGACCGGAAAGGTTGTGATTGAACTTTTTTAATAACTCCACGGTCTCCCCTCTGTTAAAATCTCTGCCAGAATATTTTTTTATTGTCGTCCAATGTGCGATTTTGTGCGTGCCTGTTAACATCCGATCAACAAAAAAGAAAAAACAATATAAAATATGTTTTGATCAAACAAAAAAAAAATTGACGAATTTCTTTATTATTCTCCATCATGCACCTTTTTTGTTCCTTATACTGTAAAATGTACTATACTATAGGTATAGAACAAAAAGGGTGCCTATAAGCATTACAGTTTACTGCCGTGGAACTAAATAGTTATTTGCGCTTCTACACCTTTTCAAGTTTAATTTCAGACAGTGTAATTTGTTATTCAGATTTTAAAAATAAATTTCAGAAAGTATAAATTGTAATTCAGATTTTTAAATTATATTTCAGAAAGTGTAAATTGTAATTCAGATTTGCAAGTTATATTTCAGAAAGTATAAATTGAAATTTAGATTTATAATATATATTTCAGAAAGCGTAAGTTGAAATTCAGAAAGTTTAAATTATATTTCAGAAAGTAGAAATTAATTTTCAGAATGTGTTATCTTATTTAAATTTGGATCTGTAAATTCAATTTCAGAAAGTGTAAATTAATTTTAGAAAACGGTGATTTGTAAATCAGAAATCATAGTTTTTATTTCGGAACGTATTATTTTATTCAACAAAATTTTAAAAAAGTAGCAGTTATGTATTATACATATAGGAATTATATTCGGTATTAAATATTGAACAGTAATAAATTAAAATTTAAAAAAAAAAAGTAGTTTTTACATAAAATTAAACATTTAACAAAATTAATTTCTAAATAGCTAGGTCACTTCATTATATTACATACGTATAAATTATAAAAAATAAATTATAAGTTTCTCGATAGATAAATATTTCTGAAATTTAATTTACACTTTATGAAATACAATTTACTCTGTAATAATAATATAAAGTTATAATTTCTGAAATATAATTTTCACTTTCTGAATTTCAAATTACGCTTTCTGAAATATAATTTACACTTTCTGAAATTTAATTTATACTTTCTGAAATAAAAATTGCAAATCTGAATTACTTTTTACACTTTCTGAAATATAAGTTGAAAATCTGAATTACAATTTACACTTTCTGAAATATAACTTGCAAATCTGAATTACAATCTATACTTTCTGAAATTTAACTTGAAATTCTGAATATCAATTTACACTTTCCTATTTACAACTTGAAAAGGTAGTAGAGGTAAGTGAATTTTTCTGTGTGAGGTCGTATTTCGTGGACCGAAGCGGAGCTGAGGTCCATAAACACGACCGACGACAGAAAAAAAACTTACTTACGAGTAGCGCATTACGTTTTTCTACCTACCAAGGAGTTAAAATCTTATTATATTAATAATATTTTTGACATTTATATGTGTAACAATTCAACAAATCATTTTTTTGTGGAATCACTCTATAAAATTAAGTCTAGTGTCCTCCTTGGGTAAGTGTCGGACACTTCGTGTCCTTTAGCGGTAAAACGTTTTTTTCTGTCTAGTTACCGTTTTGTTTGTATTGATTTCATCCGAGATTTCATCTATCACGAAGTATGCTCGATAGAGTACTTTCCATTACTGTCGGCTGTTCCATTAAGTAATGTCAACTTACCTAGTTGGTAGTGAGAAAATACTTTTTTTATTGGACTTTTGGTTGAACTGGTTCTCTTTTTTTTAATCGATTTTGTTCTACTTATTTTTAGTAATTGTTTTTTTACACGTCCGAGACTAATACCTGGATTAAGTAAGTAAGTAAGTAAGTATTTATTTTCTTTAGACATACATTAATATTTTATACTTAATTATTACATTTTTTTGGAACACTCTAAGCAGAGCTTGTATTGTGTTCCAATTTGACGCCCTAATTATCATGTTTGAAGTGAAAACTCATTGAGCAATTTTTGGTAGGGAAAAATCTTATGGGTTCGCGATGCCGACATGTTGAGCAATTTTTGGTAGGGGAAAATCTTATGGGTTCGCGATACCGACATGCATACCGACATGTTAAGCGATTTTTAATAGGGGAAAATCTTATGGATCCGCGTTGTCGACATGCATACCATGTTGAGTGATTTTTGGTAGGGGAAAACCTTATGCCAAAAAAATACCTTGGCGAGGTCAGGTAAGGTCAGGTGAGGTCAAGTGCGGTCAGGTGAGGTCTAGTGAGGTCAAGATATGTAAATGAGGTCAACTAAGGTCAAGTAAAGTAAAGTGAGGCAAAGTGAACCAAAGTGAGGTAAAGTGAGGTAATGTGGAGTAAAGTGAGGTAAAGTGATGTAAAGTAATATATAAAAATGTACATAATTGTTGCTCGGAGTGCCGATAAATGTGAAACTTTTAAAAAACTATAAAATATTATGTTATTTCATAGTTTTAAGTTTTCACTTCTGTCGGCAGTCCTCGACTGCCCATGACTTTCTCTCTAGGGATTAAAAATCATGGCAGCCAGATAGTGAAAGAAATACATGTATACATGTATTTTATCATATACATATGATAACAAATACATACCTACATGTATTTAACAAATACTTGGCAGTATCTTGTGTATCTACCAGTGTCTCTTATATATAGGAACTTAAAATCTGGTTTTGTATTCTTCTCAATATATATTTTTTAATTTTTACGATACTTTTTTTATAAAATACGGGCACAGTTGATAATAAAATAACATTATATACTGTACTAAACCTTATAAACAAATTTTAAAAGTCGACTTTTGGTGTAACTGTCATTCTAACTGGCTGCCAGCTAAAAGTTTCCAGGTTCGAGGCCCATTCGCGGACTGCTTCTTTAGTTTTTTTAGTTTATTTATTTTGCTTTTGAGTTAAATCATTTTAACTTGCTTAAAATAAGTATTTGGGGAATGCAATATAATAAAAAAAATTATAACTTTTTAGTTATAATTTTTTTTCCAATTTGGTATGATTGAATTTTTTAATGAAGAAAATTTTTTATGACAAAATTACGTTGATAGCTCGTTTTTTTCTATTTGTATGATTTTTTTAACGTTTATCCATCCATAACTTTTTTGCATTGGAGGGATTTCTTTAATAACGTACGATTGATCCTTTTAATAAAAATAAACTTTTTTGAAAAAAAAAAAAAAAAATGAATTTTTTATTTTTTTTTTATTTTTTTTTTTTCAAAATGTTTTAATGACCTACAGTATTATTTTGTTGGCAGCAATTTTTTTGTTCTTTTAATACATGGTGTGCCATTTCTAGCACATACCTATTTTTATACAAAAACATATCATAAAATAGCTTACTTGTAATTTTATACCCCATAAACCACTTTAACAATGTTTAGGCGGTTCTTAAAATGTCATGTATATTTTGTAATTTATCGAAATAAAATATTATTATTATTATTATATAATAACACAATATTTTTTATATTAAACAATTAGACCGGCAAATAATTTTAATTCCACTTTGAATTTTTAGGTTATGCACTCTAGCTAACAAGCAAAATCCTTGTTAAGAACGTTAATAAAAGTTCGGTTAATTAACTCTAGGTGGCCGGATTTTTTTTTTAGATATCCATAACAGGTTCAGTATTAATAAAAAAGTTATTGGTCTCTTGTTTAATAGTAAGCACCAAAAATAATGAAAAAACCGGTTAGTACCATAAATGGCACAGTATGCGGGAAGGGGTTAAAAGTGTTTTAAAAGTAAAGCTACAGATAATATTTTAAATCTATCTAAATTACTGAATTATGTATTAAGATGAAATATCCGCTGCTAATTTTACAAGGGAATTTGTTGCTGACTTTACATTAAAGTTCCCTATATGACCCAGAAAACCAGTTTTGGAGTCTAGTATGTAGCAACTTGCTTTTATATAGCATTCCAAGTCCAAATGGAAAAAGTATTTGGACGTTCAAAATATTTCTCCTAAAAGCACTCATAATTATACCTAACAATGTTTTCCATTTGATATTGATTTAATTTCTTTTTTGATAGGTCCTTTTTTAATATTAATACTAAATGCCGTCCAGTGTTAGACAATACCTACCAATATTTTAGGTCGATAATATGCGCCTTTATTTGTTAAAATTTAGGACCACCTAAAAATTACCGATTTTATGTCGAAAATTTATATTTTATATTGGTTTAATTGAGAACGTGCTAATAATTACATAGTATAGGTCAAAAATATACTGTCTATATAGCCTCAATTTAGCTCTTTAATAATGCTTCCATTTTTTGCACTAAATGCAAGCATATGTATGTATCCATATGTGAAAATAGTATTTTCGTACGAAATAAAGAAAAATGCATGTTCACTATGTTCTCCTTACGATACTTTTCTATCGCACGAGTACATAGTGCATATTTGAATGAAATGAAACAATTAGTGTGTTTTGCTGCATCATTCTGCAGTAGGAAATGTTTGAACAGAATGAAACTAAGCACAAAAACGGATTATGTCAATTGTCAAAAAAAGGCCAAGAGAAGAAGAAGACGAGCGATATTTTATTAAATGTTTTGGTTAATTTCTGAAAATCCTAACTAAGTCTTATCTATGCTGAAAATATATTTCAGGACTGCAGTACATTACATGTAATGGATCGTGATAACCAAAGATATTTAGTTATTTTTCAGATTATTAGTCTAATTTGTGAAAATTAACAGTATAGCCGACAAATGCTATTAGATTCTGGACCCAAACTTAGTTCAGATATTTTAATTAATATAATAAAATAGGTATTTTAATTCATAGTAAATATTTGCAAAAAAAATAATTAACTTTTAAAAAGTAGGTACTTAGGTACTTATTATTGCAGTAAAACAAAATTAAATGTATGAGGGTAACTAGGTATATGTACTTACTTCTTTGTTAAACCAATACAGTTTTCCGTTGTTTCCGTACTTAAGTTCGTCCATATTTTTAATTATAAACGCAGATTCACAAATGTAACCTAATTTTGTGCGCAGAATAATAATGAAAACCGTTAGTTATTTTTTTATTTTGACATTTGACATCTGTCATTCTCTTCATTCGGACCTCTCCCGATCGTTTGGTCGGAATGGAGAGAATGGTCAAATGTCAGCAGTAAAACAATGATTTCGTTCAAACCAGTGGCACCAGTGGCAACAGAATGATGCAGTAAAAAGCACTATATGCAAACTCATTTATCCAAACGATTAAACAGCTTTCATTTTGACAAAAGTCATTTGACGTTTATAACATTTTGAAATGTCAAAATTAAAAACAGGTAATTCTTTAAAATATACATTTTTAAAGAGTTTAGACTGTAGATCGAACGAAAAATGATGTTGGCAACTTGCGACAAGTCCTTAGTACTCTTGAATGATTTTTTGACTTCGCTTTGCGTTGTTAAAAAAACTTCATTCTCATGCACTAAGGACTAAAGTCGCTCACTCGTTACGAAAACTACTATTATTTTATTATTATTATTATTATTTTTTTCATAACAAACGTTTAGTAAAATTAAAATTTGCAGAATGGATGCACGAAAGCGGCATCGTGAATTTACAAATTATAAATTCTTCTCAGGTCTCAGGTCAAAAAGAAATTAAGAAGTACAAAACAAAAGTAATAGTGAACTTGGTGAAGTCTGAGTGAAAGCGAAAGTAATGGCAGTGAGGAAGAAAATACCACCTATTTTAATCCTCCTGAGTTCAAAAATAGTAACTTTTCTTTGCGGAAATAAGCTATTTTATTTATATCCAAAATTAAATTAAAAATATACTACTAAACTAGGTAGAAAATAGCTTGAAATTTTCGAGAAAATTGAGGCCATAAATAGCATGTTATTTTGAATTAGATCGAAAGTAGCACAATATTCAGGAACTATTTTAGGTTGATATTTTTGATCTGTTATATATTGAAAATATATATTCTGAAAATCGAGCTGGGAGTAAAAAGGCGAGTAGGCAGGCCTAAAATGGAATACTGCCCATAAAGGATTTATGGTGAATAAATTTTAGGAAAAGCTACCTCAAACCAGTCTTGGAACTGATAATTTAATGATAATAAATCCCAACTAAATAAAACTGATTTCTCACTTTTTATAGGCTGTAATCCGTTGATTAAAAATTAGTATATTGTTTTACTAAGAGGAAAAGTGAAGCTTCTTTTTACTAGTCTGTAGAATTTACGGACGACGCGAAGCGGAGTCCGGAAACTACAGACGAGTAAAAAA
>OY294045.1:40664792-40726890 GCA_958510825.1 Brachypterus glaber
CAAAAATAAAGTTTATCTTATGTAAGTTTCTTTGAAGTCGATATCTCACTCATTCAAAGAGGGCGCTTACTTTTGGACCGCACTCTAGCAGACTTACTAATGCATTTTTTACAATTTTGGCGAAGGCGCAGCTTTGCTTGTACTACAAGTTACAGCTACACTGTAAAAAATAGTTTAAAATTTGGCTCAAATTTTAACGTAACATTATCATAGTAGGTAGTCATGTATTATAGAAAACTTTTAAATTAGTGTAAAAATAAAGTATTTATAATGTAATAATTTTCGTTATAAATAATGTAAAATTTTACATTACTAAAAATGTAAGGTAATAACAAGTAAGTAAAAAGCACAACATGTTTATTTGTGGTGTATGCAAATTTTAATTAAATTCTTTAAGGAAATATAATTTTTATCATGATGCAGTATATTCATAGAAATTAGGTTAACCTTAGTAATGTCAGATTTATTTGATTGAAAAAAAAATAATTTGCAATTTTTATAGTACCTACTTATGTATAATTATAATTATTACAGAAGTCATGTTCTTAGAGAACATTCTGAAACCCTAAAAGTGAATCAATCTCACACACTGAGGTATGTCAAATTCAGAACTGTAATCTTCCTAAAAACAATTTAAAACACTTTTGAAACCATTAAAAATAATATATTTTCTATTTGTCCAGTCACAATTTTTTTTTTTAGCCAAATTTTCGCAATCATTTTATAGGGTTACATAATACCTATATTTCCCGAATTAAAAAAAACTTACAAAATAACCTACCGACAGACATGTCTGTCTGCAGACAGACAGATAAGAACGAGGAATGCAGTATTGCAGTACCATGTGATGACAAACAAAGAGATGGACCAAGATAATTTAAATAAACATTAATTGAGAAAACTTTGCTAACAGACCCTTTTGTCAATGTACCTAACTTAATTTGGAGTATCTTTTTAGGGGCAAGCAACGTTTGAAAAACATCCGGTATATTATAAGTTATATGTATATTATAAAATAGATTCATGTAAATACCTATATAAGCTATAGTTTAGTCTTATATCCTTGTTGTATGTATATGTACAAAAATATAGTTACATACATTTTGAATACTACTTAAACTTGTTTTATTTTTATGTTCTATGCTATATATTATAAATTTTGGATAACTTCAATAGAAACTACCTAAATTTTCTAAAGCTTGAAAATGTGCAATTTTAAAGTTTTTGATATATAGCATATATGCCAAAAGCTTTAAAATTGCACGTTTGCAAGCTCTAGAAAATTTAGATAATTTCTATAGAAATCATCCAAAACTATAAATTACATAACTAATAATTAATTTATACATTACGTATATGGAAAAAAATACATGATTAATATGGTAAAATATCGTTATTAATATCATAAAAAATTACATTACTAGTATACTAAAATATTACATATTGAATATGGTAAATTTCCAGTATTCCTAAGGGTATTAAATAACCAATGCCGGTGATGGTCATTTTACACGATTTTTATTTACAGTGTACATAGGTTAATACCGAGTAATGAGAAATTTTTATCTGGTTTTAAAGATTACTTAAATTATGCAGTTAGGGTTTTTATGTTGTTAATTCGCACTTAATAAAAATCATCAAAGACAATAATTAACTTTTTCTTCAAGCGTACCAAAATGTTCATATTTTATAACTGAACACACTAGTTAGAAGTAATTTACAGTAATTTACAGTAAAAAAATGAGTTCATTGTTCTATGCCGTAAAAAAAAGTTAGTTAGCAAAACCACAACTGGCGACAGCACTCTTTGACTTTGATGACAGCCATACTTCAAACTTGTTTATTTATTATGTAAACAGGTGGTTGACTCGAGATTCTGTGCAAAAAGCTTGTGTGAAATTTATTAAAAATGATTGAAGAAGAATATATGGTTTATACACACGCTACTCCTGTATCTTACTTAGGTTTAAAAAATATTGCGTATAAAATAAACGACGGATTTTATTAATTTAGCATCTAGACGTTATAAGGCCACTTTCAGCAAAATCCCATCCGATCGGCTTCACGAGATAATGGTAAATCTTCTTTGATGATGGCCATGTTAAGAACCAATTGTTTGCGGTGAACAAAATCTCCTTATTCTTATAATATTTTATATGCAGATTCCAAATATGTTGAGGAATTTGCTCTAGTTATTACCACTTCGGAGAAAACATTATTACAAAAATCCCGGAAACCCCTTACATGTGATTTAGGTTATCTTTGAACATTTGTAAAAGTAATACGGTACATAACAGGACCTTCATTGTAGGCTTAAATAAAACACTAAATGTTATATTTTTAAAACATATTAGCAAATATATTAAAATATTCCTCCTTTACAGTTTTTGGGAAGTTTTAAATTCAGCAGAAAACGTAATTAAAAAGTTTCATTTTTACTTGTTGTTTAGTGTTGTATGTCAGATTTGATAAATGTCTCAAATTTTAACAGGGACAAAGTAAAAAAGTCATCACTCACAATATAGTACCTAGTAGGTAGGTACTATAGCACTATATATTACAATATAGTAGGTATACCTACTCTTATAAGTATCCTAATATTTTAATATTAAAAATACACGACTGAGAGAGATTCTAGAACCCTTGCAAATTTATACCCCAAATTTGTACGATTTTTTTGCGATTTGTTTTTCAAAAACAATTTTTTTTTTTGACAAAACATTTTTGTTATTTTTTTTTATTTTCTCCTTTGAAAAAATTAATTTTTTGTTTTTAAAAACCTAGGTTTCCTACAGGGGAAGTATTCTTTTGTTGGCAGCATTATTTTATTTTGCGTTTTAAATAGTTTTAACTTGCATTATTTAGAAAAATGCAATATACCATCCACTGTGCATAGTATTTGTATTATATCTATCTAATACGGTATAAAATACATTTGTATAAGGTTCCTGAATGACATTGAACTAATAAACTAAAGTAAACTAAATTATATTATAATGGAATTCGTAGCATTACATATCTTCACGGCTTGTTTTAATAATACGGATAAAAATTATGACAAATATAAATTTACGATAAACAATATTATAAAATTTACATGTTTACGGTAGTATTGCTTTCCCATTTTGAAAATTTTCAAAATTTTGAGAAAGCCTTGTATTCGTGCAAAAATTTTCATATTTTTTTCGTATTTTTGCGTTTTATGGCTTTTTAAGTCGATATAAATCAATTTCGAGCAAAAAAAAATTCGGTCGGTCGGTCGGTCGTCCGGGAAATTTTGTGAGCACGATAACTTAAACTTAACTTGAAATTATGCACTAGTGTGCGGCAAGAGGAACAAACGGGGAAAAATACATTTTTTTTAATTGAAAATTGCTATATATGGGTTTTTAAGGTTTCTGAAATTGAATCTGATAATAACATTTACTAACTCCACCCCCACGGGGGTGAGGAGTAAATATTTTTAAATATTTTCAATATTTTCGTCAAAATTGGTATATAGGGTTTTTTGGGGTTGATATATCTGAATCTATTTTTCTAACAATATTTTTTTAATTTCACCCCCTGAGGGGCAGGGGAAGCTTTAGTGAAAATTATTATATCGGGGTTTTTGAGGTTGCTGAAAGTGAATCTGAACATTAAAAAATTCTAACGTGACCCCCTGAGGGGCGGGGGTAGTTTTCTTGAAAACTGACATATTGGAGTTTTTGAGGTCCCTAAAAATGAATTTTTTTTCTAAATCCACCCCCTGAGGGACATAAGAGAGGTGTGCGTTGGAGTGTGTAGATTCGTTGCCACGCTGGTCGTGCTGTTTGAATCGAAGCATTCAAATTCATTCAAGTTTATCAATCATCCGGTGAGTCAGAGTCTGTTTTATAAGTGATTTTTCTCATCGTGCTGGTCAGCTGCCTGATATTCTAATTGATAGAAATCAGGCCGGTTTGCCCCCGCGGTGAGAGAAACCGCCGTCCGAACACTCGTCGGTCACCGGCTGGTTGATATTTTAAATAAATTCACACTAAGAGGTAGTCCCCGTGGCTCAGTGCTTAGCGCGTTCAAGTCGAAATCGTAAGGTCGCAGGTTCGATCCTCGGCCGGATCGGTTTCAAATTTTCATACAGTTTTCACTTTTTAAATCTTTCCGGGTGTTTAGGTTACTGCTCTGGTCGAGCCGTCTGGTATTACCCTCCCCTGGGTCCATCTGGACACAGGGGCGGCCTGCCGGAGGGCGCGATTGGTGTAGGGTGCCTTGAGCACTCGGGGGTTTAAAAAGTGAATATTTTTCTTTAATATTTTTTGCATTTTTTCACACTAATTTTAAGCTATTTTTGAGAGCTTTTACCCCACCCCCAAACCCCTCCCCCTCGGAACGTCAACCCCTGAAAAACTAAGCCCGCTTAGTTCGAAGGGAATGGCAGACCGAAAAGATCCCCCCCAAAATCACCCACAAGACCTGCCCCCCCCCAAACCCCCCTCCCCCCAAATCCCCCCAAGAACCACCCATAGGCTCTCCAAATTCAAAAAATTCATCTTACGACAACACAGCGGTTCCAAATTTTAACGCGCGCGACCCCAATATTAAAGACACCCCCAAAACCGCTATATCAGCCAAAAAAGTGCCAAAAATAAAAAAAAAGTCATTAACTAAGAAACGCACCAAAATTCAGGACTTGGACTTCAATGGTCTAGAACCAAATGACATTCTCTATCTAATAGAGAAATTGTCAAGTCTATTGAAGACCAAGACTGGAAACAGAGTCTCTTTCATCTCAGTTCAAGACATCGACGAAGACATGGACGAAACCCCAACGAACGAAGACAACCCCCTGACAAACCCCCGCAAAAGAAAAATCCCTGAGTTTCAAACCGATCCCACCGAATCCACCCCCAAAAAGAAACCTGAAACCGGCAAGAATCTCCCCCCGAAAAAAAGCGTCCACATTTTCCCCTCCGACTCCAGCCTCCCTAGTGCCGCAGGCGGATCAAAGGACGCCGATTTCGAGGTGATCACCTTTACTCAGAGCCAAAAAACCCCTCCCACTTTCAAACCCCCAAGTCAAGTCAATGAAAATCCGTTCATTTTCAAACCCCCAAACAACCCCTCAACCACCCGTACCTTTAAATCTCCCGTCTTAAATCAAAACCAATCCACAACCGTGAAGAACAACAAAATACCACCTATAAATGTCAAGCTCACTACAAAATGGCCCGAGTTAGCCAAAGAACTTGGGGTGAAAAAACTGGGGTACTCGAAGGTACAATACACCAACGGTGCCTACAGGATTCACCCCAATTCGGCGGAAGATTACAGGGCCATGACTAAGTTGTTTTTACAAAAGAACTTAGAATTCTTTACTTACGCCTTACCAAGTGAGAAAACTGTACAAGTTGTTCTTCGAGGTATCCCCACCAATTTTGAAGTGTCCGAGGTCAAAGAGGAGCTTGAAAGGGGTGAATTTCACCCCACGTCAGTTATCCGAATGACCAAAGGCACTGAAAAATCACCCATGCCCCTAATCCTAATAATCCTACCCAATTCCGAAAAGGACAGGATTTTCAAACTGACTAACATCCTAGACCTATCCATAAAGGTAGAAGAGCTCAGGCGAAAAGCTGGAGTCGGGCAATGTTACAGATGCCAGAAGTTTGGACATGGGCAAAGTCGCTGTAATGCCCAGCCAGTATGCGTTAAATGTGCTAAAAATCACATGTCCAACGACTGTACAAAACCCGTCTCCGAGCTCCCCAAGTGCGCAAATTGCGGGGACCCCACACGGCCTCCTTCAGGGATTGCCCCAAACACCCTGCAAACTCCAAACCCCCAACCACCCCTACCCCAAATCTGCCGTCTGCTCGACCTATATCCTATAGCAAGGCAGTATCCGGCAGAACTCCCTCAAAAACCCCCTCCAAAAACACCCCTTCATTGCCAACCCTCGGCGTGGATCTAGTTAAGTCTATAGAGCAGATCAACCAGTTCTTCAGCCAATTTGCCCAAATGGCACAAATGGCCATGAGTGTCCAAAATGTCCTAGCCCGCGGTGCTCTCGATGCCTAGCTACGCTAGCACCCGTCGCCCGGATAGATTGAGCATTCTGGCCTGGAACGCCCAGGGGCTGATTGCGCAGGCGCATAAGCGCAGAGAGCTGGATGAGCTGCTACGTAGACTTAATGTTGACATTTGCCTTCTGTCAGAGACCCATGCCAAGGACGGTGATAATTTTCCCAAATTCCCAAATTACTGTGTTTATACGACAAATAGAGGCACAACCGGGTGGGGCGGTACTGCCATTATCATTAAAAGGAACATCGATCACTACCCCCTAAATCCAACGCCAACGCAAGTGCTGGAAAATACGGCTATTATGGTTAGAGCAAAAGGAGGCGATATCAGGATAGTCTCAGGGTACTACCCCCCAGGCAAACCCTTTTCTGCACAAGACTATCTTGATATCTTAGACTCCACGTCTCCGACCATAATGGCCGGTGACCTAAACGCGAAGCACACAACGTGGAATTCACGATTAAACAATCCATATGGATCTAAGTTGAAAAAAATAGCGGATCAAAGGGGCTGGTCGGTGTTCGGCCCAAGGGATCCCACACACTTTCCGGGTGGGACCAATCTGCCTGATGTCCTCGACATTGCCATTTGTCTTAACATAGTAAATCCTATATCTATCCATAATATCGACGAACTTTCGTCCGACCACAATCCCATTCACATAATCCTTGAAGGAGACGTCACGACTGATAACATACATAAGACTTTTGTACACTGGCCCACATATAGAAAGGCAATATTGGAGACGTTTGGCAGCATAAAAAGGGTCAATAACACGGTTGACCTAGACGATGCTGTCAGTCATCTCCAATCAAGTATCACCCAAGCCATACAAAAAGCCAGCTCGACAAAAGTCTTGCCCGCCAAACACCCCTACGACATCCCTCAAAGTTTAAGGGACCTCATATGTAGGAGACGTAAGGCCAAAAAATTTTCCCAACGAACACAACTCCCCCAAGACAAAACAGACTACAATCGGTTAAATACCGAAGTCCGTCTCGCGATGTCTGAACTACACAATCAGAAATGGCAGGATAAACTGGCCACCCTAGAGCCTGAGGATGGTTCGGTGTGGAAGATGGCAAGAGCCCTCACCAAACAACCCCGTACCACTATCCCTCCACTAACTACACCAAACGGTGTAGCTCACACTGATGAGGAAAAGGTGGAGGCTTTTGCTGACTCCCTCACCGAACAGTTCGCTCCCTTCCCCCCCGCGGATGACCTCTTCGCCCACTTCCAGGAGGTGGAGGACACAGTAGAGAAGACCCTTGAGGGCCCTGTTGATGACACTTTCGCGCCAGCCACTCTAGCCGAAATAAAAGCAATTATTAAGGAATTAAAACCGAATAAGGCTCCTGGTTACGATGGCATCAACAATAGGGCACTCAAGCTTCTTCCGGACAGGCTTATGGTAGCGTTAACATCGTACATAAACGCCTGTCTAAGACTGTGTCACTTTCCAACTCCCTGGAAACTGGCGGAAATCATCCTCATCCCCAAGTCCCTAAAAAGCAGGTCTAACCCCAAAAACTATCGACCAATAAGCCTCCTTCCCTCCCTCTCAAAAATAGCAGAAAAAGTCATTTCTAAACGCGTAAGCGACAAAGCCAACGAGCTAGGGGTACTACCGGACACACAATTCGGATTCAGACAGCAACATGGCAGATCAACTCCTGCGCACATCTGAACTGATTACCGAGGGCTTTAACAGAAAAGACGCCACTGGGATGGTGCTCCTGGATGTTCAACAAGCCTTTGACAGGGTTTGGCATCCAGGAGTTATATATAAACTAAAAAAATTCAATTTCCCCCTAAGGTGGATAAAGCTCATTTGGTCCTTTCTAAAAAACCGTAAATTTAGGGTGAAAATTGGCAAAATTGTCTCTCTGATCAGGGATATACTCGCCGGTGTCGCACAGGGCTCAGTCTTCGCGCCCCTCATCTTCCTGATATACTTCGCGGACTTGCCAAGGACGCCGAACGTCCTTAATGGCCAGTACGCGGACGA
This sequence comes from Brachypterus glaber, assembly GCA_958510825.1. NCBI lineage: Eukaryota > Metazoa > Arthropoda > Insecta > Coleoptera > Kateretidae > Brachypterus > Brachypterus glaber. The sequence continues at coordinate 40,672,867 of OY294045.1, forward strand.
CACTTACTTCCTCACTCGATCAAGAAATGCCGATTCGATCGTCAGGGCGCTTCAGACAGCTCTGGACGCGGTGGAATATTGGTGTGACCTTTGGAGAATAAAGGTCAACCCAACTAAGACCCAAGCTATTTTCATAACCAGAAGGCGCATCAGGCCTGCAGAGAGACTGGAACTGCTGGGGGAAACCATCCCCTGGAAGGAAGATGTGAAGTATCTTGGTATTACATATGACAAAGCACTGACTTGGAAAAAACACATAGATAATAACGCGAATAAAGGTAGGGCGCTAGTCTACAAACTGCGCCCTCTGCTAGCTGGCAACCATATGTCATTAAATACCAAGATACTATGCATCAAATCCCTAGTCAGACCGGTCCTTCTGTACGCCTGTAGCGCCTGGGGTTACGCCGCGCCTACCTACCTGAAGCGCCTCGAGGCCGTCCAAAGCCTGGCCATGAGGATCGCCGTCGGCGCGCCTTGGTTTGTTCGTAATGAGGTTATCAGGAGAGAACTCAAACTACCAACTCTGCTAGAACACTTAAAAGTTCTAGCAGAGAGACACTATGAACGGGCCGTAAACCACCCAAACGAGCTTGTGCAGCAAGCTGTCGATTATGTCCCTGACCGGAGAGCCAAGTATAATAGGCCCAAAAATATTACAAATTTTGAATATAATCCACCCTAAGCCAGAAGGGACGAGCTTTATCAATCCTGGGGGAAACAGCCCTCGGTAATAATTTTTATAAATTCATTTTAATTTTAATTTTAATTTTAATGTCCATAGTCACCAATGTTTAACATGTCCCCACTTTTATCATTTTATTTTACACCAATTTTATATGTTTATATGTTCCATTTTTATTTATTTATTCTTTAACCTATTCAATTTTAATTCTCAACCATTTTAAATGTATCGTCCCCATATTAACTATTTATGTAATATTTATTAAACCAAATTTTAAATGTATGTCCCCATTATCAATGTTAATTTATTATTATTTATTATATTATTTTTATTTAGAAAAAAAAAAAAAAAAAGGTTCTGAAAGGGACCCGTTTTGTGATTATGTCAAGCACGGCACGGCTTATAAACAAAAATATATTCATGACAAAAGAAATCAGCTCCTAAATCGCATAATGGGGTCCTACACAGGACAAACTCACCAAAAAATAATACAGATGTCTACAAACAATAAATTGCCGGGCAAGAGAACTGTGTTCTGACCCGGAAATACAAAGACAATGAGGATGCGATGCGATGCCCTGAGGGACTGTAGTTTTCATGAAAATTGGTATATTGTTTTTTTATTTAAGTTTCTGAAAGTGAATCTGTTAAAAAAATCTATTTCACGCTCCGAGGTGAAAAATGGGAAAGCTTGTACTGGGCAGTATATTTTTTTAGTGTAACACAAACGTGTAGATTTTATTGGCACAGCGACTGGACTATCAAATATTAAATAAATGGATTATTTAATTTCCGCTTCAGGCAAATATTTTCATATTGAATGTTGAAGGTTTAAAACTGTTATTGTGAATATAATCGATAATTTTATTATAAAATTTAAAGTGGTTTTTATAGGATCAATTCATCAAGCGAAGAACACGTTTCTATCGAAAAACAAAAAGAGCCATTTACATTTTCATGCCAATAATAACTATATTAAATTATAATTTATGCAAACACACTTAAACATTTTCAACCTGTTTTTTATTTTTAAAAAATATTATTGGATATTTGTAATAAGTAAAGGAAATATTTATATTGCTAAAGAAAACCGATCAAGATTATAAGCTATAGTTCGTTCATTCAAACAAAAAAAAATTCAAATCTGATATGCCGCCGTCATCTGTGTTTATGTACCGCTAATTGTGTTCCAAATTTACATTACATTACATTTTGTTTAACCTCGTACTATTCTACTTAATTAAGCATCCCCTAAGTCCAGGACTTGTGTGGGCTAGTAGTAGAGGGAACCACCGGCTTTAATTGACTTTCGAACCAATTTATAGGGAGTGTCCGCTTCACTTACGCCTTCGCCAAATTTCAATTATTAATTAACTGAAAAAGGCAAATCGGCGGCGCGCCGGTGAGAATCGAACTCACGCTATTTGTATAGTAAACTCGCCAAGTACGACGCGTTAGTCCACTACACCAATCCTCCCATCATAAAAAATGTAACAGTTTAATTTCGGTAATTTGCACTAAAAAAACATCGTTTTTAACCTGTGAATAATCAATATGATCTAGAAGATTAAATCTGTAAGTTAGAGTTCGAGCTCAACAACTATCCGAAGGTGGGACTAGCCTAGACTATTAAAAATATTAATGGAACAACTCTTAAAGTCGAACACACAGTGTTTCTGGTTTAACGTCAGAATTTTTTATGCGTCAAGTTTGGACGAACTAAAGCTGGATATATCACTATAGGTTTTTAGCGTTTTAAATTTTTAATTTGGCAATAAAAAAATATGTCATTGCATTAAAAATTTAGCACAAAGGGGCGTTAAAGTTGATGATTAAAAAAAATGTATAAAAAACAAAAGAAAATAGGATTGACATAAACAGTGAGTTCTTACCATACCACTAAAAGAGTTGTGTTTCTAAAATATTCCAATATGGACATTACAGCTCCGCCATGTTGTTATTTATAAATTGTCTTCTGATACGCAATATTTAATGCGCCATCTTTAATGAAAATATCGACTACATCACCGAAAAAAGGATTTTTAAGGCGAATCTAAAAATATAAACAAATATATAGGGTTCCATTTGAAAATCAAAAGCTAGTGTAACTTCCGGTTAGACCGAAAGTGATGTATTTTTTTTTTAATTAAAAATTTTAATGACCAAACCAAAATGGTGGTTTTTATTGCTCATATAATCACTAAAACTTTCAAAGAGTTACCTCTAATAGTTACGGAGATAATTCGTAGGCAATACTTCTTGTGACACCCGGTATAAATATTTAATTCGACAAAATAAAAAATTGAAAATGAATTAGTTTGTTGCTAGAATTAGTAAAATTAATATTGATATAGATAGGTTACTTTAACTGTGTATCGTTTGTTCTTTGGAACTTGATCTGCTTTAATTTGATGTGCTACGCGAATTTAAAAAAGTTAAAACCAAACCAAAGTAAATGCAAGCCAAAGAACAAAGAAAGCGCAGATGAAACCACCTTAAGTTTTTATCATAAAATTTTTATGTTAAAACGAATAGCTAAACAAGCATACAGGGTGATGAGTAACTGCCATGCCAAAATTTAAGAGTTGATTCTAAATCCAAAAATATGAAAAAAAGTTTCTATAAAGGTTGGTCCGGAAATGAGCCCTAAGGAGCTATGGCCCTTCGAAGATGACATTTTAAATGGGGAACAAAAAAAAGCATCAATAAAATTTTGATACTACAAGGTGATTCTTCATTTAAAACTGAGCAAAAAAGTATTCTTTACCAAAACACCTAAATTTAATATTAAAGGAGTAATGGCCTTTTAAAAAGTAACGTTTTGGCTGGCACAAAATGTTACTTACTTGCATTTTTATTGAAAACGGTTGCTTCTACAGTGTTACACTATACGACATTTTTTATGTATTTTTACTGAAGGAATCCATATTTTTTACGAAAAATCCAAAAAAGTACATATAAAAAAGTTTGGGGCAAAAATGTGTTAAACTTAATACATTTTCCCGTCAAGGCACGCCTCTGGATAAATTCAAAAAAATAAATTAACATAAACTTATTGCCCTTATTAATACTATGCAAAAGCTCGTCGCTCTAGCTTAAAGGGTACCAGAGTTATTGATTAAAAACCTTATTTTTATTACAATTTTAAAGGGCCATAGCTCCCTTAGGGCTCATTTGCTGACCAACCTTTATAGGAACTTTTTTCTGATATTTTTGGATGCAGAATCACTTCTTAAATTTTGGCATGTCAGTTATTGATCACCCTGCATAAGAACCTTTTAAAGTTTGTGGACACCACTTATACATAAGTTTAGGTACATGTCGGTAGCAAGGTACAAGCCAGAAACATGCTTTCTACCTATCATCATAAATTCAGATCAAAGTCGTCCAACTTAAAAGAGATGGCAGATATTAATGCTTGTGTTACGTGCTACGCTTTTTGGGACTTTTTCTAAAGCGTCGTTTAATGAGAGACACGTACGAGATAAAAGCTAGGTACAATTCTTAATTCACACAGTAGTATATTACACAAAACTTCACATCTAACACGTTAACCGCCAGGAAGGCAAAGTTGAATTTGCTCACTGCACCAAAGGGTTTTCGCGGTTTTTACTTGTAAGAGTGTTTTATGTTACGTTATGTGGAAAGTGTTTCTTTATACTGAGTTACTATATGAATACCATTGTTGATTTATGTCCTTCAAAGTTTTACTTGATTTTATATACACTTCCATAACTTATGCAATAAAACCCTAAAAAATCTAAACCACATTTTTTTTCCGTGCATATATATTATTCACGCGGCGTCTGTGACCCCACCACTCTGCATAATATATATTCACACGGCAATTAACTTGTTAAAGGATGATGTCAGATATAAATTTCAAACCTTGAAATTTTACTAGCCAGATTCACAATCATTTAATGTTGAATAGAAAAGTGCTTATCAAATATTTTGAATGAGTTTTTATTTATTTTAAACTTTTGTTTTTTGAAAAATATACTTTTTCTAAAAAAAAAAATGAATTTTCTTTTTCAAAAAACGAAAAATATTAGAAAAACTTTTTTTCTACAAATTCAAAATAATATTCTAAAAACCAAACAAAATATCGAAGTATCAGATTCACAATTAATCTAGTGGCATTTTCTAAAAAGGTCTTTCAGATAAAAAATACAAAAGCTTTTCATTCGCATGTTTAATATGTAGTGTTCACTAAATACCCTAAATAAAATAAAGAAAATTCAAATGAAAGGATTTCCTCTATGGGTGCCCATATTTTTATATCAAGTGGGCACTTAATAAATTTTATTGTAATGGAGAGGCTACTTTTATTAAAAATAATTTATATTATAAAGAGTGTGAAATAACACGATAATTATATTGTGGTTAAATGGTTTTAAGTTTTTCAAATTATATTTTTGAATTAAACAATTTAATTTAAATTAAATTAATTAATAAAGTATCTACATTATTAGATCGAAAAACAAACTAGTGTTTTAATTTCAATTTCGATTTAAATTAAATTAATTAATATCTAGTATCTAAATTAGAATTAAATTAACCAAATTAAAGCATATGCTTGTAAAAATATTAAGATAATTAATAAAACAATTTAAATAATTTTGCTTTAAAAAATTATAAAAGTTGGTTTGACATGTTATAAATCGTTAAAAAAATATCTTCCGAATTACACTCGATCTTCCAATTATCGGGAATAAATCACGGTTTTCATTCAAACTTGTTTTCATATATAGCAACACAAGAGACTGATAATTATTCGGGAATAATTTACTGTTTTCATAGAAAAAATTTGTCTGGAAATAATTACCCCCTGCGATGCCCCTGGAGTAATTATTTCCTTTGACAACAAATTTGAATGAAAATCGTGAATTATTTCCTATAATTCGAAGAATCGTGTGTAATTCGGAAGAGTATTCTTTAAAGATTTATAACATATCAACTAATTTTTATTTTTTTTTCATCGCAAAATGATATAAATTGTTTTTTGCAAGACCAAGACTAAAACTTAATTTTACGCTTTCATTTTCGGGACTAAACTTGCCGTTTTTCTCCCAAGGGAAAAAATTCCTCAAAATTGATAATATTAAAATATTATACATACGATGTGCTTTACTGGTACAAAAATTAGGTTTGGTGATTTTGTAATAAATTAGCGATTCAGACGAATTTACTTGATTTTAACAAAGAAAACCTTTAAAAATAATATTGATTAAATTACTTAAAATTTATCGTCTTCATCCATTTTTTCGAACTGACGTTTGTGTCAACCATTTTAAAAAACAATTGAAATCGCGATAGCTGTGAAACTGACTTTTCGTAATTCAGAGGCATCTTGATTAAATTACGAAAAAAGTCCAAACACCCGGTTTTAGACGCATGGTTTTTAATTTTAATTTTATCTACCTACCCAAATTACCTACCTACCTTGCATTTCTGTTTCCCTCGCTCGCTACGCTCGCTCAGGAAGCACTCATGCAGCGGGACTAAAACAGTCAGTTTAGTCCCTTGATATATAAATAACTATTATTACTTATCTACATATTTTTACAGGCATATTCTTTAATTTGGTTTATTTAATTCCATTCTTAATTGCTAAACTGAAACCTTTTTTTGTCCATTTTTAAATTACAAATTACTGTGCTGTCAAAAGTAATGATATTTTAAAGGCTCGTTCATATTAAAAAGTTAACCTACAAAAACTGTCATTATATTTTATGATAAAAATATTTTGTGGTATAATAAAGTAATAACAATAATTATAAATAGTAATATACTCACATTTAATTATTATTTAGTTTTAGGTATGAAATTTTGTTGCAAAAGAGAAATATTCAAAAAAAAATACCTACTACAAATATTCTCACTAGAATTTTCTAGAGTAGAAATTTCCGATATTACTGTAATATGATTGGACAGAAATAAACACGGGGTCATAAATAATGTTAAATAATTGGTTGATAAAAATGTTCAAAAATAATCAAAGGAAATAATTACAACAAAATTTCATGAATAATTATTCTTGCAAAATTCTCAGTCTCTTGTGTAATTGTATATGAAAATTACATGTCGATTCATGGTATCTTACAGTATCTTACATATTGCTAAGGAAAATTTTACCCTAAACTGCAAAAAAAATGGAAACTGATTGCCTCAGTCTATGGCTATCAGTTTCCAAGTTTATTTTGCTGTGTAGGGTAAGATATCTTTAACCGGTATTTTGGCATGATTTGTTTATCTGCTCATTTACCTAATAATGATATTTTAAATGCTAAAAAAGTCCAAAACAAACTTAGTAGATTTTTCTAATTAATTTAGTCTAATTCAAAAGCTTAAATTTTGACGACAAACTTTTAATTAATTGAAAGTAATAATTTTCAAAGTTGAAACAAATTAGTGAAGACATTTGCATAATCTCTGGAAGAATTCCGGGCTTTACGTCAACCTCAAAATAAATAAAACCGGAAATAGATAATTGCATATTGTAGTAACAAAATCATTTACTTAATAATTAGAAAAACTTTTTCGGTATGACAAAGTGAGATTTCTTAGGAAGTTTAATTTAGTTAATCGACTACGAAAACTCAGAAGCAGCCAAAACAGCAGTAATAATAAGCCTATTAAGTTCTACAATTGCTTCGTATATTCGTGGCTAAAGTGACGTATGCCATAGTATTCCATAAGGTTTTTCGTTTTGCTTTGGTTATAGGAATTTTTTGTGAGTATTGGAAACACTTTCTGGTTAAATGATTGGAGCTTTAACAGCGACTGTTTAATTTTTTCCCTCGCACTTTCATCCCTCTCTTTTTGCCAGATAAGTAGTTTTTTCGGCAACAAGAAGTGTTGTTTTTATCAGCACCATACGCTGGGTGCGGCAACGAGGAGCTGCCTTAGGGATTAAAGCCTATAGGGCGTATAGTTTTTTTTAATTAACTTTTAAACTTAGTCATGAATAATTGATTTTGGTCGACTATTTTTTTGATCATAAACTGCGCACTCGAGGGGAACGCACTTACCAAGCCATAAAACTTTGATCTCACATCGCCTATAAAAAATCAAGTCAAGGCCCTTTTGTCTTAATAATGTTAAATTCATTATTTATGGACCAAAAGTAAATTTACCAATAATTAAAATCTGTATATTATTTAAAAATAAATTAAATTTTAATATCAAATTATATAAAAGTGTCACCTCTTTCACTACTACATTTCACCAGATGGCAACATATTGACATTGTCAATGTGTTTCAATTTGACAAAAAAAGAATGATTGCGTTTTCACGTGATTAGTAAACCAATTATACATCTACTCAAACATGTGCATTGTATTCTTATGTAAAATTCAAACGAATATTTACATTTTAACATCATATTATCCGTACTAAAAATTGGTTATGATAAAAAAGTAAATATACAGGTATATGCACAAAAAGGGGGACACTTCCCAATTTATGACATGTTTTTTCCATTGTGGAAATATGTGTTATTTGTAAGAGGTTAGAATAACTTGAAGTTTGTCAATTTGTCAAATTAATAGTTAGTTTTCAATCCATAGAATCAATCCATTCAGGTGCAGTTTAGGAGTGACTGTTATTATAAAATAAAAAATTCTTAAAATTTAAACACGCTATTATTACCTAAATTCATTTATTAATTTACGAAAAGTTTAGTACACCATAACATCCAACCATTAAAATAAATAATGTTAAAAGTACTATGTTTAATATTATTATTCTTCATAAATACTCTAATCACAGTTTTGAACATTGCATAAATCCCATCTGAATAATAATTTGATACACCGTTCTTGGTTTCGATAAATTCTATTATTAACACAGTTAATTTTGATTTATTTAAGATTAACATTTTAAACGAATCGTTTACAACGATTGACCATTGTTCTTCTACATTAAAAATTTTATTTGCTACACTTGCTGCTAATTTCTTTTATTTTTTACTGGACTATGGTAAATTTACTCCATCCCACCATTTTTACAGGGTAAAAAAGTAAGAATAAGTTTTTTCCCCAAATTTGTCACACCCTGTGGGGTGAATCAGCAAGTACAGCGGATGATTATTGAAATCATACGGTAGTCCTATCTTTTATGAACATTTTGTTTTTTTTTATTCACATTATTAACGAAGATACACTGTTTTTAAAGGCATCGCCTAGGATAAAGCGTTCGCAAAATTAACCGGACACTCGGTTTTTCAGAAAAAATATTTTTAATTAAATCATTAGTAATAAACATATTGTAACCAAAAAAAATGTTAATTTGTTTTCAGTATCGAGTATTTCCTCCTCTAGCTTAAATGATAGCTCTCATCCTACGTGGCATACTCTGAATCAAAGAAGTAACATAATCCTGAGATATCTGTTCTCGACTGATTTTTTGCCTCGACTACGTCTCAGCAAAAAGACTTCAGTCTCGAACACTAAAGACTGAGTTCGCATACTAGGTGCATAATATACTATTTAATAGTAAAGTATTTAATCATTAATTATGTAATTATTGTCATTATGGTGGCAGCTTGTCAAATTTTAGAATACTAATACAGACACAAATTATAAATAATTTTTATTGGTTTGGACTTTTTGGTATTTAATTTGTATAAAATTGACTTAAGTGTATATATTTTCTCACTGTGTATATATTTTCTCACTGATTTATTAATTCTAAGCCGGTTTGACAAAGTTTCTACGTTTAGTGAGAAAGTTTGAAAATAGTTATTTATGGCACTAGTGGGTTTTACCCTATGATTTTAATATTAATTTTGTCACATTTAACGCATGTAGGATTTGATTGCAGAGAAAATCATAATAATAATTATTATTAACAATAAAAATGTATAACGACACTAATTATTATAATTATTAAAAGCACCTATTTAATTAATAATTATTAATTATTAAAAACACCTATTTAACAGTCTGGGATTGGTCATTTTAAATTATTATTTAAAATATTTATTTTCTGGGCCAAAATAGGTTCATTTTTCTTTAATATTTTTCTATAAATTTTGAGATAAAAAGAAACTCACTTTTAAAATTTGGTGTGGGTATTATAGGCCAGACTGTATTTCCTTTATAATAACCAAGAGTGTAATAATGATATTAAGACGAGATTTAAGCCTTTGCCAAATTGAAATTTTAGAAACGGCCTCGTTCATTTTCAATTACACCCTAGTTTGTTTTCGGGACTTAAATAGTTAGAACTGCGGCTGAAGGTTTATAAACTGTAATTAATTCTCGACATAACTCTTGGATTTTCTTTTTTATGAAAAAAATCCAATTTGTTTTGGGCATTTTTTGTGGATTATGTCAGCGAGAGCTGAATATTAATTTAGTATTGTGACAATTTTATTAGTCCAAATGCGTTTTGATATAGCGAAGGGAGACAGCATATTTGCTTCATTATTATATTCTTAGTATCCTTCAGCTAGAAGAGTATTATTTGTTTACTAACATTTTAAAACTTGAAAAAAAAGTAATTTTTTAAAATTGTTGTCCAAGTAGCTGTGTTCCTAATATTACCATGCGAAGTAGTTGACAACAAAAAGAGGACAAAAACAAAAAACAACAAGAAACGAAATCCGAAAATTTTGAAAAAACAGAACATCTTTAAAAATAAGTCGAATTCCAAATCAATAAAAATTATCGCAAACATGTGTATAGGTAAAAAAAACAACCTACTGTGGAATGCGAAGCACTGCATTTTCACAGCTTGTTTACAGACATTTTAATAAAAGAAATTCCTTACTAATGAAAAAGTACTAAAAGAAATGATCCCTTACAAGACTCATATTCAATTTTTAATTAATTTTTTAGCTGATTTAAAATACAATACAACGTTTTTTAATAATTTCTTAACTGGAACGATTGAGGAGCCTCAGAAACCAGTTTTCTACCAAATTTGACCCGTGACGCCTCGTATGTAGAAAAATCTAAAAAAAAACTAAAAACTGAAAAAAAATAACGCTTTTTTTAAAAGTTTGTGATATAAAATTCACATCTTGTAATATGCTAAAGTTTACATTATAATGATCTACATCGTCAGTTTTAAGAGAAATATCTACTAAGGTTGACTAAGTATAAAAATGTATCGTTCAGCAATATCTAAAACCGCGATATTTGAGACTCCCTTCTAATGGCTGTGAATTCGCAGGAGACTTTATTGTTAAAACTTTTCCTTGTTTTGTTTGCCTTAAAAGATTCTACAAATTGGTACAAACTGCAAAAGTGGGCTATCCGATAACAGCAGGGGTATTTTAATATTTTTATAGTAATATTGATAAAATGCTGGTTTTGTATTTCCACCAAATTGGCTTTAAAATTTCTTGGAAAGATATCGCTGTCTATTGTAATATTTTGCAGGCATTTTATGAGCGAAAATTATTTTTTAAATTTTGTTAAATATCTAGCTTGTATAATAATAATAATAATAATAATAATAATAATTTTATTTATCCAATTCTAAGATACAGGTATAATAGGTAGGACACGTCAGTATAACAAAATATAAAATGCTTAACTCTATTACAATACATTAAATGTAAAAAAAAAAAAATAATCAAAAAAAAACAAGAGAAAAAAAACAAAAAACAAAAAACACTTTGCATTATAGTAATAAAGTAGCACAATTTTTACAATGGTTAACAACAATAATATTTATAAATAGTTTAAAACTTTAGTTTAGAAAACACTTTGTATTACAGTAATAAAATAGCACAATTTTTACAATGGTTGCAATAGTTAACAACAATAACATTCATAAATAATTAGTTTAGAAACTCGTCTATGCTATAACAATTTTTCTGTAAAAGCTTAATTTTTAGTTTACTTTTAAATGTTTTTAAATTGGGGGATGCCTTCAGATCATTATCTAGTTTATTAAAAAATTTACAGCCATTGAAATAGAAACTTTTTTGATACAGCGTCGTGCGATGACGTGGAGGCTGCAATAAATCTCTATTTCTGGTATTATAATTATTTGTATGGCCAGCTTCCACAAAATAAGATTTGTTTTTATAAACAAAGAGACATACCTCCAGAATATATAAGTCTACCACAGTAAGTATTTTTAGTTCTTTAAAAACCCTACGGCAGCTATCTCTATAATTTAGTCCCGCAAGTATACGCAATGCATATTTTTGTAATATAAATATTCTATTAATGTGTGTACAGTTTCCCCAATGCAGAATACCATATTTTAGGTGAGAGTGAAAGTTGGCATAATAAAGAGTCAACATAATATCTCTACTGCAGTGATTTGACATAAATTTAAGTGCAAAACATGAGCTGCTTAGTTTTTTACAGAGTTCATTGATATGAAGATTCCAATTTAGATTGGCATCAAATGTAACACCTAATATTTTTGAACTAGGACTGGAGATAAGTTGCAGATCTGCAGTTTCATATAAAATTAAATTTTCCTTTTGTTGTATAGTAAAGTATATAGCTGCCGTTTTAGATTTATTTAATATTAGCTTGTTTTTATTTGACCATAAAATAATTTGATCATATACTTCTTTTGTTTTCTTTTTTAATAGATCTATACATTTTTCGATTATTAAGATATTTGTATCATCGGCATAGCATACTACCACAATGTTATTTTTAAGTAAGAATGTAATTAGGTCATTGGCAAAAATAATGTAGAGTATTGGTCCCAGTATAGACCCTTGTGGAACACCCTGTTTTATATCCATGCTATTACTCGAGACGTTATTAAACTTTACAGTCTGTGTCCTTCCATACAAGTATGAGATAAACAGTTGCAGAGCAATCCCTCTAACCCCATACCTTTTTAATTTTGCAATTAACAAGTCATGGGGCACCAAATCAAATGCTTTGGAAAAATCAAAAAGTAAAGCAAGAACTTGCAATTTAGAATCAAGTGCATTGACAATTTTTTCATTGAAAAAACTAAGAGCACTTTCTGTACTTTTATTCTTTGTGAAACCATGTTGATGGGGAGATAATAAACTGTGTGTAGTAAAAAATGAAACTAACTGATCTTTTATTGCTATGGCTTAAAAGCTATTTTAAAAGATGTTGTAGCATGCTACAGTATATATATACTTATTTACATATTTACATATAGAGGAGAGGTATCACAGATTTAGATTTAGGAGCTAAGTTTTAACATATTTTGTTTGATAACTTAAATCGGCTATATCTGCACGCTGTTCTAGAAGAACTTTTAAATGACATGACAACTTCCATTTTTTTTTTCTTTTTGGAATTTGTTATATGAGCTCTAATTAAAAAAATAAGACCAAAATTTTAAAAATCGTTAGATCCGTTTTTGAAAAAATGTGTTTTTTAGAAAATATATCTGATATTTCACGCTAACATACTCGGTTTGCCCTCGATATCTCGGATTTTAACCAAACTTGGCATAGTGGTACCACTATGGTACCTAAGCACTCCATCCAAATTTTTTTCAAAACGGTCCGGGTGTCCCACCAACCAGGTTCTTGACAAGTTATATCTCCGTTATTTGAAAAGGTAAACTTTTGTAAAAAATAGCGTTAAATGGGAGCCAAAAAAGATTTTATTGACTTATTCAACCCCCCCCCCTCCATTTCTTATTCACTCCTTTGTAACCACCCCACCCTCTGGTTTTCAAATAACACCTTCCACCCCCATTTTTATCTAAGAATGTGAAACTACATTTCATTTTGAATTAAACCATGTATTATAAATAGTATCTTATTCTTTTAAAGGGCTTCCAATAACAATTATTACTTAGTAATAATAATGTCCCACCAGGTTTTGACGGGCTATATCTCCGTTATTTAAAAATATAAAAAAGTTAAAAAAAAATAAAATAAAATGGTAGTCAAAGTAGAATTTACTGACATATACAAAACTACCCCTTATTAACCCACCCTCTTGGAACCAACTCCAACTAGTTTTTTAAATTGCAGTTCCCTATTTTACTAAAGAATATAAAAGCACATTTCATTTTAAATTTAACCAGAAAATTTTCCAAAAACTTACGTTAAATTGTACCCAAAAGAAAATTGATTAATATATTCAAAACCAACTCATAACAAACCAGTCTCCTGGAACTACTTTTGTTTTGAATACCACCCTTCTATTAATAAATAATAATTTTAGATTTTAAGCTTTCACGGCCATTAAGATATAAAGAACTTTCACTTTCGGGTTTAGACCGTGTTAATGGATTTTCACTTTCCAACGTTTCGTCTCTTACTACTAGAGACATCTTCAGGGATTAATCTGAAACTAAGTTTCGAATCAACTTGTGTCACTATTTATGACGAGTTGTGGTTATTCACCCGTGACGAGGTTTTTCCTATCAAAGACTTCCATATTGCAGGTAAGTGGTAACCAGTGTCAATATCAATCGGGACACTGGTTACCACTTACCTGCAATATGGAAGTCTTTGATAGGAAAAACCTCGTCACGGGTGAATAACCACAACTCGTCATAAATAGTGACACAAGTTGATTCGAAACTTAGTTTCAGATTAATCCCTGAAGATGTCTCTAGTAGTAAGAGACGAAACGTCGGAAAGTGAAAATCCATTAACACGGTCTAAACCCGAAAGTGAAAGTTCTTTATAAATAATAATTGTTATTTAGAGCCCCTTAAAATCTAAGATACGACTTATAATAAATGATAAAATTCAGAATAAAGTGCACTTTCATAGTCTTTAATAAGAACTAGGGGGTGCTATTTGAAAAATAGAAGTTGGGGGTACTTTCAAGGGAGTGGGTAAGCAAGGGGCGGTTTTGAATAAGTCAGTAAAATCTTCTTTGGCTTTGATTTAATGCTATTTTTTGCAAATTTTAATACCTTTTCAAATAACGGAGATAAGCTATTTCAAGAACTTGGTGGGACACCCAGTATAGTGAACGGATGGACCGTTTTGAAAAAAAATTGGATGGAGTGCTTAGGCACCATAGTGGTACCACTATGCCAAGTTTGGTCAAAATCCGAGACATCGAGGTCAAACCGAGTATGTTAGCGTGAAATATCAGAGATATTTTCTAAAAAACACATTTTTTTCAAAAACGGCTCTAACGATTTTTAAAATTTTGGTCTTATTTTTTTTTAATTAGATCTCATATAACAAATTCCAAAAAGAAAAAAAAATGGAAGTTGTCATGTCATTTAAAAGTTCTTCTAGAACATGAAAATGACATACAAAGATGGGCCTTATTAGGATTAATTCACGTGCAAAACCTCGTTAATATATCTCAAAAGGTTCCTGAGTTATTAAATAAAAACCGATTTTTTTAGCCAATTTCAAAGGGCCGTAGCTTCCTTACGACGCATTTTTAGACATATGTTTATAGGAACTTTTTGTCATATTTTATCACGTAGAATCACCTGTTAAAATTTCCTACGCTATTTCAAATACACCCTGTATACCAGGTGTCACAAAACCCCCAATTTGCCATTGCCATAGAAAAATATATCACTTTCAGTTTAACCCTCTCCCCCTCTTTACTGGTCCATTTTTATTTTTATTAAGCAACTTTTTTTCGCAAGAAACCTTTTTTTTAAATTTTACTCCAGTTCTAATAACGTTTTACAAATGGCAATATCTTTTGTCATATCTTAAATGAAAGATCTTTTAATAAGCTTTTTAACGGTAACAATAGTTATTTTTACCCCTTTATTGAAAATTATGTTTTTTTTTAAATATTGATTTTTATTTTTAAATTTTTTTCTAACAACTTTTTTTTTATTTCACCCCCAGCTTTCATTTTAAGGTATCAAAGGGTATGTCGCATCTGAAAAAAAAAAGTCAAATTTATTGTCCTAACAAATTGCACAATTGAAAATAAAAATCGACCTATCCGAGAATATTTTTGAGAAAGATATATTTTTGAGTTTTCGAAATTATTAATTTTAAAAATACCACACTACACTAAATATATTTAATTTAAAATAATAAATTATGCCATATCAAGTCGATATTGGTGCTTGCTTTATATTATATTGATCAGCACAATTTAGCTTAATTGACTGCTTTTTATAATATCCAGTTAATAGGCTTGTTCTCGTAAACTCCGCTTATTAAGTACCAACTTTACTCGCAAAAGAGGTAATTTATTGTACATAATCGGATAAAAGCGTAATAATACACTAAATTAATTAGGACTGTGTCATTTTAAAATTTCAAGGCTTCCCAGAATTGAAGCCTCTAGGAGAAAAATATACAGCTTTAATTTTTTAGATGAAGCTGAGTTATGTAATCCGAACAGCCATTAATATATAATATTTTGTGCACAAATTCAATACAAGAAAACTTAAATAAAATAGCTTAAAACTGTAGTCAATTTTGGTTAAGGGTAATTCTCAGTTAAGGGGTAGCAAAAGTGTTTTAATACTTTTTTTGTTAAAACAAATAAAATAAGTGATTAGGGATGAGAGTAAGGGTTGAAAAAGTACTAAATTCTGTAAAGGGCAGCAGTATTTTATCTTTAATTTACCTTATATTGAAAATTTTGTGATAAATGATAAAAATAAATGTTTTTTTATTTCCTTCTTGTTGTCCTGGATTCGTCTTTCACAAGTTTTCTTTGTCCTTTTTTTTATTGGTAACTTTTTCTTTCATTTGTTGCCATTTTTTCAAGTCGGTTTAAATGCTCTGATATCTTAACCGCTCACTATTTCTTCTTCTTTTTTGTAAGATATCTTTTTTATGCATTGCATTTTATTTCGAGATGACGTGGCTGTTATCTTAATAAACAACATAAAGTATTTTTTCAGTCCCCTGGCAGAAATAAGACGACAGGGGACTAAAAAATCTTGCAAAACATGAGAATAATACATTCAGAAATAAGTTCAAGAAATTTAAGAAGTGATTCTACATTAAAAAATATGAAAAAAAGTTCCTATATAGGGTGGTCCAGAAATAAGTCCTAAGGGAGCTACAACCCTCCTAATGGTACATCTAAAAAGTAGTTTTTATTTAAAATTTCTGGATCTCTAATATAGGGTTTGTAATAAACCACAGCTGGACACAGTAACGAATTTTAGCGCATGCCTTAACATTGATAAAGGCTATCTATATATCATTTCACATAATTTTTATTTGGTAATTTTAACGAGGGACGGGCGAAATGGGGGGTCGATGTCACTTTTTTGTCCCAATTTTTTTTTACATTTTCTCAATAAAATATTAATCACTTATTAAAAATTTTGAGAAAATTTCAATTAACGATAGAATTTCACTTTCCGAGCACAAAAATAGGAACTAAAAAATGCACCATATAAAATTTCAATACTGCAAAGAGATTCTACATTAAAAATTAAGAAAACAACTTCCCATACATAAATATCCCCCTTAAAAAGTGTTGCTCTTTAAGAGTCCGTAGTACTCTTAAAACTGATTTTGGAAACTAGATGTATACGCGATTTTTTACAGTTTTTAATGTTGAATTACCCTGCAGTATTAAAATTTTTATTGGTTCATTTTTTAGTTCCTATTTTTGATGCTCAGAACGCGAAATTGCCTCTTTAATTGCAATTTTCTTGAAAATGGTCGGTCCTACGGTATGACATAAAGAGTACATTTTTTATGTATTTTTAATTAAAAATTAATATTTTATTGAGTAAATGTCAAAAAATCAACGGATAAAAAAGTTGGGGCAAAAAAGTGATATTAGCCCCCCATTTTGCACGACCCTGGTTAAAATTACTAAATAAAAATTTCATAAAATGATAGCCTTTATCAATGCTAAGGCATGTGCTTTATAGAGTTCCAGAAATATTAAATAAAAACTACTTTTTAGATGTACCCTTAGGAGGGTCGTAGCTTCCGTAGGCAGAGTTCTCTTTAAGAAATGATAGGATTTAAACTCGTGACACCAAATGCCGATAATTAATATTAAAAGAGGGTGGTATAGGTATTATAAAACCACTTTCATTTAAATTGGATCCGATCGTAGTCAAAAACAAATTGGAAAAGTCCTGGTATATAATTTACAAACAGCACTATTTAAATCTTCAAATGAATGTTTTCAGCAATATTGTTAATGAGTAACTCAATTATATCTTAAAAGTTTATACTTTGTTACGTATTTTATAAAAAAAAAATCACAAAAATTTTAAAATTAAAAGCATTATTCATACTTTTGCTTTCTTTGTTGGAAGTGTTTTCAAATCTAGTGACCTCAAAAGTTTTAAGCAACCCTGTGAATCTCCGCAGTTTTAAGTTAATACAAAAATACCTTTGAAAACCACTGCTTTTTTAAAATATCAAAATCATGTCAAAAGATACATTGTCATTAATAATCGCACAACAAAGTATTTTTTATTTATGGTAGGCATAGCGTAGTGGCTAGCGCGTATGTATAGCAAGCCTACTAGTATGAGTTCTATTCTCACTAGCTCCGATTTGCCTTTTTCAGTTAATTAATAATTGAAATTTGGCCAAGGCGATAAGTGAAACGGAAACTCCCTAGAAGCTGGTTCGAAAGTCAGTATAAGCCGGTGGTTCCCTCTACTACTAGCCCACACAAGTCCTGGACTTAGGAGATGCTTAATTATGTAGAATAGTACGAGGTTAAACAAACAAACCTATATATTTAAATGTTTCTCTTATTTTTTTCTTTGATCGAATATGATTTTACTTAATATAGTTTTGTAAAGCTGAGACGAACCTTTATAATTATTCTTTGGCCACTTTTGGTGTCACGACTTTAAATCCTACGATTCTATGTAAATCACAACATTCTATGTTTAGAGAATTTAAAAAATTACATTATGATTAAAAATTTTAATTACTTTCGTATAAAAATTCTATCTTTGACTATGGTTTGGGAATGGGGACAAGCCAGGGGACTGAGTTTTACCGTATGGATATAAAAGAGCATAACTATCAAATTATATTAGTGTCCTTCGATTATACAATTAATAAACAAATATCGGGACTAGGACTTTAAATAAAAACAAAATTTGAAATATGTCTACGTGTACGGTTCTATAGTTTTGTTTATTGTTCGTAATTGTTTATTTAAATAATATTTATGTTAAATGTAGTGTTTTAAGTATGCTAAGCTTGATAAAGTCTTGATTAAAGACGAAACGTCGCTAGTGCATAAAACTTAGTGTTTTTATTTAAAGTCCTAGTCCCGATATTTGTTTATTAATTGAAAGAGCATAACGAAATATTCATTATCTATTTTAAGATATTATGTTATAATTCAATAATGAACATAAAAAACCTATGACTATTCTTTTCGGCTTTAGAATTTAAAACTTACACGGAAAAAAAAATTATGGCTAGGAGCGCTATAACACACATACCAAGCAAATTATAATCGCTTATTATATAAATACAAGGCTTTCTCTTACAATTATGACAGTCAGTTTAAAAATTTATATGAAATACTTTAATTGTTTAGTGAAAAATAAAATATAACAAATAGTATGGCATTTATAGCTTAAATAGATTTAATTATTGTCCGTGCTAATAATTTTTATAATATAATAAAATTTCTGTAAATTTATAATAGTGCCTGTAATAAATATAATCGTGTCTGTAATATATATAATCGTTTCCAATTTATTTTTAACATTATTAGTTATTGTGTCCCTTATAATCTATAGCTTAAATCACTATAATTTGCCACTGTTACCAAATATCTTATAATGTATAGCGCAGAGCCCACTAATTTCTTTCCGTGTACTTAAATTATTGTACATAGTTCAAATAATAATTTTTTTAATTTTTATGCTAAATTGGGACATTTAACCTTTTAGCAATATAAATCCATTTCGTATTCAAAACTTCTGCAGTAAATTCGTATTAGATATATCAGGTCAATATATTTCTATTATTAGCCTTATAGAATACAAATGTGAAAAGTAAACGTGTTACCTCTAAAATATCGCACGACGTGCCCTGCGACATGGAATGGCTTTCAGGGGTAAGAAGTGTGCACTTTTCGAGTCAGGTGAGGCTTAATAGAGAAATATGTCCATTGTAAATAAATCTATGAGAGTTTGGTAAGTTTTATTGAAATAAATTGCCTGGCATTGGCATCAAGAGATTACTAGCTATAATACAGTATATTGACTTTATAAAAGATAATATTTTAATATTGTTTTATATGATTTATTGGCAATATGGGAACTGTTTTGAAATATGGCGAGAGTGACATTTATTTTAACTCGTTTGAAATAAAAGGCAGTGTCTTTAGGGCACCTAATCCTTCGCACAATTGGTATTGAATAGGTATTTTGTATAAGGGTTAAAAACCCCCTCATGTGGTGAAAAATAGCATAACAAAATCCTGTGCTAAATTTCAGCTCAAAAAATGGACTTTTTTAATGTCTGCACACCATTTAAAAATTAGAAAAAATAAAAGTTATATATTTTTTACTTTCTCCAAGAAGAGTCTTGCGTTAGTAAAAAAATTGTATTGCCTTTTTTACGTTTTTGGACGTTTTAGGCCCAAAAAATATGATTTCCGTCAAAAAATAATTCTGTCTGTGGGTCGGTCTGTCGGTCTGTGTGTCCGGGAAATTTGTGACCACGATAACTCAAGAACCCTTCGGGCTAAAGACTTTAAATTTGGACCATAGGTTGATTATCTTAAGTTCTAGGCTGGGATTGTTTCTGGTAAAAATCAGATTGGGGTAAGAGTGTAAAATGGGGTAAAAACAATTTTTTTCAAAAACATTATTTTTTCAATTTATTTTTTGTTTTAGGAAAAAAGAAACATTTTTCGAAAAATTTTTTTTTTTATTTTGTTCGTTTTTGATTTTAATAAAGCCTATAGGCGAAAGTATGCTCATGCAAACTGCAAAATACCTAAATAAATGCCAAATTTTAACTTAAAAAAAAAACAAAATTGGGCATTTCACTTCATTTGAAAATTAACAAAAAAAATAATAATTATTTTATTTGTTTTTCTTTTTTAAATGAAGTGGGAGGAGGCTTATTTTATTTTTTGAGATTAAAATAGAAACTTGTTTTCAATTTTAAAAAAGTATACCTATTAATTATTTTTTTTATTTATTTTTTTATTTTTAAATTAACTAAGTGCATGCCATTTCATTTTTTTGCGCTACCAGATATATGTGAAAATTATAATTTTAAACTTTTTCCAATTTTCAAATGAAGTAATTCCAATTTTTTTGAGTGAAACTATGGCCCAGTTTTGTTACTGTATTTTTACGACATAAGGGAGGACTTAAAAGTAAAAAAAAAAGGTTTTTTAAAATACCCTGTTGTGTAAATTTGTGTGAAGCTCGGCAAACAGTATCATTATTATGTGAAACTGGACAACGAATATCACCAATGTGCACAACACCCATTCAAGAAAGGTGGTCAAATTTTTACTTTTCTTTTAAATCGTTTAGCAAGTAATCACTTTAAATATAATTATTACATTTTAATATTTTATAACTTTAATCCGCACTTATTTTCCGAGCTAATTGCCGACTAAAGTTCATACATTTTTATTAGATAATTTTAGTGCAAAAATACTGACAAGAAGTAACTTGCGAAATAATAAAAAAATAAATTATTTTCAGGGGTAATGTCATAAGGGATACTAGGTTAGGTATAGGTGTTTTTTTACATAAATTTTACGAATATTAACCCCAATGATGAAAATGCAACGACTGCTTTAGCAGGAGTTGCATTTTCCAAAAATTGGGATTAATATGAGTAGAATATGAAAAAAAAAGCACCGGTACCTAACCTAGTATCACGAATTGATATTTAGGGAGAGAATATAATTTATATTTAATACACATATATCTTAATTATAACGTATTAATCCACAAATAAATTATATTTTATAAATTAAAAAGCAAACAATAAGCACGATTTTAGATTAGAGAAAAGAGGGGTAAAAAAAACATCGTAGGGGTAAGGTATTTTCACTTATTAGAGTGTGTATACCGGGTGTCCCAACTCTATTTACCCAGCGATTTTCTCGAAAACTAAAAGAGATAATCAAGTTCTGCGAAAACTATCTTAAATTAGACAATTTTTATTTATGTTAATAATAATTAGTTTAAAAGTATAATTTACTTTTTTCCATCATGAAATTAGTCATTTAAAAAAAAAAATAGAGAAATTTTGACAAAAATACCCATTTTAAACCTAAAAAAAATGTTTAAAAAAATAAAAAAATATATAATTAAATGGAGAATTTTATACTTTAAACTGATGTCTCACACGACCCCCTTTCCATTTAAAAAAATGTCCCTTTATGCCCCCTGCCCATATTTCAAGAGCTGAAAGTATCAAATATATGCTAAAAGACAGTTATTTAAAATGGTTTTCTTAGAACTTGATTATCTCCTTTAGTTTACGAGAAAGTCGCTGGATAAATAGAGTTGGGACACCCGTTATGTATGTATAAGTGAAATAACACAACTTTGAAAAAAAAAGAACTTTGGTTACTTGGTTAAATGCATGTGATAGATTTTTTAATTTTATTTTTTAAAACCTATAGAAAACGATATACCACAAACATTTAACCAAGTAACCGAAATTATTATTTTTTTGCAAAGTTGTGTTATTTCACTTTTATTTTGAAAATAATTTATTTTTTTATTATTTCGCAAGTTACTTCTTGTCAGTATTTTTGCACTAAAATTATCTAATAATTATTATAATTAAGTTAAAAGCTGCTGAATCCTCCGCTTCAGGTTTTCGAGAAAAATAAGCACAAAAACGCCATAACCCTTTCCCTCCTACGATAAAAATAATAATAAATTCTTGATATAACTCTGTTTTTTTAAATAAATAAAAATTAACCATTTTTTTTTCAGTTTTTGCTGGAGTTTTTTTTATTCAGAGGTTTAGGAGATTCATAAAAATCTAATTTACTGACCGGTTTTAAATGCCCCGATATACGTTTCCGCTATACCGACCGGATTTGTATTATAGTTTGACTCACGGATCTGTGGCTACGGGAAATATGTTTGGAATGTGTGTGCAAGTGGGAGGCCCGATGTAGGCACGCACGGCTTATAACACTCTTGACGGAAAGAAGAGAGCGCGAATGATTCCTCCCCCTTACGCCGGAGACTTTCTTTCATGCGGAGAAATATACATATATAAGAAATTCTTACGATTATATCGGTACCTCAGTTTTGAACTGTCACATCTCTAACAAGTAAGTTTTGAGAAAAAGCGATTTTAAACTTTTTAAGATTTGTTGATTATAACTCACAAATATAAAAAAAAACTTTTAGGTTTTTTTACATATATTGTTTAATTATTTATCCGGCTATAAGTTTATCATGAAAACAAATAAAAATATGTTATATATGGTATATTTATAAAATAGATAAATAGGGACAGTTGAGAGAAGCAACACTTTAGAACTAAGACAATGTCACAAACTGAAAATGAATAAATGTTGCATCTCTTACTTTTTTACGATAACACTTGAAGCTAGAGACTTAAAATTTGGCATATAATTACCAAAAGTTCTCGTTTGGGTTTGTTTTTGGTAAACATTGGGGTGGGGCAAGAGGGCAAATGGGAAAAATACAATATTTTTTCACAAACATTAATGCAGCTGAAAATTGCTATCTTGGCACGCTAGGCGCGAAATACCTCATATATTTTAACAAGAGCTAACAAAATAAAATTATAAGAATTGAATTTTCTTTTTCTTAATTTTTGTAATGATTTGCCTACTTATGCAAAAAAAAAACATTCATATCAAATATTTGCAATTTTTTGTGTATGTATGCAGAGTATTTATTTCTTTGAACATAGTTCGATGCAACTTGACTTGATATTTGCAAAAAATGAATGCTTCAAAGGAAAAACTATGCCTGTTCGAATTATAATCCCAGCCAAATATGAGCAGCAGAAATAAATCCCGAATGAAAAAAGCACAAGTAAAAAAAAGCAACACAAATCTGATACTCATCACTGTCAGCTTTTTTGCCCAAATCGTAAACTTGACACCCTGTCACTTTAGATTTCTTTAAAACTACTACACCGACTTTGGTTGGAAAAAATACATAAATAAATATGAGGAAGGAAGTATCAAAACACAAGCATTAACTTTGTGATTTGTTTCATGTTTGGCTAATATCGAATTTCGTATGAACATAATTATAAGGGATACTCTTCGCAAGTCCAAAATTTTAATAGTATGTTAATAGTACAGGGTGATCATTTGAAAACGAGCCACCCTAAATATCTCGCAAAATAAGCACAATTTGAAAAATCTAAAAAATAGGTCAATTTGGTTTTTTGAAGGGCAAACTTAGATATACAGTTTTGGGAGTTCTATCTTTCACCCCCTAACCCCCAGCTACCCCAACATTAAAATCTAAATAGGAAACTCCATCTTCTGATACGTCATTTGAAAGAGCTCAGAAAATGCTATCTTTTGGTTAAAAAAAAATCACCTACCGTTAACTTAAGGGTTGATCATTAGTTTACTTTATTGTTTAAAGTCTTTCTCGGACCTATTAGTATAGGTGTTTTACGCGATAATTGACTGAAATGATTACAAAGAATTTAGAATAGATAATCTTCACTATTAACAGCTACGCTTCTCTACCATAACAAAAATCTCCAAACATTTTTAACACTTAAATTTTGATACCATTATCTTTCCCATCTTCCTTCAATCCTGCAACCGTCTTATATCCCTTCAAATCACCCAAACCAAATATTATGTTTACAAATCAGCTCCCAAACCATTAATTTTGAAAAAATATTTTAAATTAAAAATCTACTTTGACATTTAGTTATAAAATAACTGAAACAAATTTCTCACAAAAATAGCTTATTATTGAAAATATAATTAAAATAGGTTCGATTCATGGGTTTTTTTACAAAGAAAATAAAAAAATTGGGGTGGTTGGTAGCTAAGAGTTAGAACCGTATGAATCGAACCTATTTTAATTATTTTTTAAATATTAAGATATATTTGTGAGTATTTTGTTCCAGTTTTTTTATAATTAAATGATCAACCCTTAAGTTAAGGGTAGGTGAATTTTTTTTTTTTAATCAAAATATAGCATTTTCTGAGCTATTTCAAATGACGTATCAGAAGATGGGGGTGCCCTATTTAGATTTTAATGTAAGGAGGTGAGATATAGAACTCCCAAAATTATATATGTAAGTTTCCCCAAATCAAATTTACATATATTTAGATTTTTCAAATTGAGCTTAGTTTGCGAAATTTTAGGGTGGCTCATTTTCAAATGATTACCCCGTATATTCCGCACCGTGTACGCGAACCTAGTTTTTACTGCTTGAGAGTGCGTTTTTTTTTTAAGAGGCACTCGATGTGCACTGAAATGGTTTTCGTCGAGGTGCGTATACTACTTCTGCGGCCTAACACCTAAACCTAAACATAAAAAAAACAACGCAAAAATTATCTTAAAATTAGTTTTCAAATTGAGGTTATATTATGAAATGTTATGCAAAATCAGCTGATCGTCACTTACCATCCAATGTCATAGGCAACGGATGGGTAATACGCACTAGAGGAGAATTTTGTACCATTAAAATACTGCTTCCAACAAAATAATAGGTTCCCCTGTAGGTCTAGGTTCATATAAACAAAACAAAAAAATAATTAAACTTTTTTTCCAGTTTAAAAATTCATCCATGGTTCTAACGTCTGAACTTCTTATAGTGAAGTAGTTTATTATTAAATCAAATTAAAGAGACATCTACGGACTCAATAACATGTTATTAAGTCAGTAGATGCTATTACTACGATAGCGAAACCGTGGTCACATTAATTGTTTTGACAATAATAAATAAAGGTAAAGTTGATTATAAGTCTCTTTAATTTTATTTAATGATATATTTTTTTTATTAAAAAAAAAATTAAAAAAAATGTTTTTACCCCATTTTATCCCTTACCAAACCCCGATTTTTACCAAAAGCAATCCCATCCTAAAAATTTAGTTTAAATTTTAAGTTTTTAGCTAAAAGCTTCCTCAAGTTATCGTGGTCACAAATTTCCCGGACAGACAGACAGACAGATGGACAGATAGTCAGACAGACAGATTTTTTTTTGATGGAAATTATCTTTTTTTGACATGTCGAGAAATGTGAAAATAAGCAATATTTTTTTTTTCTAATGTAAGAAAGTAAAAGTGACATCACTTTTAACTTGATACCTCTCCCCCGTGTCACGTTTTGTAACTTGACCTCTGACCTCTTCCCCCTAGACGTGGCGACAAAATTGGTGATCAGCCCCTAAAAAGTTTTTGACACAGACTACCATTTTGAGCAGTACGAAGAGTTAATATTATATAGTCATCCTGTTTAATTCTTAATGTAACTAAAACATTTGGTAAACAACTTTCACTACCCTAATATTTTTTATATACGTACTAGTCCTTATTGAGGATTAACATACGTCGCATGTAGACATATTTATTTGTAAATACGACGAAAATAGATTTGAATGACTAGTAGCGTTTTTTTAACTGTCGTATCGACGAAAGTTTCGACTGCCTCTTTTCAATAATATTTAAAAAATAGATTTACGGTATATTTCATGGTTTATACATGTAACCCGTTGTAACCTAAATAACAAAAAAAAAACATTAATCATTAATGTTTTTTTTATTAAAAAGCAAACTAGTTACAAATACTGCTGCCAACAAAAGAATAGATACTTTCTTTTAGGTTCATAATTTTTTTTTTTAATTTTTTCGGTTTTTTTTCTTTGTTTTTTTTCCAATTTTTTTTATTTTGTTTTTTTTTTTAATAACCTTTGACCCTCTTACTCTGCACTTAGCAACAAGAATCCCTTCCTACAAGGTGTAGGCCAATATTTTACCAAAGTTACTTTGGATAAGCAATCTATGTTCCAGATTTGAAGACTTTGGCTCAAAGGGTTTTCAAGTTGTCGTGGTCACAATTTTTTCCGGACAAATAGGCTGACCGCCTTAACGACAGATATATATTTTCGCGGATATCAGCTTTTTACATATAAAACGGCGAAAAACTTGTAAAAAAAGGATTAAAAAGTGTTTTACTAACGCAGTATCTCCGGTGGACTTTTTAAAGAAAAATTAATATACCTTCTTTTTATAAAGCTTTGGAAAACAGAATCTTTTTATTTAAGAGTATGCAGAATTTAAATTTATTTTAATATTTAGTTTAAAGTGATAACCATGTTACAGAAGTAGATAACAAATTCAATTACATATATATTATATCATCAAATAAAAAACTCTATAAAATGCTATCATATAAATAGTATTATATATCCCATGAATAAAAAATGAATATGGATCGACGGAGTTGTATTGAAAGAAGTTACTCCCTTAGGAATATCTCTATTATTTCTTCGCATCCTTGTTAAAAAGTTTCGAAGACTTTCTACTTGTGTTTTTAGTTAAAAAGTCTCATTGAGCATTCTTTTATAAATTATGTCATTTTCTGTAAAAAGTATTCATATGTATTATTTTCAAGTACATTCAATCCTTGCCATTTATTTTAATAAAAACTTTTCCCAACTTTTATAGATTTATGGAGGGATGTATTTCAGTGTTATACGTACATGTTCTTTTTTCCTTGAAGCCACTATATCTTTTATACCGCAGAGGTGTCTAGATCCCATGAGTATATTAAATTTCAGATAAAATGCAACAAATGGTTATTTGTATTTATTTTCTCCAACCTCATATATATTTTCAAAACTATTTGCCGAAATTATTACCACTTTTTAAATTAAATTTGAATTAACAAACTTTTTCGTAAAAGGGATCAATGGCCCTTTACGCCGTATTTTCTCTGTATGCGTAAATGTGTGAATATCTAAAAAAATCCTTTTTGTCTAGCTCTAAAAAAATCGGTTTTAAACTAATTAAAAGTTTTAAATACGTAAATATTTCAAATAATTAACCTTTTTAATCAGATAATATTATTTATAATAAAAAAAACACTGTTTAATTTCCAGGAATATGGGGGTGGTAAGTGCAGTACATTGCTTTATTCATATAATAATATTATGCAAAATTCAAACGTACTATTTTCTTCATATTAAGAACTCTTCAAAATAATGCCTTAAAGCAAACCATTATATTTTTAGTTTTAATATTATTTTTATTGAAAACTTTCACACATATTTGGTTAGGACGGTAATTTTCCTGTTTTCACTCTCTATTTGTCCACGGTCCTGGTTTAAAACCCGAAGGCGGGATTAAATATTTCCTTGGCTATAAAATTGAAGCTTTTGGCTATTTACAATACAGCCATTTAACTGTTTGGTTAATTTACATTTTCCAACTCTACAATATTACTTTTTGAAAATTCGAAGTATTAACAAGAAAGAAAAAAAAACACTTATCAAAAAAAACTTTACCAAAAAGTTTGTGTGTAATACCTACTATTTACACAATGAGTTTCTTGACAGCAAAAACCGTCAAAATTCGTTCTACAGTGCTATATCTGTCTTACAGTTTGGACAACGCTCGAAGAAAAAATAATCAGGGTAGCCAATATAACCAATATAAACTAGTTATCTTATTTATTTTAACCGTAATTTAGTTTTATATTATGCAGTTAAACATATTTAATTAGGTAATAATATATATCCAGTACTAAAATGATTGCACTTAGATTACAGGAAAACTGTCATTTATTGTAGTTATTATTTTTACTATTAATGTAATCTGTTCACAAAGTCTTTTTCTAGTGTTGATTTTTACCTAGAACATTTAATTTAACAGCAAATGGCAGTGTGGAGGAAAATGTCCCATTAAAACTGAAAGTATTATTTTACCCAATTTTATTTTTAAGATATTGCCAACCAAATAATTTCAGTTTTTAAATCTGCCTCCGAATCTGCCAATCACAGAAGCCGATTTGTCAGTATCAAATGTCAGAATTATTTGCCATCTAATTGATAATCTTTCATTTCATTGGTTAAATTGTTAGTTACTGTAACTGCAGTTTCTTTAATTATTTTTTTTTTCATAAATAGGACTTTAAAATCTAAAACTGAAGTGAATAAAAAAAATAATTTATCATAAATCGGGTGCGTCCGTAAGTCCGTTTATCTGGTCGCGTTTGTCTGTTATGTTGTCAGTATGATAAC
Organism: Brachypterus glaber; assembly: GCA_958510825.1. NCBI lineage: Eukaryota > Metazoa > Arthropoda > Insecta > Coleoptera > Kateretidae > Brachypterus > Brachypterus glaber. The sequence goes on from OY294045.1 coordinate 40,701,620, forward strand.
TCAAGAACAAAATTTTATGCTAATATATCGATACATTTTAGGGTTTTATTTGTTATTAAAATTCCATTAAGGAATGCTCGAAAAATCTTAAATTTTAAGTTTGGTTTTTATCTATAAAACTTAATGGCCTCCAGACAATCATACGAATGGACTAACTGTCGAGATTCTCAAATTTCGAGACAAGAAATAAGTTGATATTTTAACTTTTTCTCGACGATTAACTCTATAGGGTTTGTTGACCTTAGCTTCCAAACACCCCACAGTAGGCCAGATAAGCTTTTTTATTTATGTCCTTAACCTATGAATAGAAAACTTACTTAAACCTTTTAAGTAGTAGCTGTATAAAAATTTAATCAAGAGTCGAGATGTGTCGATTTTTGTTCAAGGGACTCGACTCTAGACGAAGTGACTCTTGTCCTGTCCTAATTTTTTCACTCTTGTCTTGATTTTTCCTCGAAATCAAGACAAGACAAGAAGTCTAGATTTCTCAGTTTTCAAAATGGACTCAGATGGATGGACGGAAGTTAAAAAAAAAAGAAAACATGGAGAACTTCTTAACATAGTTTATACCGAGATAATACAATAAACATTATAGCTGAGAATGTGACTTGTTTTACAATACACTGCAACAAACAACAAAGTGTCTCTTGTACCCCATTATTTTACCCTCAAAGAGAATAATATATAAATAAAAAGTTGATATAAATAGGTAAGAAAGTTTTCACTTTCAAAACATTATTACACTCCCCTAATATATTGCGGACAGCCGCAGAAAATTGAATTTGGGGACAGTAGTGGTCCTTTTGCATGCATATCTGGACTCTTGGGAATGTGTATACCCATTATAACGAATACTCCTACTGACAGCATCATTCTAGATTTCCAAAAGCCGATAAATCTAGTACCGTTGGTATTTACTAACAGTGCTATCCAAAAGTCAACCCCCGTCCATTGGACAAATGGATATATTCACCTTAAAACATTTTAAAACGCCCAAATAAGTCAATCTAAGCTATTCTTTGTCTCCCACCAGGTTCTTGACAAGCTATATCTCTGTTATTTGAAAAGATAGAATATTTTTGCCAAAAATTGCATTAAATGGGAGCCAAAGAAGGTTTTATTGACATATCCAAAACCACCCCTTGCTTACCCACCCCCTTGAAACCAACCCAACTTCTGTTTTTCAAATAGCACTTTCCCATTTTTATCAAACCATGTATTAACCATGTATTATAAGTGGTATCTTATATTTTAAGAGGTTCCAAATAACAATTATTATTTACTAATAATAGGATGGTATTTGAAACAAAGCTGCAGGTGATTCCAGGAGGGTTAATTTTGGATACATTAATCAATTCTTTTTTGGGTAAAATTTGGGTAAAATCGTAAGTTTTTGGAAAAAAAAATTAATAAAAAATATAGCTTGTGCTCTGATGGAGTTGTACTTTAGAGCCCCTTAAAAAAATGAGATATCACATACATAGTTAAATTTAGGATAAAATGTGCTTTTATATTGTTTAGTAAAAATTGGGGGGTGGTATTTAAAAAACAAAAGTTAAGGGTGATTCTATGTCAGTAAATTCTACTTGGACTCCTATTTCGATTTGTTGTTTTTTTTAATTTTTTTATCTCTTTAAATAACGGAAATATAGTTCTCCTCATGAAACAAAGTCTCCGACGAAAGGGGGAGGAATAATTCGCGCTGTCTTCTTTCCGTCAAAAGCGTTTGGACTTTTAGTTAGTTTAGTTAGTTAAGTATATAGCCCGTCAAAAACCTGGTGGGATATTATTATTAATAAATATATATTAACTGTTATTTGGAACCCCTTAAAAGAATAAGATACCACTTATAAAACATGGTTAAATTCAGAATAAAATGTACTTCCATATTCTTGGGTAAAAATGGTGGGGGGATTTTAAAAACAAAAGTTGAAGATGGCTTTAAAGGGATGGGTAATGTAGGGGCTGTTTTGGATATATTAATAAAATCTTCTTTGGCTCTCATTTAATCCTAGTTTTTGATAAAATTTCTATCTTTTCAAATAACGGAGATATAGCCTTGCCAAGGACCTGGTGGAACACCCGGTATTTGGTATTTTTAGCATAAAATGTGCCTAGTGGGGCGCACATAGGGCCTGAGCCGAGTACAGAAAATAAAATTATTCTATTAATAATTATTAATATAATATTATAATATTTACTAATTTTCTAAAATTACAATAATTACACTGCTCAACACTCAAAAATTTGCTGACACCATTTTAGTTGCATCTGGCTATATTTGATCAGCTGATTTCGGAACCTTTTTCTGTTTTTCTCGATCAGCTCGTTTTTTTTTTCAAGATATAGCGCACAGTGGTTTTTTTGTCTATAGTTGTAGTAAAAAAAAAATAAGTTCTAATTATTTTTTTTTGAGGTGGATTGGTTCTCTATTAATAGGGCTCTAAGACAAAAAAATATCTTTATTCGTTTGTTTTTAATAGGCTTCTAAATTCAAAAAACGAGATTTTTTCGTATTTTTTCGCTGTATTTTCATGAAAATTTTATATAAATACTAAATATATGGCTCTGATTTTTATAAGCAACACTAACACAGATATGTGGTTTGAAAAATAAAAAAAAAATTAGATTTACTTCGATAACGGAGATTTTACGGGGAGTTATTGAAAGCAGAACAACAATATTTTGAATTATTTAATGTTTATTTAATGTTATTTTTTATGTTTTAAAAGAGAAAGAGTTTATTTTATTTTTTCGCTTTGTTTTTTTTTTATAATAAATTTAATTTATTGTGTTGCTCTTCTAAAAATAAATAAAACACTTCAATATTTTAGTTTTTTTTTTCGATAAAATCTCCGTCACTGGATTAAATCTTAAACTTTTTTGTTTTTGTAAACACATGTGTTTTAGTATTGCATATAAAAATTAGAGTTGTATCTTTAGTATTTATATAAAAAAATTATTAAAATATATCGAAAAAATGAGAAAAAATGTAATTTTTTAAATTTAGAGCAACATTAATAGAGAAAAATAATTAGAAAATAATTATTTTTTTGACTACAACTATAGGCAAAAAACAACTGATAGAGAAAAACGGAAAAAGGTTCCGAAATCAGCGCATCATATATAGCCAGATGCAACTAAAAGGTCCCTGGCAAATAAAAAAAAATCCTTTTTTGTAGAGCAGTGTAATTGGTGTTATATAAATTATAGTAAAGCAATGGAACAAAGCACTGAAAACTAAAACTAATCTTACACCTAAGCATAATGCTTGTTACTTCTCATTTTTTCTAAATTAATTTTACATTCTTACTTATGGGCTTTTGGTAGCATACAAAATAATTCAAATGTTCCTATACATAAAATAGAATATAATATAAGCTACAGTATATAAATTTTAAAATACCCTTATACATGACAAAAAGGATATACATATGCTCATAAATCTTTTTAAAAAAGAGGACATACAGGATTTTATTTTTTCTTAGTTTGACAAAACTTAAATTTAACAAGTATTTACTTAGTCATATATCAGAATTCTCATAAACCTTACAAACTAAAGTTTACCCTTTGATTTGTTATTATGTATGTTATTAAAATGATATTTTAACTATTCTATCTAAAAATTCATTGCTTGTGATCTTCACCCAAGTTCGATGGCCCTGCCACCCAGCTAAAGTAAACAGTGCACTAATAAGCAACCCAAGTTTAAATGAATGCAAATGGGTTCATGGACTGGATCCATTGAAGGTTGATTTAGAAATTAATTAAACTATTAGTGTGCTTAAAGCTAATTAAGAATTGCATTGCAATATAATGTCAGATTTTTTTGTTACATTTTATTTCTTTAGTTCTTAGCTAGTTTAGTGTTAATTATTGAGTAAACTAACCCTGACTCATTTTAAATGAGTCACATAATACTAAAATTTTATTGCGTTTTAGGCAAGTGCGGAAAAAATCAACAGAGCTTGCAAGAGCACTAAGTGCTAGACTACTCTAGTCCTTTAGATAGTCAATTTATCTAACAGCGGTTTTAATGCTAGATAGAGTGACTAATTTTTTACAATAACAACAATTTATTGTATTAATCCTAAAGGTTTATATCAATAGTTCATTAATATCTGTCAGGTATTATGAACTATTAAATACTTGCTTAAAAAACAAATAAACCAGTTACATCTGTAGAATCTACACTAGATTCAGTAAACAATAATTTACATATACTTACTATAAATCATAATGCTACATTATCAGTTTATAAAACCATAATCAGTACTCGACGAATTTCCAGTACTTGCATAGGCGCCGCGTCGACTTTAGCGTTGACGCGAAGTTTTAAATATTTACATTTTTATTTCTTTTTATCTTGATTTTTTTTAATGATTCCATTTAAACGAGTAAGGTAGAAAAAAAGTTATCGATAAATAAAAATTAAAAATTATGTATAGTCAATACTGTTGTGTGTAACAAATTAGTCTTCAAATGTTTCGATTTAGTGACCTTTATAAAAATTTCCTTCATAATTCGGCAAATTTATTTCGTAAGCCTATGTTTATTTTCAGCGTTGATGACCATAATGAAGCAAATTTATACGATAAGCATATAATGTACAGGGTGATTTATTAGACTCAGAGGTATTTTTTTTTTGAAATGTGAAAAAAAAAATCGTCAAGTTACTTTCTTAACTTCTTATCACCAAAAATTAAATTTCATTGTACCAATCAATTTTGTACATCATGAGAACATTTTTACAAACTCCAATTTATTTTAATTTCACAAATAAAAAATCGTTTACCATGGGGCAAAATATAGGGCCAACGAGTATTATTATAAAAGCGTCATTAGGTATTTAACTTGTAGTATAGATGAGCCTATAAAACATTGTTCCTGATTTTTTTTAATATCCCTTACCATTTTCGAGAAAAATGACTAGAGCGGGAATTCTGGATCACCCCGTACCATATTATTTCGCACGCGTATGAAATACTCTCTAAATCGTGTAAAATTTGTTGTTTTCATAGGTGGTCGTAGAAAAAATAGCTATACATTTTTAGTCGACTGCTCCGTACTTATTAAGTATAAGCATAACAAAGACTTAATAAGTACTACTTAAGAAGCCTTTGTTTGTTATGCGATCAACTATTTTGTCATTGTAATGAAGGCTTCATCTGTAGAATCTTTTCAGCGGCTTAAAGTATAATAATTTTTTGCTAATTTTAAGACAAATGCACAACTGGTAAAAGCATAAAACAATCTTTCTAACAGGTTGGTCTTTTTACTACACTGTAAATATCTCTTTTGGAGGGCAGAGTAATTTTGCAACTTTGAAACCTGTTACAAGTTAAAATATGTAACCTAATATAATTTTTTCTTCTTTGGCGAAGGCTATTGTATTAATAAAAATTTCTAGTGGTTCAGGTTTTCTCGTATTTAATACCTTATTAAGTCCAAACCAGGGCGTAGCTATGGGGAGGAGCCTTACCCCACCTATTGTGAAATTCTAAAAAGCTGCATACATTAACTTTTTTTTCGAGGGAATAAAAGTTGTAATGTTAGAAAAAAATGTGATTTTCGAACTTCTCCCCCCCCCCCACCAAATCTTCTTAGCTACGGCCCTGCATCTAACCGCAAATTACAATTAAAAACTATAATATTTTTTTTGGGAGGCTTACCTCCTGCTTCTTTAAAAATAACTTTAATTACACACTGTGTGTAACTCAAATGGGTGGATTAAACACGGGCGCCTGTAGAAACCTGATACTAATTAGAATGAATACAAACATTTTGGGCGACCATAGAAATAGGATGTCTGTATAATTTTCTAATAGATATTGTTTAATAGGTATTGTCTATGATAGACTGTCTATTTATTTAAAATAATTATACGGTCTTCCAAGGTAGCATTTTAATCCTTAGGGTACTTATAACCCATCTACACGTGTACAACAAAGTAGAATTATATCTCCCAGTCCTTGTGGGAGCCGGTCGAGAGCAGTTGCCACAATATATACCTAATAATAAATATTAATATATATTAAAAGATAACAGTATAATAATATATAATATAATATATAATAATGAAGCTACAAATTTTATAAAAGTCAACTTGGCGGTGATGATACGTCCATAGCGAAATATTTTAAAAATCTGACATTTAGTAGTATGTTGAGAACTTTTTTTCTTTTATTTTTTTTAAGAAAATGGCGCCAATTTCAATTACCAACAGCAATTATTTATTTTTTATATCACTAAATAATAAGGCGTGCTCTACAAAAAAGCTAAAAAAATTGGTCTTTGTATTGAATTTTTTTGGAAAAAGATCTTTTAAAAAGTTAATCACTATTTCAAAAAGAAATAAATTGGCGCCATTTTTATAAAAACAAAAGAAAATCAGTTTTACATGAACAATTAGTTCTTAACATACTACTAAAAGATTTAAAATGGCAAGTCACCACGGTTCACTTGGGCGATTTTAAATAAAAATTTCGTGGACCCCTACATTTCTTGGACTAAAACATAACTGATGACATCAGAAATCAATTCCCATTTGAAAGAAAATCGTAAAAGATACACTTTTTTAGAAAGATAAAAAAACGTTTTTTGAGTAATAGGGTGTGTCAAAAAATTCCGATTTCGACGAAATCAAAAACACTCTCTGGCTCAAAAGTTGCTCCTTAAAAAACTGTGGTCACTCAAAAATGAGCCAAAGCGATTAATGTTTAGAGGTAGCTCAAAGCACTCAAACTTTGAAAAAATCGGTACCTGTTTTTCGGATAAAAAGTGATTGTATATAAAATTAAGGAAATTTTGGACGGTTTCTTTGGTAATATTTAGAAATAATACTAATTGTGAGAAAACTAAAAAAATTATATTTCCCCTTCCCTTAAGTTAGAACATAAAAAAATCGCCAATTATTTGAAGATTTTGCGAAAATTTATTGAAAATGGGCATTCCTTAGGAATGATTTTTTGACCAAGGTGCATATAAACTTTTTCTAAGTTTTTAATGTTAAATAACCACTCATTTCTAAAATATTTGTTTTTTGCTTTATATTTTTTAATTTTTTTATGTTTGGTTCTTCATGCGTAAAAATTTACTTTTAAATGCATTTATCTTTAAAACGGTTAAATCTGCGATGTTAAACCACAGAAACTTTTTTGTGTATTTTTACATCAAAAAGTATTCCAACCAAAAAATCAAAAAAAAAGTACACCGAAAAAAGTTTTAGGCAAAAAACAGAAAATCCACCCGGTTTCTAATCGAAATTATTTTTTTTTACTCAACTTGAGGAAAAAAATTATGTTTTCTGTATATTCATGTAGGTTAACATGTGTATATGCTTATATACTAATATATAATTTTGCAGATTTTTTATTTAAAACTATTTTTTATGCACTTTTAAAAACTTGCAAAAAGTAGATTTTCGCGAAATCTTCAAATAATTGGCGATTTTTTCATGTTCTAACTTAAGGGGAGGGGGGGGGGATATAATTGTTTTAGTTCTTACATTTAGTATTGTTTCTAAATATTACCAAAGAAACCCTCCAAAATTTCCTCAATTTTTATCGGTATCAGTTTTTATCCGAAAAACAGGTACCGATTTTTTTTTTAAGTTTGAGTGCTTTGAGCTACCTCTAAACATTTATCGATTTGGCTCATTTTTGAGTGGCCACTGTTTTTTACTAAGGAGCAACTTTTAAGCTAGAGAGAGTTTTTGATTTTGAAAATCGCGATTTTTTGACACACCTTATTACTCAAAAAAACGTTTTTTATCTGTCTAAAAAAGCGTATCTTTTTCGATTTTCTTTCAAATGGGAATTGATTTCTGATGTCATCAGTTATGTTTTAGTCCAAAAAATGTATGGGTCCACGAAATTTTTATTTAAAATCGCCCAGGTGAACCGTGTCACAGCACCACCATGTTGTTTATATAACGGCTCCTGTGGCGCCATCTTTAATGCAAAAATAGACTTGTGATGTCATTAAAATGTAATAGAAAATTTAAAAACGAATCTGAAAATGTAAAAAAATATATAGGGTTTTATTTAAAAATCCAAAGTTTGTATAACTCTCGGTTGGACCAGAAGTAAGATTTTTTAGTGGCTATGCCGAAGTGGGGGTTTTATTTAAAAATCCAAAGTTTGTATAACTCTCGGTTGGACCGGAAGTAAGATTTTTTAGTGGCTATGCCGAAGTGGGGGTTTTCGTGGCTCATATAAACACTGTAAATTTCAAAGAGTTATCTCTTATAGTTAAATCCAAAAAAAAATGGGAAATGGATTTCGAGCAAATTAACGGAATTTTTGATGTTTTAGTTTGGTCTTTTACACGGCACTCCTAAAGCCTGAATAGGTTTAAAAAAAATGTAGCGCAATTCTGACCATGGATCATGGTAGAGGATGGTCTTGACATTAAAGAACTATAGACAGTGAAATCCTGAAAACTCGTTCTTGGTAAATAATGTTAAATATTCTTCTGCAGACATCATGGCAAGAACATCATTAATTTGCAAATTCTGTTTTTTTGATTTTTATAGTATTTTTCATGTTGATTCTAAATATGTTTAAAGCAAAGCTTAATTCTTAGTAGTTTTAAAGAAAAACACATTTAAATATTGTAAAATATTTTTTTGAGTCTTTATTAAATTCGTATAGGAAAATTATTAGAATACATGGAGGGCTTTATTTAGGCTTAAATTAAAGTTGGATGCTTATTCTTTAATACTTTATTAAAAAGGCTGGACAAAAGTTTTATTAGTTAACTAAAAAACATGTTTAAAATACCCCTTTATTTGCGTTTAAACTAAATTACATTTTTTTTTGTTACACAGTGTTATTAGATCTTTCATTTTTGATAGTAATTGTCAGCGCTATAGACCTAATATGTCTATGCCTTTACGTAAAACTTCTTAATTATTTGCACATCTGGGGTTGGTCGTTACTACGTGTAGTCCCGTACAATTAAATCAGCTTTTTGTGAGATATTTTAGTCCCACCAAATTGATGCAAAAAAATTTAATTGCCAGTCGGAGAGAAAATGCATCAAGTACACAGAAGTTAAAACCTTTTAAAAAATGGCAGTTCTGAACTCAATCGCAAATGCACACATTCCAAATCAGTTTAGAACTGCGATTTTCGAGAAAGACTAATTAATTAGTATTGCAAATAACCTTACTGGAGATTATATATAACTGTAAGTTACGGCAAATAAAAAAATTGTGAGTACTCTATTTTAAAGACATTTGGTTATTATTATTATGAAGCTCTGGCTTTTAACTGCATTTGGTCTTTTAATTTAAAGGACTATTTTATTCCTATCTGCTCAACCAATTGTTCAGATTTCGCAACCGCACAAAGCGGTATTTCAGGCGAAGATTTTTAAGAGCCTTTTCCTTTTATTAAAATTTACAATGGCGATTTCTCCCGTTAGATTAGACAGGGACAAAAGTTCTACCCAAAAAGGATAGAAGACATACATACACTCCCACTTCCACCCAACCAAACAAATTCTGTATTTGTTCTTTGTTGAACAAATACAATATTTACTTGGCCGGGCGAAAAGTGTAACTATAGTATTTTTATTAAAGAAATTACTGGCGCCATCTAAATTTTAGTAGAATTATCTTATTCTAAAGATTCACATTAGCTATGTTCGTTCGTGCCGCTCAGAGCTACACTCTCCGGCCAACCAAATAAATACTGTATTTGTTTTATGAAAAACAAATACAGTATTTATTTGGTTGGCTGGAAAGTGTAGCACAAATGAGATAGAGATAGGGTAGACGTCTTTTGTTTCATGATTCTAGTTGTAGAGAGCTCCATTGATGGTACTGTATTTTTTTAACAGCTTTTATGCCTTGTGCTGTTCTTTGGCTACTACTTATTCATTCCCAATTTCCATATGATTGTCAGTTATTTGCTCTCGTACCCTACTAATTAAAGCTTGGATTTTTATTCTGTTTATTCTTTATTTTTTTAATTAGTTTTAATTACGTGTTATTACAATATTACAATTTAAAATAATAATTAAATTTTATCTTATCTGTTTCTATAAGTGACAAAATTTGACAAAACTAAACCGAACATCTGTTTTGGACAGATATGTCAAAAGTGAAAGATCTAAGAACACTGTGTAACAAAGAAAAATGTAATTTAGTTTAAACGCGAATAGAGGGGTATTTCAAACATGTTTTTTAGTTAATTAGTAAAACGTTTATCAAGGCTTTCTAATAAAGCATGAAAGAACATGTATCGTACTTTAATTTAAGCCTAAATAAATTCATCAAAGTATTCTAATAATATTTCTATACGTATTTAAAAAAGACTGAAAAAAATATTTTACCATATTTAAATGTGTTTTACTTAAAAACTACTAAAAATTGAGCATTGCTTTAAACATATTTAGAATCAACATGAAAAATACTATAAAAATCATCAAACAGAATTTGCAAATTAATGATGTTCTTGCCATGATGTCTGCAGAAGAATATTTAACATTATTTACCAAGAACGAGTTTTCAGGATTTCACTGTCAATAGTTCTTTTATGTCAAGACTATCCTCTACCATGATCCATGGTCAGAATTGCGCTACAATTTTTTTAAACCTATTCAGGCTTTAGGAGTGCCGTGTTTATAGATAATAGATTGTGGGGACAAAACAAAACACTTTGTGTACACTATTTTTATAAATTACAGTTAGGTAATTATTTATCTTAATGTTTTGTCAAGAAATATTTTTTCTACGGTTAACACTAAAAGCGATAGAGCACAAAATACTGAGCGATGCGTACATTCTTAAAATCATAAACATCACGTTTTGCAATGAAATATCTGGAAAACTAGGTAGCCGTAGTGATTTGGCGTATGGATATTTATTAATCAAAGATTATAATCATTGATCAGGGGGTCATCAACTAAAACATATAAGAAATTAAGGGATTTTACCAAAAGCCAAGTTTGAAAGTTAGAGGGTACACTTTAGACACACGGTAGGTATGATAAGTAGTGTAATTTACTAAAAAAAAGCATTGGAGATATAATTAAACGCTATTTTTTAACATTATTGTTTGACAAATCGATAATTCAGAGCAGTGATTAATGAAAGGTAAATATCAATTCGTGCGCTGTCAGGAGCAAAACTTGCATGTCTTAAGAATGGCTCAACCATTAATCATAACTCCCGAAGTATTTTCCTAGGAGACCTAACTTACATCCCTTGGTTAAAATAGCCATGTGGAAGTTCTCCCATAGGGTACGTTTTCGTGAGCATAATATAAAGTTAAATATATATTTAATACATGTATGTGACAATATCACATATAGGTATGTCACATTGTGATAACCAGGTGGATCCTATAAAACATTAAAAAAGTGCCAGTGCACTGCAGTGCTTACAATTTTATGAACATTCAATGTTAACACTGATAAATTACACAGTCACACAAAAAAAATCGTACTCAGAGACTAGACCAATGCATTTTTATATTTATGGGGTCGTTGAAACCGAATCTGACCTCAGGATTGCTCCATCAGGTCACAATTTTTTTCTACCCATAAAAACATCTGAATTCAAGGCTTTAAAATTTTTCACTGATACAAAAAGTAGGTGGGAGCGATATAAAATAAACGCAATTGATGGTGAATCGTACCCAGACCAACTTCTCAAAACTGTCGTAGCCCAGTTGAAAATGACGGGTTTGTGCACCATTTATACCCGCCCAGACCCGTCATTTTCAACAGGGAGAATTTAATACTTAATATCGTCTGCTTACAAGTAAAGAGCACTAAGTCCAAAAACATGGTTTTGAGATATTGACAAATTTAACTTTCGTTGTTGTTTTTTAATTTTTGTTATAGTTCCTTTTGGAAAAAAACTACCACAAATTGCAATGACATATTTGGACATAATAATGTCCCATTTGCAGTTAAATAAAGAAAAATTGAAGTAGTTTAATTCAACTAAATTTGAAAAAAGACATGGACTTAGTGCATTTTACTTGTAGGCCCACGACGTTGGCTTATAAGTAAAGAGCACTAAGTCAATTAAATAATATAAAAAACAACTTTTTAAAATTAAAACCCTTCTATTAATTAAACGTAATGTATACTAAGTGACTTAGTGCCTATTGCCAGATAAAATTTTAATCAAAATCAAATTGGTGCGTTTTGTATAGTGGGTAACTCCCTTGGCAGTCCACCTAGAAGTTAGTTCGGTTTACCTATACATAGATCATCAAAAATTAATTATAGTGCCATTAAAATCCCATTTTTGCAAAAAAGTGACTTAGTACCGTTTACTTGTAAGCCGACGATATGATCACCCCTGATATGATAATTATTTAATTAATGTTTTCGTTTAATCTTTATAAATTAATTCCATTTTATTTAGAAAAAACAATACTTCAAAAATACAAATTACATCAATCCCAAAAAAACTATAAAAATACAAAAAAAAATTAAAAACAAAAAAATTATAAAAATACAAAAAAAAAATATAAAAATACAAAAAATACTAAAAAAATACAAAAAAAAGCCAGAAAATACAAAAAAAAAAAAAATGAGGAACCAAGTCACCACGACGTCCATGTCTTTGGCTCTGGGTCACGCTAAAAGTGGTGAGGATTTATGGATAATTCTATTTATCGTCTATTTGTAATCTTGTTTGCGATATTAGATTAGGTTTATAAGCAAGGCATTTATTGCAATCATATAATGGAAAACTTTGATATATTCATGTACGAGAAATATTGTCTTTGATTTTCGCCCCTGCTGACTTTTTGCAACCCAAATTTGCGTATACAGTATACATATTTGCAACCACAAACACATGAATGCATATATCAGTAATTGTAAAAATGCACATAAATTTATATTAAAATATATATATACAGAGCTGTCCGAAAGTCACCACCCCCCCTCTTAACTTTTGAACCAGTTGAGATATCGACTTAAAATTTGGAACTTTTAAATAAGACAACTTAAACTATCTTTTAGCATATATTTAATACTTTTAGCTCTTAAAATGTGGGCAGGGGGGCATGGAGGAAAAATTTTTTAAATGGAAAGGGGGGTCGTGTAATACATCATTTTAAAGCTTATAAAATTCTCCATTTAACTCCATATCTTTAAATTAAAAAAAATATATATATTGGGTTTAAAATGGAGTTGAAAATGGGTATTAATGTCAAAATTCCTCTAAAAAAAAAAAACAAATAATTTTTTAAAAGTGCCTAATTTCATCATAAAAAAATATTAATTATACTTTTAAACTAATTTTAGTTGACATAAATAAAAATTTATAAAAAAAAAAACTTAAAAAATTGAATGTTTTAGCACAAAAAATTGAAAAATCAAAACCTTAAAAAACAGTATTAAAAAATTTAAAAATGTTAGTTTAAATAGAGAATTTTATAAGCTTTAAAATGATGTATCACAGGACCACCCTTTCCATTTAAAAAAATGTCCCCGCATGCCCCCCTGCCCACATTTTAAGAGCTGAAAATATCAAATATATGCTAAAAGATAGTTTAAGTTGTCTTATTTAAAAGTTCTAAATTTAAAGTCGATATCTCAACTGGTTCAAAAGTTAAGAGGGGGGGTGACTTTTGGAACGCACTGTATATATATTTACATTTTTACGCATTACTCGAGAAAGGGAGCAGCTACGATTTAAAGGTTTGAAAATTTGGAATCCTGAGTCAATTTTCTACATCCCCATACCTTCAGATGTGAGATCCAATTTTGTGAAACCTGCCCCGGCTTGAAGACCGCCTATTTGCAAATAAAAAAGTGTTTAAAAATATTTTTTTGGTGAATTAAATCTTAAATGGTTTACTATACATAAATAACTATTTTGGAGTCAAAACTGAGTTTTAACATTTAAGGGTTCTGGACAAAAAGGGTAAAATTAAAAATTAAAAATTATTAACCTCCAATTCGTACGTCCCTGAAAAAAATTATTGTTCTTGGACAATATTTAATTAAAACCATTCAATATATTAGATTACGAGCAAAAATTCATATAATTAGCTTAGACGGTTTCTGAGATACTAAATAAAAATCAAATTTTAGGGTGTTCTCTATAAAGGACTATGTTTTTGCTCAGAGTTCTTTCACAAACCACGTTTAAATATTTTTTGTTCATATATGTTATGTAGCATTTCCAATATAAACAATTGAATAAACTTATTGATTTTTTAAAATAAAATTTCAAGCCTACATTCCAGACCAAATGATTATTTTTCCACATAATAATGCTTATAACTTTTTTTGATTTTATTTCAGCTATCGAATAATTACACATTTTAAGAACTGTGTATATTAGAATATTTTAGTGTATAAATTTTAATGCGCATTAGTGCGTGGGCAAATATTTTAAAATTTTATCATATAAAATATCAAAAATTTGTATTTTTTCCTACGAAAATGCTCATAACTTTATTTTGGCTATGTTTGGCTATAGAACATTTAGACTACTTCTGTAAGAACATTTTAATATAAAAATTAAAAATGCGAGTCAGTGCGCGCGCAACTATTTGTAAATTGAATTTGCGCTTCTCATTAAAAAAATGGCCTAAGGCTTTAGTATAAAAGTAAGACTTAAAATTTAATTTTACCTTAAATATTATGTTTATTCATTAAAGCTATGTTTGTACAATGATATTACTAAATCTTACTGAACAAACGTAAGTAGATTAAGAAAAAATGCTATTTTGGTATACACGCATCAGTATATGGTTGAAAATTAAATTTTACATCCGTATAGAAAATCGACTGGCGTTTAAACAAAATCAATGCAATTTTATAAGGCAGTTTTATTTTTTATTTATGAAATTCGTTTTTCCTTTTTGGACACCAAAACAGGGCATGGGCGGCATAGTGCAACGTTTCCAAATTGTAAAAACGGCGGTATTACACGCTACAGACCTATGTTGGTAAGGGAAACGTTCAATTTTGTAAACTAGTATTATTGTTATCTCGAAATTAAATAGGAAACCATAATTCCTATACACAATAAAATAAATTTCCCATTTCGCAAGCATTGCACCGTTGTAATCCTTTGATTGTGTTTCTATGTACGTTTCTGTAGATGACAGATCTGTGGCAGGCAGGCAAGTCTCGAGTCTTACCTTGCTACTAAGTAGATTGAACACACTACCTACTTTGGTCGGAGTTGGGGAGAAATTCCCTTTCATCTTTTCTCCACATTACAAAGCTTCGGTACAAGTAACTGCCTCGACAAAGGCATTATTACAATATTATATTGTGGTGTTATGATACTTAATGTGTTCTGCGTTATAGAATTTACATTTAATTTACTATGCATCATGTACCGTGTAAGATCCTCTGTTGTTTTTTTTTTCAAGAAAATGAAGGTATCATATCATATCCAAGTTTCTATTATTCTTGTTCTGCTTCTTAAGGCTGTGGAAAATAGTATATTATCCAATAAGTGTATAATATTTGCTATTAATCAATGAGAGTGAATTTTGGGACGCCGATAGGCGAGTGGCCTAATACACGAGTAGAATACTATACTTTATCCACGGCTGTTTTGAAGTTTAAACTGTTTATTTTTACAGACCCGTGATTAATAGGCCTATTAATCACGACCGTGGATAAATCAATTTATAAGTCTAAACCAAAGGTGAGATATGCACTCCATTACAATAATTATTATAACTTTATTATCAACGTGGTTTTGAAATAGCATATGTTAGAGTTTTAGGCAAATCTACTTTTTGAGGTTTAAAATTATAATTTAATAGCCCGGGGCACTTAAATTGTGGTGTTAAAAATAAAATTTTCAGGAAATGAAAAAAACGTTTCACATCTTTACCTTGAAAAAAAGTAATAGTCTGTAAAAGTATTTTCATTAAACTGGTTTAATAAAACAGGATAATTTTTATTTTTTTTATAAAAAGAGTTAAGAATTTAGTGTTATTTTCAAAAAAGTATTATATATTTGGTTTTGAACACAAATGTGTCAAATTTTCCAAAAAATATTATTTATTTTTTGAAAAATGATCACTAAACTCAAACTAAACTCAAAATAAACAAAAATATATATTTTTGCTTTTTCCAAGGAAAGTCTTGCTTAAGCAAAGAAAAAAAGGGACTCTTTCCGCACTTGTTAGGAAAATAGCTATTTCTGTCTTTAGTTACGGTTTTGTTTGTATTGATTTCACCTATCACTAAGTGTGCTCGATATAGTACTTTCCATTACTGTCCAGCTTTTTTAGATTTTTTTAAAAGTTTAACCCATATAATTTTTTTTTGGGGGGAGTACTTTCGAAAAACAATAGGGATCTTCCCCTCATAAAACTTGATTTTTTCTGAAACTTTCGAGTCGATCGATTATTGGTTCTTTAGTGATTGTGTCTACAAAAAACGTGACACCGACAGACCGACGGACGGACAGACGGACATTTAAAAAAAAAGTTGCTTATTTTTCCATGAAACAAATATTTATAAAAGAATTTTTTGTCTAGGACGATTTTTAAATTTTTTTGAAAATTCGAAACTACTAATTATTCTAGGGCAGGCGCTGTTAGTAATATAATAAACTGCCGCCGCGACGGTAATACTCATATTCCTGACGTCACTCAATATGAACAACGGCGTCATGAAGTGTACTGTATTGAACCCATACTGTAGCTTTGTGACAGTTTTAATAGGATCTGCCATAAATGCATTTTACGATTTGTAAATAATTATCCGGTGATCGAAAATTTTGATTCGAAATACAATAGCAGTCACATGTTTGGTATATTTGATTTTGATGTTTTTTCAGTTTCTATAAGAGTAAAATCACATACCATTTTTGATGACATGCTTTTCAAAATGTTCTTATGTATATAAAGACGAATGCCATGAAAAAAAAA
Organism: Brachypterus glaber; assembly: GCA_958510825.1. NCBI lineage: Eukaryota > Metazoa > Arthropoda > Insecta > Coleoptera > Kateretidae > Brachypterus > Brachypterus glaber. The sequence continues at coordinate 40,718,503 of OY294045.1, forward strand.
GAAATATATATTACTATATTTTAATTAATAAAAACAAAAGTCCTTCACTACTTTTTATTTAGGAGCCATAAAAAGAACCAAGTTTTTTTTTAATGATCACTAGTATCACAGTCCGTGCAGTATCCGTGATTCACGGATATTGCACTCATAAAATTATACACTTAATAATACAACATGTTGTTATATAGGCGCCAACTATATTGCCCTCTACGCTAGAAAGCAGTAACTCTATTTGTCGCCTAGGGAACGTTCAAGTACTACGTAACGCAAATTGTACCAAAATTCATACACTCCATACCTCGATTCTCGCATTATTCAAGGCTGTAGAGATTTTATATTTTGGCTACCCCCCGCTAACACATCACCTATTAGGGAGGGTAGCCACAATATAAAATCTCTATAATCTATAATAACGCGAGAACCGGGGTATGAAGTGTATGAATTTTGGTACAATTTGCGTTACGTAATACTTGAACCTTCCCCTAGACGTTTTGACGTCAAAAAAACATTAGTTGTATTTATTACAATTTTACGTTGTTAATTCTACAACTGGCTGTTGTATCGTATAAAATATGCATTTATGTTATAATATATTACAAAATATGGTTGGCGCCTACATTACAACAACATTTCTATCAGTGTGTATCTGTGATAGAAATATCAAGCTGATCTGTCCTAGATGGCCCAACTTGTATATCCTGACTTCTGGCTATTAGTGTATTCGAATTAACGTCCTTCCGGCTAAATATCTAAAATACTCAATGCATATTTTATGACGGAATGTTTACGTATTAATTGGCAAAGTTGGTAAAAACAATCACGTAGGATTATTGATGTTTTGATTAGAGTTTTATGACATTCACGTGAAAGCTTTATAAATGAGCCGTTAATTTTTTCTATCGCGATATATCGGTCTATATTTGTTACCTTTTCGAGGATTTATTTTTTTACTATTTTAATGCTTTTTCTGTTATTGGTACTTTTAAATAACTAGAGTACACGTTAGAAAGCTATTTTTTCTACGACTGGTTTAGAATGTAGGCAAATACACGCACATAGAATGAATCCATTCTAGATATAGATATGGTAGGACTATTCTGTATCAAGGCTTAGAATAAGCACATGTGGTGCATCTCTTGTCTATATAATTAAAGAAAACTGTAGCAAAATTAACAAAAAAAAAAAATATATATATATATATATATATATATATATATATATATATATTTTACCATGAAATATTGAAATTTTACCGTTTAAAGGTTAAAGGGGGGAAGGCGGACTTTTGACAATCACTGTATATGATATAAATAGAAACTCAATAGTTACGTTACAAAAACAAAAATATTCTCAATTTAGTTTGTATAAAAAATTATTATATTTTGGAATATTAAATAGTAGCACACCTGAATACAACTCTGTAAAGTAAACATTTGTACCAAATATCCGCTCACTGTTTATCAATAATAAGTTTTTATTTTACTAAAACATATGAACTTATTAACATCATCAATGATTAAATCCCACACAATTATATGTATATTACTAAAATAAACAAAATAAATGGACACGCTCCATATAAATTTCAGTATATTTTGTTTATTACAAACAAAACGTCGTTGTTCCCAGTCTCTGAAATAAAGGCATTAACTTATGTTTTGCGTGCTAAATGACTGTTTTTGTGGTCGATCCCATGCTGTGTTACGGAGAACGGGGAAGTAATCTAAGCTCGGAGGAAGTTTTAAGATGTTTTTACAGCTTTTTACTAGAAAATGAAAATACGATTGTGTTTCGCATTAAAACGATATTATATTTTACGAGTGTTACTAAGACCAGCATCAAAGTGAATTTGTGGAGTACCTATTTGGTGCAAATTGAGTGAAACTTAACTCAATTTGTGTTGCACTGAAGTTTTTATTTATTTGTTTTTATTTTTGTTGTATATCGTCAGGTCAGAGTTACAAGGTTCTATTCGACATTTTTGTAATTTTTGAGATTTTAATACTTTTAGATTTGGTTTAACTTATATTTTGCTTATACAACGTTTTATTAATGTATCTTCAATAATTTGTAGTATACAGCTAAAATTACATAGTTCTATGTGGTTGAAATTAATTTCGTTTGGAGTTACAAAGTTCTATATGCTTTTTTTTGTAATTTAAAAGATTTTAATACTTTTAGGTTTGGTTTAAGTTAGATGTTGCCTATACAAAGTTTTATCAAGGTCTCGTCTATGATTTGTGTTAAGTATAAAGCAAGAATTACATAGTTGTATGTAGTTAAAATTAATTTATTTTGGAGTTACAAGCTTGTATGTTATTTACTTACTGTTTTTCTTTTATATACATATCAGTCATGTCCTAAAAAAGGATAATAATATATTTAATATATTATTGCTTTTCCATTTTAAAATTTTGGGAAAGCTTTGTATTCGTGAAAAACTTTTATTGTTTTTTACTTATTTTTGCGTTTTATAATATTTCGTCGGCTTACAAGTAAAAGGCACTAAGTCACTTTTTTGCGAAAATGGGATTTTTATGGCACTGTAATTAATTTTTGATGATCTATGTACAGGTAAACCGAACTAACATCTAGGTGGACTGCCAAGAGAGTTACCCACAATACAAAACGCACCAGTTTGATTTTGAATAAAATTTTATCTGGCAATAGGCACTAAGTCACTTAGTGCACTTAGTGCGTTTTACTTGTAGATTATTTCAAATGTTTCTGCACTAAGCGACTTAGTGTTTGTTTGGCGAAACGTGCATTTTTGTAACAATTATTACAAAAATTAAAAAAAACAGTGAAAGTTAAATTTGTCAATATCTCAAAACCATGTTTTTGGACTTAGTGCTCTTTACTTGTAAGCCAACGATTTCATCTAGAACTTGGTTGGTTGGTCGATCTGTCGGTCAATCGGTCTGTCTGGGAAATCTTGTAAGCACAATAACTTATAAAAGCTTTAGGCTAGAGACTAAAAATTTGGCATACAGCTGTGTTACTTATTTTTTTTTCTATTTTTCAGGAGATAATTTTTTTAGTTTGTAAAGCTATCGAGTACGCACACGTTTTTTAACTACATATTATACATTTACTAAAAAAAATCTTAGCCACAGTAAAATGACGTAGGTCGGGGGTCTGGGATCTTACTCTATATAGATACACACGGTGTTATAGGGTGGGGACAGCAATCCGACAGCCTTCTTCGCTTGCTTCTCACAAGTGCTAAATTAATGCTACCCACATGAACAGCTCGCTAACTCTCGAGGTCTACTTATGATAATGCAGGGTGAGAAAAACAACTTTCTTAACATGTACATCCAAAAAATTTTTAGGGGTTAAAATAACAATTATTAAACAAACATTTTGGTTTATTTCGCCAAAAAAAAATATTTTATTTATGGATGGCCAAATTCACACTTTTAGGGTGGTCTAAATGTAATTAAAAAAAATCAATTAATAGATAAATACTCTTTCCAAACATGCCCTTTGTGTTAATAAGTGTTAAAATGAACTGTGGGAAACATAACATATGGTACAAGATCCTTATTGTGTCTATATTTCTATAACAAGTATGTACTGTCATAATGATAAGAGCTACGTTAGCTGCAATATCCAATAACAGTTTTTTTTGTTAAAATAGATAAAAATAGAATAGGAATAAGAAAGTTATCTGATTGCGATAAATCTTAATTTATTAGAATCTACTTACGTATTTCATGCGAAATCCGTCTTTCACAAAAAGGCACACTAAGAGCTCGTTACAGTAGTAAATACTAAAAGTTTTTAGTTAACATTCACTGGTTGTTACAATTACCAGATCTATAACAACGTTAAGAATTACTGTAACAACCATTTAATGTTAACTTTAAGCAAAAACATTTAGTATTTACTACGGTGACGAGTTCTCAGTGCACTAAAACTAGATCTGGTTGGGCAATAGTTTGTCTTGTTCTTACCAGATTTCTAGTTGCGGTAAACAGAAAAATACACTACTGGAAAAAATTTAAGGAACAAGAAAATTTGCTAAATTTTTTAGTGATTATTGAAAGGCTGTATCTCAGTGAAAAATGGTTGTATGGAAATTAAAAAAAAAATAATTTTGAAGCTTTGTGCTTCTAGTTTTGAGATATTTTGGAATTTTTTTGTGTGAGGTACGGTTATTGCGCAATCATAGGAAATAGCACTAGACAAAAATTTTCAATTTTTTTTTTGGGTAAGAATTGGAAATTTTTTTCTCAATTTTTCGATGAGAAATTCATAATATTTAAAGAAGATTTTTTTTATTTGATCTTTCATATTAATTTGAAAAAACTAAAAAAATTGACATTTTACGGTTTTTTAGAAAATCTACTGCAAATTTTGATGAAACGACTAAAGTAATAATCTCAAAACTAGAAACTTAAAGCTTTAAAATTATTTTTTTTTTAATCTCCATACACTGAAAAAAATGACGTTCTTGGCTCAAAGTAGTCAACACTCTTGGCAGTTATTCTTTTAGCTTAAAAGATGTGTATCTTCAAACAAAAGTATTTATATTGTCCCAAGAAAAGTGTCGCTTTTGAAATATTTTTAAAATTCTCTTGGACCTGGCGCATTTGAGGCAAAAACCAATTTTCTTGGTTTAAGATCGTTAAAAATTAAATAATTTTAAATACTTTGGCCCAAGAATTTTTCTTTTGAGACAAGACCACTTGCATTTCACACAAGATCAAAGAATTTTAAGTTAAAGAATCAGAATGATTTTGGCAAGTGAATTATATTTTCATGTTAAGAGAAGGGGCTTTTGGACATATTCAGGAGTGCGAAGCATTTGGCCTGATTTCATATGCCATTACCGCAAATGATCCTTTTTTTCAGTGTACGAACATTTTTCACTGAGATACAGCCTTTCAAAAATCACTAAAAAAATTAGGAATTTTTTTTGTTTCTTTAATTTTTTCCAGTAGTGTAGTTATTTCATATTTAACTAGATATTGATCTAGTTGACCCAACCAGATCTTTTTTTTTCCTTAGGCGCAAAAGTATAACAACAAAAAATCCAGTTTAAATATTGATCAAAATAAATCCAAGAAACTTTTTGTCAAATAAAATGTAAATGGTCCTGAATAATGATTGGAAATGATTACCTACCTCGAGGGTGTTTTATTGGGAAAAAGCCAATGTTGGAAAATTGCTAGATGTAAATTAAAGCGCGATTTCAAAAAATGAGTATTTGTTAGGCTTTATAGGCTATTCATTGCTATAAAAGCTTTGCGATTTTTAAAAGCTTATCTCAAATGAAATAGCTTTAGATTTATTCGAAATATAAACGACTTCCATTAAAAATGTATTAGAATTTTAATATTCTATTAAGGCAATTTCTTATTTTTTAAACCTTTCGTTAGTCTGGTGGGGTCAAACCTTCCTATCTCGTATACTATTCTCCTTAGCAGAAACGCCGCAAAATCCAAAAATTCGAAAAATGAGATATTGGTACCAATCTTTATTCAATTTAAATCTATATTCATTAGAAATACCAGAAGTGCCTTTTACACCGAAACCTCAAAATTAGATAACCAATTTGTCGTATTTGTTCAATTATTACCTGTATACTTAGGACCCATACGCGCAAATTCAGGCCAAGTTGAATGCACTATAGTGTCGGATTTGGTTGAAATTTGGGATACTTATTCCTTAAGTATCCATTAAAAGATTGCTTGGAGGATTTTGCTTAAAACAAAAAATTTCCAGAGATACTAATTGAGATAGCTCAAAACGGGTTTTACCATTAAAAAGGGCAAACTTTTCTTGTAGGTCACTTATAATTTGAAACTATTTTGTTGCTGCAATAATGAGGTAAGTCCAAATAATTTTGAGATAATATTCCTCAAAAACCCCATTTTTTATTTCTTTAAAAATTTTAGGGTATATTCTTAAATGTGTCTACACTCAAAAGCAATAATTGCCAGAATACCTTTTTTTATATATATTTTTTATAACTTCAAATATAGCCAAAGGCAAAGAAGAGATACTTTTTTCTACAAGTGAATTTTTTGGATTTGACCATTGGTGGATAATATCCACTAGATATATTATTTCCAAACCGATAACTACAAGAACCAACTTTATTTTTTTGCAAATTTTTTCTATCCCAAAAGTAGGTACTCGGGGACAACTGTGAACGGAAGTTTATTTTAACGGTGAGAAAGAATATCAACTTTAAACATTTTTGTTACACAACCACGCATAATATGCATAAACACGTGTAATTTTTTCTCACACTGCCCTATGCACCTTTTCAGAGACATTTTTAAAATACCTTTATTTCCTTTTCTATCAAAAAAGTCATTTAGTAAGTATCCAGTGTCACGCATCGAGAAAATAAAAACAACCACTTTGTTGTTTTAAGCAATTCGAACAGCTGTTAGCAATGTTGTCGAATGTAATTTTAAACAAACCGTGAAGATATGTAAAGCTTCGCTTTCTATATTATACTCTTCAGAGTGGATAGTATGTCAGCTTTTCTCTTGAATACTTTCCAAAATACTCGCGACAATATGATTTTTTTCTATTTTGCGACTCTTATAAGCTCATAATCACACGCATTTTGCTTGTTCTTATAGGCCTATAAGAGGTCTCTACTTTTTTTTCTGTTGGGTTGGCAACACACAAAAGCCTATCTCTTGACGTTTTGCGAGCACATGTCAGTGTCGATTTAAAGTTTAATTTTTTACAAAATTTTGTGTTTGGGTTATTTTTTACCATGTTAAAATTGTGGACTGGTTAATTGCAGTGAAAAAAGAAGAGATGACCTCGGAGATGACTGTAAAATATATCAAAATATCATTTGTTCTTAGAATTTTAAACATAGTGTAACTGTAATGCCAACCCAAAACAAAAATCCTTAAATCATCCATCAATTGAAATGTAAGTTTTTTAAATTTTAGAGCAAAATAGAAAAAATTGTATAAAGCACTCGTTTCATAACACGTTTTTAGAAAACTCGCCGCAAGCTGCTCGTTTTCTAAACTTGTACTCGTGCGCTAAAAACGTATGTTTTGAAACTAGTACTTTAATATACTATATTGAGCTCGTACGCACACTTTACTTTTTATATAGGGTGATCAGTAACTTCCATGCCAAAATTTAAGAGGTGATTTTACATCCAAAAATATGAAAAAAAGTTTCTATAAAGGTTGGTCCGGAAATGAGCCCTAAGGGAGCTACGGCCCTTCGAAGATGACATATTAGATAATTTTCATTATTTTATCAATTTTTAATTATTATCAATTACCTACATACCAAATTTCATCTTGCTTGGTTTTTTCGTTTTGTTAATTTTTGTTTGTCATTACATACCAAATACATACCACCTTACATACCAAATTTCAAGTTTCTACGACCTCCCGTTCGAAAGGTATGACTTTGACAGGTCGACCATCTTGGTTTTTGGTTTTTTTTATGTTTGTTTTTCATTGTATCCCTAAATACCGAATTTCAAGTTTTTACGAACTCCAGTTCAAAAGATGTCACTTTCACAGGTCCGCCATTTTGGTTTTTGGTTTTGTTGATTTTAGTTTGTCAGCTTACCCTTAAATACTAAATTTCGAGTTTCTACGACCTCCCATTCGAAAAATGAAGGATAAATAGTCCATTTTTTTATATTTAGCCGTGCATCATTTTACGTATTATTTTTTTTTCTTGGCGAAACCAAAAATCGACAAAAAGCCACCACTTTTTAAAAAACTTTTTACACCTTAAGCTACAATTTGGTGCAAAAAAAATGTAAAAAATCCTGTGGAACTTAGGGGAACTTTTAAACGAAAGTATGTCATAACCTAAAAAACCCAAAGATCAATAAAGAAATATCCTAATATTAAGTACACAAATTCCTTTTTATATACATAGATATTATTACGGTAAATTAAAGTTCATATAATGATAAGTCCACAACAAAAAGAAGGGGAGGTACAACTATTGCGTAAGAGAATATACAATTCACAAAATGAAAATTTAAATGAAATTTTTTAAATAATTTTTAAGTTTAAAAGTCTCAGGCATAAAGTACTCAATATAAATAAATACTTCATATTTATGCTAAACATAGTTTAACTATCCATAATTATAAAGAGGGCTTCCCGGACCATAGTGGAATGGACAGATGTTCATAAGGAAGGAAGTACAGACAGACGGTAGACGGTCCGACAGACAGCCGGACGAAAAACAAAAAGAAAGTGGTTCAGATTTCGATAAGAAATATTTTATATAGATATTTTTGATCTATGGTAATTTAAAAACCACGATGTAATACTCTTCTAGTGCGTTGTGCTGTGAAGAGGATATATAATAAGGCTGTCATAATATCTGGACATTTCTTTATATGGCTCACCATGACTTCCTCCGAAA
>OY294045.1:40727090-40815036 GCA_958510825.1 Brachypterus glaber
TGCCTGCTGATAAGGGTAATGCCACTGTGGTGATGGACAAACTTGACTATTTTAACAAAATAACGGAACTCATAGACAATGACACATACGAAAAACTCGAGACCGATCCTACTGGAAAATTTGAACGAAAAATCACACAATTACTTAAACAATCCTCCCTTACACCTCTTGAAATTTATAATCTAACCCCCCGAGACTCCCGCGTACCAAAATTATATGGTTTACCTAAAATTCACAAGGACGGTGCCCCTCTTAGACCAATTGTCAGCACAATAGGTTCCCCTACGTATAAACTTGCCAAACACCTTGCCCAAATCTTAAATCAGTTAGTTGGAAAAACGAGGTCTTATGTAAAAAATTCCACACACTTTGTACAAACCTTATCGACAGTGACCCTGGACCCCTCGGACATAATGGTTAGTTTCGACGTAGAATCTCTATTTACTAACGTTCCCGTTCCCGATACAATAAATATTATACGAGACCTACTTACAACTGGAAATCTTGACCCTAAGTTATCTAAATTATTTGAAGCTTGTCTGACATCTACATATTTTCTGATACAGGGAGAGTTCTATGAACAAGTGTCAGGCGCCGCAATGGGATCCCCATTATCACCCCCTGCGGCCAATGCTTTCATGGAATACTTCGAGAAAAAAGCTATTGAGTCATTTCCATTAAAACCTAAAATTTGGCGCAGATACGTAGACGATGTCTATGCTATTTGGCCCCATGGCATGGAAAGCCTTCAAGGTTTTCTAAATCACCTCAATTCCCAACATAAATCTATACGGTTTACGATGGAAATTGAGAACAACGGATCACTTCCCTTTTTGGACGTTTTGGTTTACAAAACGGAAAATGGCTCAATAGGACACTCGGTATACAGGAAAAAAACCCACACTGACAGATACCTAAACGCATTTTCACATCACCATCCCTCTCAAAAACGCTCGGTAGTTAATTCACTTGTTCATAGGGCTTTCATGATTTCAGACAAGAATTCCCTAGACACAGAACTCCTTAAACTAACCAAAGCCTTGACCATGAACGGTTATACCAAAAAAAGACATTAATAAGACCATATACAAATACAGAAATCCCAGACCCAAACAACAGGACAATAGTGACAATGACAGACAGACACAAGTTATACTTCCCTATGTAAGCGGTATCACGGATAAAATAGGTAAACTTTTGAAAAAGTCAAATATTAAGCCTATATTTCGGTCCAACCAAAAATTAGGTCAATGTTTGACTTCAACAAAAGACAAAATACCCCTGAGTTCAGAAGGCGTATATAAAATACCCTGCTCCTGTGGTACGGTTTACATAGGTGAAACTAAGAGAAAAATTTCTACAAGACTTCAAGAGCATGAGCGCAATATAAGAAAGAAACAAATTTCCTTATCGGCAGTAGCCGAACATGTACATGAAACAGGTCATAAAATCAATTTGTCTGAAACAAAACAAATATTAACAGAAAACAGAAAAATGCCAAGGAAGATACGGGAATCGATAGAAATCATCAAGCATCCTAACAATATCAATCGGGACACTGGTTACCACTTACCTGCAATATGGAAGTCTTTGATAGGAAAAACCTCGTCACGGGTGAATAACCACAACTCGTCATAAATAGTGACACAAGTTGATTCGAAACTTAGTTTCAGATTAATCCCTGAAGATGTCTCTAGTAGTAAGAGACGAAACGTCGGAAAGTGAAAATCCATTAACACGGTCTAAACCCGAAAGTGAAAGTTCTTTATATCTTAATGGCCGTGAAAGCTTAAAATCTAAAACATTACTTGATGTGCTTTCATTAAGTTTATTTATAATAAATTTCTCAAATGAATTATCTTATTTTATTTAGGGGTTATATTTTCTCAAACTGAAAAGCTTAAGTATTTACACTAGGTTGTTACTTACCTAAAGTTTATTTATAATAAATTTCTCAAATGAATTATCTTATTTTATTTAGGGGTTATATTTTCTCAAACTGAAAAGCTTAAGTATTTACACTAGGTTGTTACTTACCTAAAGGAGTAAAAGCTAAAGTAACTGGCGCCCCTAACAACATTAATCAATTCTTTCTATTTTTCCCTTGCCCATACCCATTGCTCCGCTGTCAAAACTAGCCGTTGGCAGTGAACGTATTAATTACGGTACAATATATTTATTATTTTAATCTGTGCAACTTTTTAACTGTGATGTTCCCAAATTTTTAATCTACCTCTCATTCTGTTGTAATCAGCTCTGACGAGTAAGTACCCCTTGTAAATTTACTTATTTATTATTTATTCCTAACCTTACTTTCATAGCCCTCTAATTTTTGTTATCTTACTTTTTAGAGCTAAGCCCTGAAGATGAATTTTTGATCGAAAGCGCTAGGCCTATTTTAAAAATATATATATGCTGAAATACAAATTCGTTTTTACTTTAAAAACTTTTAAGTTGCAACAAGTTTTTTATTTAAATTAAATTTTGTAGGTATGTTAATTTGTATCCAAAAGATTAAAAAATAAAATAAAAAAAATAAAATAAAACTTTTTGTCCATAATTTTTTTTTGAAAAAAACATAAAAATGGTGGTCGCCATGATTCCGGCCGTTTGGATCGACTGAAAAACAAAAGCGGAATATTATTCACTATTGAAGGCGGTATAGCCCGAATTGGAAGAAAAATTTTTGGCTAAAAAATAACAAAATGGCGGACGTTTTTTTCCGAATTTTTTTGGCCAAAAAATTTTCCTATGTTTTTTTCAACAAAAATTTTATGGCCAAAAAATGGAACTTTAAAAATAAAAAAAAAATATTTCTTGAAACATACAACTTTTACAATTAATTCTTTGTTCTTTCTATATAAAAAAAATGTTAAAAAAAATATATATTTAAAATTTGAAGGTAGAAAGACCCCTCAAATTAAAGACGCGTTACTACAAAATTTAATTTGCCTCTATTTGTTCATATGTTCAACGAATTCAATAAAATTTTCTTCTTTTTTTAGTAAAATTAGAATGTGAAGTCACATAGGGGGAGGGGGGTTAAGACTTTGTGACAATGTGTGACATGGGGGATTTTTAATTTTTTTATAAACCCTTTGCCAAATAAGGCTTATCATACACCGTTAGAAAGCTTATTTAATAACCTTTTCAAGATGTGTCACAAGGGGTAGGTTGATATTTGAAAAAAAAGTTGTGATGGGAGGGTGCAAGGGGGTGAAAATTTTGATAACTCTTTTTGCACTAAAATTTGCGAAATTAAAAATAAAAATCGCCCTGTCCGAGCGTTTTTTTAAAAGACTTTTGAAACTGAAAAGTTAAACGGGTGATTCCAGACTTAAGGTACGCACTGTATAATATAATATATGTATGTATAACTTTTTAAACAAGACAAATTTGGTCCATACATTTTAGGAGCGTATTCTACACATATTAAGGAGTATAAAAAAAGCAAAGCATAAATTATATACTTTAAAAAATATACATAAAAAAATTATAAAATTATATCATTTTAATGGATATAACAAAAAGTTCCTATAAACATATGTCCAAAAATACATCGTAAAGGAGATACGCCCTTTTGAAAGTGGCTAAAAATTTGGTTTTTATTTAATAACTCAGGAACCCTTTGAGATACAGCAACAAGGTTTTGCATGTGAACATCTTAATAAGGCCCATCTTCGTATGTTATTTTTATGTACTTATTTTAACCAGGGGCTTGCGAAACGGGGGGCCTTATCAGTTTTTCGCCCCAAACGTTTTTGTAAAAATATAGATTCCTTGAGCAAAAATATATAAAAAATGTCATATTATGTAACACTGTAGGAGCAACCGTTTTCAAAAAAAAAAAATGCAATTAAGAGGAAGTTACATTTTGTGTCACCAACAATGTTACTTTTTAAAAGGCTATTACATCGCTTAACAGTTCGTTGTTGTAAGTCAAACAACTGCAATCATTTGTAAATACCGAACACGTTTTCTTTTTTATTGTTGTATTCTATGCAATATATAGTGGTTGGCGAGGGGTTTATTTATTGAAAAAAAGTGTACAGGAATTGTGGAAGATTGTCAAAGATTGTCAAAAAGATTGTACAAAATTTTAAAGATTGTTAAAGATTGTGGAAAGATTTCAGATGATTTCGGATAATTGTAGATGATTGTGAAGGATTGTAGATGAATGTGGAAGAAGGAATTGTCAAGAATTTTAAAAGATTGTTGGATAGGTGTACAAGGATTGTCCAATAAATAAACCCCTCGGTGGTTGGCGCATCTACAACTATTTATTGTTGTATACATAATCTAATTACGTTATTAATTACACTATTTAGATCAGGTGGTATCAGTTTTAAAACACCCATGTTTGGGAAAATCGTATACGATTTTACATTTTTGGATCAATAGGTCCAGAATATCACTAGAAATGATAATTTCACTATGCGCATAAATTCAACCCTGTGCTTAACTTTTTATATAACAAAATGTTGCAAAATCAAAAACTGTTCATTTCAGACAAATATTGAAAAGGAAAAAAAGTTTTGCAATTGAATTTTATATATCATAAAATTGGTTTCAAATCGAAACAATAATTATTATTATGTAAAAATAGTAAAAATCACAAAAAAGGGTAAGAAAAATCGAGTTTTTTTGGGATTTTTTTTCGGATACTTAAAGTATACGTAGGACCTGGCACAATAAAACTTTATGGTGTGCTAAATCATCACACCAAATTTCATCAAAATCGGTCAGATAGTTTTTGCACAATAATTTTGCAATCTGGATTTAAAAAAAATGCAAATTTACAAAATCATACAAAATTGAACATAAAGCCCTTAGATACTTTCATACATCTGCAAACTGAAATACATTTACTCCAATGACACTTATTAAGTTTAATTTTAGATCATTGCAAAATATAAGAAACAACAACGGTGACAAGACGCCTCCCTGTGGAACTCCAATGTCACAAGGGAGTGTATTTGACCTATATTTGTGATTCTTAATATTGCCATTAGCGTCTGGAATTTCTACATATTGGGGAAATATGACAATAAACCAACACTATAATTAATGTCAAATTAAACTTCAATTTTCATTTAATAATTTCATAGCTATCTATCAAAAAAATACTCGTATTATTTCCAGAGGAATTTATTAGGTCGCTGTAACTTTTAAACAAGAAAAATACCTAACAAATTATTTTACTAACCTAACCTAACTATTGTTCTGGTAAAACAATAGAATGTTTTTTTTTTAAAATAGATTCACTAAGCAGATCTGTTTATATTTAATTCGACTTATTTTACAAGTGCTGTAGTAAACTTAAAATAATAATACAGAATCTATTTTAGTATTTTCATCGCAACTGTATATGTAATACATGCATTACATGTAATAATAAAGTTTAGGAAGTACGTGATTTCTTATCCCACTGTTTTTACGCCTGGACCTGACCTCTAAAGAAAAATAGAGACCATTAAACTAATTTTTACTGGTCTGCATTATAAATAATTAATTACCGCTAGATGGCGCCACCGATTAAAATATCAAAATGGCTGAACTGCTGTTGTCATGTTAAACACCAAAGTACTTTGATAAACATGAATATAATCTAATACATTTTGTTTAAAAAACCTAAATGAACAGTTTTAGTCAATGTTTTTTAATTTTGAGACTAAAAAGGATAATAAATGCTATAAACGATGCCTTGTGAGCTAAATGCTTTTTGTGGTTGTTTTTTTGGGTTACGCGTATGTGAAACTTCTGTTTTATATGATTGTGCTTCTCTTGTGAAATGCAGGAAAAATGATTTGTGGTAAATATGAAAAGAACTAAAAAACAAGTATTATAGTATTATTTTCTTCATTTGAATTCAAACATCTAGGTTTCAAAAAAATTACTACTTTATCTTTAAATAAAAACAGCTGCGAATAAAATAGTATACAAGTCTCCCGGGAAATGGTACTTTTCCTCGACCTATAAACGGTCTCGGAAGGTTCTCGGAAAAGTACTGTTATCCGAGCCGACCTGTAATCTACTATTCTTGGGCCAAATAACCCGTCACTAATATAACTTTTTAATAAAATGTCTTTTTAATCTTATTTTTAATGAAGACTGCCAATATACTATACTGAAAAAGCAATAAAATCTGCAGTGACTCATACCTCTGCTGCTTTCGTATAAGGGTTCCGCCTTTGCGAAGTTTCGACGAAATTAAGCGAGTCGCACCCGAACTGGTATGATCTTCGCATTTAACCACATATTCGCAAAAAAGTTACTGCAGGTTTTATTGAATTTCCAGTATAATATTAATATACTGCCATATAAATGTAGAATTTGGTCTAAGATGTTAATCAATATTATATTTAAGTACATAGTAAGTTATTTTGAATATTGAACATAACATCATTTTAATTTTTCTTACTTTCTCATCTTATCCTTTCTGGAATCTGTTTTAATATTTTAACTTAACCCTAGAGTGTTAAATATTTTATGCATTAGAATGCATAAAATATTTGTTGATCTAGTGAATTCAGGGTGGACTAACTATGATACAAAAGTCAATTATTCTATTAAATAATAATTTTAGTGCCAGAAATCAATTGATCAAAGACTGTAAGTAATAATATTAAGTTGGCCTGTAAAGGGTTAAACTATACTGCCATATAAATGTAGAATTTGGTTAAAGATGTTATTCTATATTATATTTAAGTACATAGTAAGTTATTTTGAATATTGAACATAACATCATTTTAATTTTTCTTAGTTTCTCATCTTATCCTTTCTGGAATCTGTTTTAATATTTTAACTTAACAGTAGAGGGTTAAATATTTTAAGCATTAGAATGCATAAAATAATGAATTCAGGATAGACTAACTATGATACAAAACTAAATTATTCTTTTAAATAATAATTTTAGTACCAGTACTCAATTGATCAAAGACTGTAAGTAATAATATTAAGTTGGCCTGTAAAGGGTTAAACTAGAATAATAATACCTGACTCAGACTGGGCATATAGGCTAATAACGATGCCTGTGTAATGGCTGCACAAAGATCGGAATGTGTGGTGGAAAACTTTTCCAGTATGTATAGGTGGTGCTCACGATTATCTCTAGCAGGTGAGCATATTCCAATTATGTTTCTTTGTTTAATGACAAGCTTCATATTAAAAATGTACAGAGGCACATCCTAATAGCAAGAATTATTGCACCTATCTGCTAATACATCGACCTCGGTTTATGCTAATTCACGAGGTTCTACAATTCCTTTCTACCAAAAGGCGGGACTTATTTTTTTTATTATGAAAATAGCACAGGCCTGCCGGGTAATTATATGAAAAGGTCCTAGCCGGGTAAGCATATGAAAAGGTCCTAGCCGGGTAATCATATGAAAACTGCCCCCAAACGAAATTAATTTTTATGACAATTATAATTATTTGATAGCCTCCATATTGGAATCAAAATGGCGGTTCACGTGATTTTAGATTCATTTTTTCTCACTTACTGTGTGCATGAAAATTCTTAAAAATATCGCAGTGCTTCTTACAATCGAAAGGTACTTTTCAATTTTTTTTAGGCGCAAATTTAAAAAAAAGGATATTTTTCAAATTTAAAAAAAAAAAATCGAACAGAAATCAGTTATTTCAAGATACTTGACTAAGATTTTTATTTGATGTGGATGATATTTAAAAAAAATGTCCAATAGAGTCGCACAAAAGTTAAAGAAACAAGACAGACTTTAGACACTTGCTGTTTAAATAGAAAACAAGCAGTGAAGATATGTAATGCTAAGCATTTCATTATATACTATTCACAGTAAATGGTACAGCCAAATACTTAAAAAAATATATATTTTTTTAAATAAAAAAACAACAATTTTTTGGACTTTTTGCTAAAAACAAACAATTAAAAAAAATCAAAATAAATATTTTTAACATTTTTTTTTTAAATAAAAAATAAAAAAATAATAAAATAAAAATTTTCAGTTTTTTTTTACTTTTTCTTTTTGGACTTTTTTAACCAAAACATTTATTTATTTTTTAATGATAAATCTTAAAAAAAGTTCAACCCCCATAACTTTTTTGATTTTGGGTGGTCACTTTTAAAATTGGTAGAATTATTATAATAAAATAATAATAAATAAAAATAATAAACTTACTTGGCAAAACAGAAAACGATTATAAAGTTAAAATACTACCAAGCAAGCTGTCAACAAAACCAATATTAGTAACCTTTAACTCGGAGGATCAGAAAACAGATGTTTTGAGTTCCTACAAAGGTCAACGTCTTAGACAAACACATGACTATGGGATTCAAGGAGAAAAGACTAATATTTATCTTAATGAGGACAAGATATCTACTAAAAAAAGGCCAAGAGCCTTAAGGAGAGGAAAAACTATAAACATGTATGGATTAAAAATGGCCAAGTACTGGCTAGAGAAACAGACGAATCCGCTCCAATAAAAATTAGTAACACTGAAATGATTGAGGAGTTGTTGAAGTAAAACACAATAAACAGTATCACCACAACAAAACAAGGTAATAATAGTTAACATTAAATGTCAGATCAGCAGCAATGGCGAACAAAGCAACCTGCAATTTACAAAAATATGACAATATTGGTGATTTACAATGTGATAACAAAAACTTAAATGTTATTTATTTAAATAGCCGCTCTATTAAAAAAAAGTTATATGAGATAGAAATTCTAATATCACAAAGTTCACAAGAACTTCATTTAATCATGGTCACAGAGACATGGGTAAAAAAATGTGAGCAAAAATTTTTTAATATACCCAATTATAACGTTGTTTATTCAAGTCGATCTAAAAGAGGTGGTGGAGCAGCTATATTTATAAAAGAGGGAATTGAATTTAAAATAATCAAAACTATTGAAGAAGTAGATCTCTCTCTTATTGTAGTACAACTATCTAAATTAAACAAATATTTTGGTATAATATATAAACCCCCAGATTTCTGTAACCATGAAATGACAAATATCCTTGATACTGAACTTCAAAATTTAGCGAACAAACAGGCATATTTTTTTGGCGATTTGAACAATAATTTGCTGAAAAAATATGACAGACAAAAGGACAATTATGTTGATATGTGCATGTCCAATGGGTTCTCGTTTTATAACAAAACTATACCAACTAGGCCAAGTAAGAAAACCCTTATAGATCATGTACTTACAAACCGATATTAGTGATCATGAACTACAAATTTTAAGTCTCAAAAATTCTGCATTAATTAAAGAAAAACAAAAAATTAAGAAAAAAACTGTGAATGTTGAAAAAGTTAAGATATCCTTGAAGAGCTTAAACGAAAATTACAACTCTGCAAATCCATTTGATGAAAATTACAATTCAATTGTAAAATGTTTTGAAGATAATACCTTTTACCAGGATTATAAATTTAAGGAGAAAAACCATAAAGTATGGATTACAAATGATGTTTTGGATTTAATAAAGGAAAAAAATTACATGTATAAGAAAAATAAACAAAATCCAGAAAATTTATACTATAAAAGAAAACTAGAAATATTACAAAAAAAAGTTAAAAATAAAATTCAAGAAGCTAAGAGAGTGTACTATGAAAAATGTTCAAAAAAGATTAATGGAGATAACAGAAAAACATGGCAAATGATTAATCAAATAATAACCAATAAAAAAAATCTAAGAAAGGAAATAACCGAAATTAAATCTGTAAATGAAGAAACAAAAGTAGGTAAAGAAGTCTGTGAAGAACTAAACAATTTTTTTATTAGCGTTGGAAAAGGCCTTGCTAATAAAATACCTTATACACAACTTGACGAGCAGTATGAAGCAAAAAGTGACAAAGTAATGGAATTTGAAGCGGTAGAAGAAAAAGAAATAAGGAAAATTATACAAAATCTGGAAGCTGGAAAGGCAAGTGGAGTAGATGGTATTGATGCAAAATCTGTGAAACTTTGTATTGATGAGATAACCCAAATGTGTTAATCAGTCCTTGGTCAGCGGTGAGGTTCCAACAAGCTGCAAAGTAGCCATAGTAACTCCATTATTTAAGGATGGTGATAAAGATCAGTGCAATAACTATAGACCTGTGTCTGTTTTACCAATATTATCAAAAGTTTTTGAAAGAATTGTTAATATTAAACTTGTAACTTACTTAAATGAAATCAATTTCCTGTACCAGTGTCAATATGGCTTCCGCATGTCAAGTGACACAACATCTGCAGCGGTTGATCTCATATCAGAGGTACAAATTAATATGGATAAAAACCTCAAAGCCGCCCTTGTGTCACTTGACTTGTGCAAGGCATTTGACACTGTCAACTTTAAAATATTATTAGAGAAGTTAAAACTAATAGGAATTAGAGGTAATTGTCTAGGTTGGTTTAAAAACTATTTGATAGATAGGAAACAAAGTGTATCTGCAAATGGCTATGTCTCGAGTCCAAAGTTGATTCAATGTGGCGTGCCTCAGGGATCAATTTTGGGCCCGACCTTGTTCCTAATATATATAAATTCAATAAGTAAACTAAAACTAAAAGGAAAAATTAGTCTATATGCAGATGATACGACCATAATTTATTTTTCTTCATCAATAGAGGAAATAAGAGGGTGGATTAGTCATGATATGACCATTATAAATTCATGGTTAAAAGCTCATAAACTTACACTTAACATTAAAAAGTCAGGATACATGGTGGTATGTAGAAGTAAAATAAATAATAAAAGTGCTATACAATTTGAAAACCAAATCTTAAATTACATAAAAACCACCAAGTATCTTGGCCTGTTGATAGATGAGAAATTGTCATGGAACGATCATACTGCTTTAATTAGGAAAAAAATTGCTCCAGTGGTAGGAGTACTGTACCACTTAAAAAATATTAACAAAAGTTTTCTTAAATCAATTTATCACTCTCTAATTCACAGCCATTTGCAATACTTAACCATCTTATGGTATCAAACGACTCAAAAAAACTTAAATCCTTTAAAAATATTGCAAAATAAAGCTCTAAAAATCATATTTTCTCTACCTTGGACAACGCACACTGCAGACCTCTATAAAAATTTGAAAATAATGTCACTGCATGCAGTATACTTTTATCAAACAAACATATTTATCAAACAAATATCTGATAACACAAGACATTCAAGCAAAAAATTTACAAAACGGTATGAAGCTCATGACCATGTGACCAGACAAATACTTAACATAAATGTTTTAAGTGTAAAGTCAAATATTGGAAAAAATTCCATTTACTGTAGTGGGGTATCATGTTTTAATTCTCTCCCAAATTATCTTAAATCTTTACCACTTATTTCCTTCAAAAATAGTTTAATAAAACACACTTTAAGCTTAAACCTTCTATAACTTATTAATATAAATAAGTATTATTGTATCTGTGATATGTACTACTTGTGATTTATTTGTACTTAAGAAAAACAAATGTGTAATTATGTAAAATAACGTAAGTTAAAATATTTATTTAATAAATTAATTTGAAATATTTAAGAAAATAGTTATAAAAACAATAAATTGTAATAGTCTTAAGAGGATGGACCGCATGAAATGTAAGTTTCTTGGTTTTAATAAATAATTTTATATATAATAAAAGTAATTTTTCCCAAAAAAATACTTTAATCGGAATTTTCTTTCAGCTTTTTTCGGTTTTTTCAAAAGTTTAACCCCCTATAACTTTTTTATTTTTGGGGGGATTACTTTCAAAAACAATAAGAATCTTCCCCTCCTAGAATTTGATTTTTCTTAAAAGTCGATCGGATTATTCGCCCTTGAGTTATCGTGTTTACAAAAACCGTGATATCAGACGGATAGACAGACGGACAGACGGACGGACATTTGAAAAAGTTGCTCTTATTTTTTTTATTTTTCGTTTTTCGCAAAAAAAAATTGAAAGTTTTTTTGAACTTTTTTTTTATTTTTTCTTTGTTAAAAAATATCCTAAAAAAAAGTTTTTTTTTTATTTCTTTTTTTTTTGAAAAGTAATTTCAATTCAGTTAAAGAAATTTTTCAAAAAAACTTTTTAAAGTTTTTCTATTTTTTTTTTTTTAATTTTCTTTTCGCGAAAAACGAAAAATAAAAAAAAATAAAAATAACTGAAAAATTTTGAATTTTTCTTTCACGTTTTTTTTTTTTTTGATGGAAAACCTTTTTTTTGAATTTTATTTATAATTTTTTGTTTTTCGCAGGCTCTGTGAATAATATCATAGAATAATATCATAACCGACTATGTAGGTACAACAAAAACAAAACAAGTACGTACCTAACATGCTTGCAGATATACAAACTTTTGAGCCACTTGATTCTAATATTACCCACTTGTTTGTAGTATAAAAACAATTACTGTAGACCTGTGTAATTTGTATCATGTCAGATAATAGAAAGATATCCTTTTATATTGTTTAAATAATTCTTTATTTTATTACTTCATGCTTAATGTTATTGTCACGAGGATTTATCTGATTTCATAATATAAGTTCAAGAATAAAATTTGGCATTTAATAAGAGATATTAAAACTACTTTTGTTATATTTATAAATTTTAAACTACATAATAATTTTACAAAGTTTAAATATCATTAAAAAAGAGAGCACTGAAAAAAATATATAATATTTTTATGTGTATTTCTTTACATTTTAGGTGGTTTTCTTCTTTTTTTTATTGTTAATAATAAAATTTATAGCTAGAACAAAAATATAACCTGCCTTTTACTTCTTCCCAAAACTGATTTTGCTTAAATACGAACTTGTCCAAGATAATATAAACATGAATCTGCAGATCAATGCAGTGCATACCAAATTTTAAATCTATAGCTTAAAGTTTTCTTAAGTTATCATCAAGATAGACAGGCAGACAGACAGACAGACAGACAGACAGACAGACAGACAGGCCGACATGGGATTTTTTTCTTTGCGTTTTTTATGTTTTTTGAATAAATAACATTATTTAGGCAAAACTAAAATATATTTTTTTCGATCACTATAATTTATGGGAAGGTAAAAAGTCCAAGAGTTTTAGTTTTAGTTTTAACTCAAAAATTATTTTGGCAAAGAAACTTGTAAAATAGAAATAATTGAAAGTTTAGGTCCCCTAAACGACCCCTAAATGAACCAAGATCAACTGCAATTTTTTTTGTATCATACTGCCCTACAGGAGAATAATTTAACGTATAGGTAGTTTCTCCAAATTTAGTTTAAAATTTGGTGAGAACCCTCGGTAACGTACGTAACATTTTTTGGTAAAGTACGTAACAACTATAATAATTTCTAAAAATCATATTTATTTTTTTTTATCCCATATGCTTATTAAAAAGTAAATCTTTCACAAATTAAGCAAACATAACAAAAAAAACAAAAAATCAAATCAGATTAGAAAATTTTCAATATCATTTACTTAATTGCATAAGTGTACTTCCAAATTTTATAACATACAAAACGCGCACATAAGTTGCATTATTTTTATTGCCTAATTGATTATTAAATTTACAAGTAAACTAAAAGATGTAAAAAAGTGCCTGTAAGGGTTGTAACCTGAAATTCAAATGAATGAACTATCGAGTAATTTTCTGAGACCTAAATTAAGGTGTACGAATGTAACGTACGTAAAGACGGAATGGCCCAAAATAAAAATAAAATTTTGGTACAACCTAATGGCGCGGTTTTTTTAATTTGTCGTTATTTTATTCAAAATCAGTGGTATCAAAAATAGTAGTATGCAAAAATTCAGAATTTTTTCCCTATTTTTTTTCTATTCCACTGTGCAAGGGGGTGAGTTCAAGGAGGGTTGGTTTTAATGTTGCATTTGAAAGTTCTGTTAATTCCATTTAAGAAGCTTTTTTTTTATGTTTATAGCTTTTAAAATAAGGGAAATATTGAATGGGAAATAACGTTTGGGACAACCCGTATACAAAATTAAAAAATTATAATGATGTAGCATTTTTTAATTTTTCATTCATTATTAACTTCGGGTACCTAATTAACGTTTAATACTATAAACTAAATTAAATTGTTTGATATTTACAAATTTAAAAAATCTATATAAAACATTTTACTATTCCTTAAAACGACTTTTGTTTGATTAACGCAGTCGTCGCTCCGAAGTGACTGATCGATTTCGTGCTTTTTAGCACTCTTCAGAGCCACATATCGGTAGTAGGGACAACTACGAAAATCAAATCCTTTCGATATATCTCTATATGGAGTTTAAAAATCGTTGTAAGGAAAAGCAAAAACAGCTAGCGACATCTACTTCTAAAAGCAGATACTGGATAAACCTATCGACAGTCCAAAAAAGGGAGCAGTTATTGGTTTCAAGAACCTATTGCACGCTGTCGATAGGGGGCAGATTAATCAATGCCACGGTGGACATTGCCGCCAATTGAATCCTAAACGCTAGGAGGGCACCTTTTACAGTGGTAACTGAATTAATAAACTAAATTAAATTATTTGATATTTACAAATTTAAAAAATCTATATAAAACATTTTACTATTCCTTAAAACGACTTTTGTTTGATTAACGCAGTCGTCCCTCCGAAGTTATTGCTTTTCCTTACAACGATTTTTAAACTCCATATAGAGATATATGGAAAGGATTTGATTTTCGTAGTTGTCCCTACTACCGATATGTGGCTCTGAATAGTGCTAAAAAGCACGAAATCGATCAGTCACTTCGGAGGGACGACTGCGTTAATCAAACAAAAGTCGTTTTAAGGAATAGTAAAATATTTTATATAGGTTTAATACTATATTTCATTCTAATTAAAACTATATCAATGACATATTCTAAGAATATTAATGGTAGCATAATTTGAACCTGTTCTTAACATCATAAATTACCCTTGTTTGCTAAAAAATGTTTAATTTGTATATATCTTTTTTTTAATTCTGTGTTAAAATCTTTAAAAGATATTTGGTTAATGATATTGTGAAATGTAGCGTTTCAAACATTTCAACAGGATGTTTGGAATATAAATCTTCTACCACTAAACGTTGTCATACAAACATATGGACTACCGCCAGAAAGCGCCTACTGATATAAAGGATATAAAAATTTATAATGTCGAAATTGCTATTTTTTTACGTTTTATGATCCCAGTTCCAGATTAGCTAAAACTATAATATTCTTTTTCTGTGACTTCTGTAACAAGAAAAAATCCATGAGGCTCAGCCCTCAGGGTTTAACGAAATAAGGGTGTTTAGCGTTGTTTTAAATTGGCAATATTTTAATGGTTTATAAACTTTAAGCAAGTTTAGCGCAGCAGGTGATTCTTTTTCTGATTTTCAAGGTCACAAACTCAGTCACAACACAATTTGAAAAGCAAATCATTATATAAAAATCTTTTAATTAAAATGCTTGGCCAGTCCATGGTAATTTACGTTATCGCCGAAGTGGTTGCAGTCTATGATTACATTATTGGTAATTATATTCCACATTCGAATATATTTATAAATAATCAGAATTTTGTAAGTAAATACCTATTCAGTTTTAATAACAATTTTTCCATATTTAGTTTTAAGTTAAATATTTTTAGTGACACAGGGGCTCTCCTGTGAGTGCAATTTAATTCAGTAATGGTAATCTTCAGAGCCGCAGGCCATTTGTTTTAGAAATCTGAAGGTCAAAATAACATAAGAATTTGTAAAAAAGTAAATAATGAGTTTTTATTTTATTTTTACTCTCTTGGATGTCTCATCACCATATATTTTTATAATATAATGTTGAAAGTGAATAGGTAGGTTTAGCCCTGTCCTAGTTGGAACCCTGCTGTTATTATTATTATACTATTCACAGCGCCTGCACTAGAATAGTATTATACGGTAGTTTCGAAGTATCAAAAAAATTAAAAAAAAAAACTCTTGGTTATAGTGACCGCAAAGTTAGCATGTTTTTCAAACACCTGTAACTTCGATTGGAATTGATAAAATGTTTTATTTTTTATTAGTGCTCAAAATTTTTGTCTGGTCATGAACTTGTGCAAAAAGCAAGATTTATTGTTCTAGAAGCTAAACATCCCCTTAAACAAAGGGTAAACAATGGGTACTTGAATTGAATTTTATACTCTAAACTTTCTCACATTTTATTAAACATCCCTTTAACTCAATTTTTCTTGGGATACTTTATGATTTACTCTTTTCTTTGAATCTTGAATCTTGAATCTCTTTGTGGGAGTGTATTTTCATCAAATCCAAGAGTGATACCCCTTTATGTGTTTTTTATGTTTCATATTACAGAAAAATGTTTTTTAAATTGAGAGAAATATTTTTTGAATTTTAATTTAAAAATAAAAAATTCAAAAAATATTTATGGGGAAAATACATTTTTTTTACAAAAATTGAAAATTGCTATTAGAGGTTTTTAAGGTTGGTGCACTCAGAGAAAAATCGTTGTAAAATTAAACAAAAGTCATATGATTTAAAAGAAAACCAATATGTTTTTGCTAAGACAGTGTTTTTTGTTAATTCAAAAAGATATTTTTTAATTTTATAAGACATTGTAAAAATAAAAATATTCATTGTAATTTGAAAATTGTTTCCTTTTAAATCATTTGGAAACTTGTAAATGATTTAAATATAAAAATGGTTATTTTCAAAAGAATTCTTTTAATGTATTATATTTTTCAACCATCGAAAGGGAAATATTATACTTTTATCAAGAAAACATTAAAATAAGAAAGTAAGGGACAATACTTTTGCTTTAAAGTGAAAAACTTTTGATGTAAAAATTATTTTTTTAAATTAATATTATTCATAATTAAAACGTAAAATTTTTACTTTTAATATTTTAAAAGGCAATTTTTCTAAATTAAAATAATTTCTTATTGATTTTACAAGATGAGATTTTTCTGAGTGTGGTAACTATTTTTAAATATTTACAATATTTTCGTCGACGTCGAATCTGATGATAAAATTTTTATAACTCCACACCCTGAGGGGCCCGGGCGGGGGGTAGTTTTTTTGAAAATTGTTATATTGGGGTTTTTGAGGTTGCTGAAAGTGAATCTGATAATAAAAATAAATTTTACGCTCGGAAGTAAAAATTGTGAAAGCTCTTTTACTGTGTATTTTTATTTTTATTTATTTATTTATTTATTTTTTTTTTTCAATAAAGTAGGCCAAATTTCGTTTGTTTGAGCTAAAATTTGGCACAGATTTGACTTTTGTATCTTGCACGATATGCATATCACCATATAGGGTGTACCAGATTAAAAAAATCGTGCCTTATAAAAAAATTAATTTTCTTAATTTTATTCCAATTTTCATTAACTTATTATTTTTTTTTAAGCTGGTATTTTTATATCAAATTTTCAAAAAATCGTGTTGTTTTAAATACATTAGGCAACACGGTTTCTTGCCCCGATTGGAGTCATATGTTTTTTAACTAATTTTGGGTCGCTGAAACCGAATCTGGCCTCAGAATATTTCAATGGAGCTCTCTACAACTAGAATTATGAAACAAAAGACGTCTACCCTATCTCTATCTCATTTGTGCTACACTTTCCAGCCAACCAAATAAATACTGTATTTGTTTTTCATACAACAAATACAGTATTTATTTGGTTGGCCGGAAAGTGTAGCAGTGAGAGGCACGTACGAACATAGCTAATGTGAATCTGTAGAATAAGATAATTCTACTAAAATTTAGATGGCGCCAGTAATTTCTTTAATAATGCACTTTTCGCCCGGCCAAGTAAATATTGTATTTGTTCAACAAAGAACAAATACAGCATTTGTTTGGTTGGGTGGAAGTGGGAGTGTATGTATGTCTTCTATCCTTTTTGGGTAGAACTTTTGTCCCTGTCTAATCTAATGGGAGAATTCTCAATTACCTAAGTTTTCTGAGAAAAATAAGATAAAAATGTTAAAAAATCATTATTTTATCCCTCTTTTGTTCTAAAATCATGGGAGACAAAAATATTCCAAGGACAAATTTGGATTCGGCGACTCAATATTAGTTAAAAAATACCCAGCTTAAAACATAGAAATTTTAAATTCATAGACAGAATAAATAGGGATATTGTGAAAAAAAAAATATAAAAAAAATGGATAATGTGACAAAACTAAGTAGGGGTGGAGGGTCAGAAGAAGGGTGCATAAGGGGACAAGCTTATCGACACGTACTTATGCTAAAAATTGTCAAAAATCATTACTAGGGGGTCAAAAATGAACTAAAAAAATGTTACGTATTATGGTTCTTATGTAATAAAGTAACATTTTTATGATGGAGAACCACTAATAAAAACAAAAAAAAATACAGAATATTTTGTTTTATAAATTATTTTTAAATTGGCATAATTGCATGTACTAAAATTTAAAAATAAGACGTGCTGAATTTTTTTTAAGGTCAAATTTGGATTCTGCGCCTTTAATTTGATAAGAAAAATATATTTTTTGGGCTCGGGCAAAAAGTTTACACTGTGTACTTTAATTTTATATCTTTTTCATTTATTTACTTTTTAGGAACAAACTAAGCAAAATAAAAAAATATTTGTATAAATATTTTTGTAGAGAATTTTATAATCTACAAATTAAGTTCTATAACGTTTTTAAAAAAATTTGATAGTTTTGCCACAAATGAGCAATTAAGTAAACTCTGTACTGTCATTTTAACCTTTTTATTTTTTTTCGCGTACTTACTCTGACAGTAGGTTTTTGACATATAGATTTTTAAATTCCTCGTATTTTTTTTAATATACACTAAAATTTTCAAAATTCTACTCTCGGGGCAAAAAAAAAGTTGCGATTTTTTGCCTAGTGATACCCTAACTTGTATAACTACTAAGCACATGGATCTTAAAACTAGATTACACAAGTTCCCCTGTGTGAACTTGCTGTTCTTAAATGTAAGCTATAATTTAATTTATTCAAGAAACCCAACATAATTTTAGCAAAAACAAAATCCTCTACCAAGTCCCTTAGATGCCAAACGCGAATTTAACTTTATAGAAAACGGAATAGATAATCAATTTACCTTATATCTAATAACAATACCTGTTTTGAACAATGTTAATCTAATTATTCCCTCAACTCGTTTTATATTAAAACTTCCCGATTATGCGTACGTAAATTATATCTGCCTATAGAAATTTACTTTGGCTTAATCATCAAAGTACAAGTACAAAGTACAAAGCATATAGTTACATTATTACTACTTAGTATTAGTACTGAGAGTGCCGATGCACGCAGGTAAAAAATACCAGAAAAAGGAAAAAATTCATGAAGCGTCGATTGTTGAATATTTATAAACCGTATAGTAAATGATTTCAACACATTTTTAGTTTGACGCACGGATCTGTGGCTACGGGAAATATGTTGGGAATGTGTGTGCAAGTGGAAGGCCCGATGTAGGCACGCACGTCTTATAACGCTCTTGACGGAAAGAAGAGAGCGCGAATAATTCGGAGATCTATACATTGAGTAAAAAAATAAATTAAAGTTAAATTTATGCCTAATTTCGCCAAAAATAAAGTGACCTTTCAAATATTTTTTGCTAATTATTAGCAGTGATGTCGAGCACTGTATTTTTTCACGTTTGGGCCTCTTGGGAAGGCTGAAGATAAAATAATACAAATCTCAAATTTCACAGGAATGGGTATTAAGCATCTTTTGTGCTATCAGGCCATCTCGATTTCTCAAAAAAAAAGTTCACTCCACCCTATTGTACATGTGATAAGTCAATAAGTTTAAGTTTATAACAAGCCGTAAAGGTATGTTATGTTATTTGACTTCTTTTATTTTCTTTTTGTAAAGAATAAAAAAAAAATGAAAAAAAAAATATTGCTTTTTCATTAAAAAAAAAGTTTAATCCCCCATCACATTTTTGTCTTTGTAGGGATAACTTTGAAAAAATTATAGAAATCTTTCCCTCGTAGAACTTGATTTTTTCTGAAAATTTCGAGTCGATCGGATTATTCCTTCTTAAGTTATCGTGTCTACAAAAGTCGTGACATCAGACGGACGGACAGACGGCACGGTTCACCTGGGCGATTTTAGATAAAAATTTCGTGTACCCCTACATTTTTTGGACTAAAAGCCACTTTACACGGAGCAATTTGTGCGCAAGTTTGATGCAATGCAAGTTTGTTGCAAGAACTATTCAGTCACTGCGCATGCCTTCAGGCAAGTTTCGTGCCATCAAATTATTTAGAACATGTTCTATTTTTCGGCGATTTTCACGCAAGTTTTATGGTTATTTTCGTGGTACCAACCTGGAAAAAAGTTACCGAATCGATTTCATTTTACTAATATAGTAGCAACTGCACATGTTAATAATTATTATAACTAATAAGGTCGGTCTGTCTAACTAAAAAACTTCCTTAAAAAAGCAAATGCTAGGTTATGTTTTTGTCAACAAACGCAGAGACACGTCAAAATTGTCTGGTTGGCAGCACTGTTTACCTTGCAATATATAGCACCAAACTTGCGTACAACTTGCTACGTGAAAAGGCAAATCTATGTCCAATTGTTCTCATGCTATATCTGGCAGCAAACTTGCATAGCATCAAACTTGCGTACAAATTGCTCCGTGTAAAGTGGTCTTTAAACATACCTGATAACATAAGAAATCAATTCCCATTTGAAAGAAAATCGTAAAAGATACACTTTTATAGACAGATAAAAAAACGTTTTTTTTAGTAGTAGGGTGTGTCAAAAAATCCAGATTTTGGAAATCGAAAACGCTCTCTGGCTAAAAAGTTGCTCCTTAGTAAAAACCAGTGTCCACTCAAAAATTAGCCAAATCGATTAATGTTTAGAGGCAGCTCAAAGCACTCAAACTTAAAAAAAATCGGTACCTGTTTTTCTGATAAAAAATGATTGTATATAAAATTGAGGAAATTTTGGAGGGTTTCTTTTGTAATATTTAGAAATAATAATAATTGTAGGAAACTAAAAAATTATATCTCCCCTCTCCTTAAGTTAGAACATAAAAGACCAATTATTTGAAGATTTCGCTAAAATTTAATTTTTGAAAGTTTTAAAAAGTGCATAAAAAATAGTTTTAAACAAAAAATCTGCAAACTTATATATTAGTATATAAGCATATATACATGTTAACCTACCTAACTATACATAAGATATTATTTGTTTCCGCAAGTCGGGTAAAAAATTAATTTCAATTCGAAACCGGGTGGATTTTCTGTTTTTTGACTAAAGCTTTTTTCGGTGTACTTTTTTTTGATTTTTTTCTTATTGGAATATACTTTTTTATGTTAAATATACGAAAACGTTTCTGTGGTGTAACGTCGCAGGTTTAACCGTTTTAAAGATAAATGCATTTAAAGTAAATTTTTACGCATCGAAATCCAAAAATAAAAAAATAAAAAAAATCTAAAGCCAAGAACAAATAGTGATGGTTGGATATTTAACAGAGCAAAAATTTATATGCACATTGTTCAAAAAATCATTTCTAAGGAAGTTATGTCCTTTTAAATATGCCCTATTTGTTAAAGAAAATCACGATATCTTCAAATAATTGGTTATATTTTATGTTCTAACTTAAGGGAGGGAGGACATATTTTTTATAGTTTCTCACAATTAGTATTGTTTCTAAATATTACCAAAGAAACCCTCCAAAATTTCCTCAATTTTTTATACAATCACTTTTTATCCGAAAAACAGGTACCAATTTTTTTCAGAGTTTGAGTGCTTGAGCTACCTCTAAACATTAATCGATTTGGCTGATTTTAGAGTAGCCACCGTTTTTTACCAATGAGCAACTTTTGAGCCAGAGTGCGTTTTCGATTTCGAAATTCGGGATTTTTTGACACACCCTATTACTCAAAAAAACGTTTTTTTTTATCTGTCTAAAAAAGTGTATCTTTTACGATTTTCTTTCAAATGGAAATTGATTTCGTAAGTCCAAACGAAATTTTTATTTAAAATCGCCCAGGTGAACCGTGACGGGCAAATAAAAAAAAGGAAAGTTTCTTATTTTTCATGAAAATTTATATCCAGGAGTTTTTTTTTGACTAGGACGATTTTTGAAAATTTTGGAAAATTCAAAACTACCGTATAATACTATTCTAGCGCAGGCGCTGAGTAGTAATAGTAAGATAATAAATCGGCAGGTTCTATAAGTAAGTCACCAAAAATAATACATATTAAAGGTACATAAAATATTTGCCTATAAAAATAAAAATAAATACAATGTATAAAAAATATGCAAATCTTTGCACGAATAAAACTCTTCCATATAAAAACATTTTCCGACAAGAAGAATGTTTATTTCTGCTTAAATCTTTTACCCCAATTTATATTTTTTATAAAATCTAGTACACTGTAAAAACGAATTGGTAAAATTCCCGAATGTATCGTGGGTAATTTTGTGGCCAGAACATATACGGGAAAATTACAAAAAAGTTGTGAAAAGCATTTTACATAATAAATACTGTTTATTTATTTAAATAATAAATATCTAAATTTTACAATTTGTAAATTGTAAATTTCCAGAATAAAAATTGGATTTTTTATAATTACAAAACATTTACAAAAATAAATTGAATTTTACACATTCTATATTGTAAAATTCAGGAATAAAAATTAAATTTTTAGTTTTTTTAAATGTAATTTTACAATATATATTTCTTAAAAACTAGATACAAATTTTGTAAAATTCACTAGTGAATTTACCTTGTAAATCTACAACTCGCTTGTTTGGTGCAATAATGGCTTAGTTTACACCATAGGTACTATATTTTAAGTCCAGTTACTTTTTATCTACCTATCTCTGTTTACAAAATCCTGTAAATATAGTACCTATGGTGTAAACAAAACCAATGTCACAACTCAAAAACTTTCTATTTTTTTAGTTGTTAGAAGTGTAAGAAGGTAAATAAAATACCACCGTTACTGTACTAATAACTTAAAAATAAATATTATTTATTTTTTAAGTTGTAACAGAGTTGCATCAAAGGCCAAGTGTTGCATTTAAAATCAAAAATTGAATAATGTATAATATGTAATATTTTAAATAAAACTAAGAATAAATTTTTTATTAAACTTTTAATAAACACAAAAAGTCGAAGTTATTTTATATTTATATATTAAATGCTTAACTTACTAAACAGATCGGCCAAATCAGTTAAATAAATTTTGCACCAAACACGTATATGATTGATATTTTTTTTATTACAAAGTAATCACAACTTTAAAGAAATATTTAAGCTTTAGGCTAATGACTTATACCTATAGGTATATAATACTAGGCCTAGTATTGCAAAAACATTAAATAAGTATATTAGATTTATCTATATAAAACAAAATGTTTTTTTCTTAATCACTATACGTAAATACTAACACCTATACAGATATTATCTTATATATTGAGCTTAAAATTACCTCTACAACAATTCACTGCACATAATTTTCACGATTAAACAAGTTATAACACTCAAAAATAGTAGAGCATCGCGATGTGTACCTGTCTAAGTGTTATTTGATAGTCGATTAAATCAATGATGGAAGCGAACTTGCCGCGCATGCTCAGAGTGGTGGGATATTAGATTCCGAAATATATTTGGTAAAATCACAAAATTCCGTAGTAATATTTTCAAATTACGTTATACTTCTACAAAACATAATTTGTGATTTTAAATTAGAAAAATACATTTTGAAATTACAAGATTGATATTTAAAAATTACAAAATTAATTAGTGATATCACAAAATTAATTAGTGATATCACAGTTTTTGTGTAAAATTCCAAAATAAAGGTAAAAATATAATAAATCTGTAAAAATTCAAAATAAGTTATGTATTTTTCACATAACTAATATTGTAATTTTCAGTACCTTTTTATCAGTGTAGGTCATTATACAGGGAAATGCAGTTATATTTTGGCAATTTTAAAAAAAGGCAATTTTGTGTTTTGGAATGCGAAGTAGTTCACATTGTTTTGATTATTATTTGAAATAGGTAAAAATTATTTTTCACCAACACTGATAAAATTATATTCTTATTAAAACAAAAACTTAGTGGTATATGCATCAACCGCAAATTGTAGTACTATATTATCCCACTAAATATTTTTTTGTTGGTCGGCCGATAGTCAGCAAGGTAAGTCCGAAATTTTCCAGCGGCAACCGACTTATTACCGACGTTATCCCGATAATAATATTGGCAGCCGACTTAATACCCACCATGTTCCGACGATGCTCATCGGCAACTGAAGTGACGCAAAACAGTCGGTTGCCGCTATTCTACATTAGGGTGGAACGAAATTTTTTTTAGCCCAATCAGCACTATGTACCAAAAGTTGCCTTTATTAAAGAACATAACCAATAATTTTTTTCAATTTTTTTGGAAGTCGTTTTGATCCCCCACGGGGGCCTTGAAATTAATCAAAATTTAAGAAATTTAAAATTTTGTTGAATGAACCAATATTAATCCCAATTTGAAAATTGCATTATAGGGGGTGATAATAAAAAAATCTCTCCATCCCCGGGGGTGGGGGTGGGGCGAATTTTTTTTCGCCCTATCATATAGCACTGTGTACCAAAAGTTGCCTTTATTCTAGAACATAACCAGTAATTTTTTTCATTTTTTTTTTTTTGGGAGGCAAAGGTCTTTAATTTAATCAAAATTTAAGAAATTTTAAAATTTTGTTGGCAATTGCATTTTAGGGGTTTTTGAGGTTGCTGAAATCGAATCTGACAATAAAATAATTTTAACTCCACCACCGCGATTTTTGAAAATTTTTAAAATTCGATACTACAGTATCTATTCTAGCGCAGGAGTATAATTGTAGTCAAATAAATAACCTTTTTATCAGTTAAATAATCATCTTAATAATAATATTCTTTTATAATTTACGGTATATTTGAATTTGAAAATGCATAAATTTTTTGGGTAACCACTTTAGTTGTTTAGCGTTTTATTTTAAATTAAAAATTCCATAGCGAAAATTTTTGTCTAGCACAGTAATAAAGACGTTTGTAAATATGTATACTGAATATCTTGTAATAATGATATTGCATGTCCATAGGTAATTGAACCATAATATCACAAATTTATTATTTATGGTAGGTTGGTATAGATGTTATTGCTGTAATATCACTATTTTGTATCATTATTATAAATGTTTATATCCATTATTTATAATTATCTACTAGTCAAACCATGCATATTTAATGCCTATATCTATTTAGTTTATTTATATGGCGATCCATAAAACTCCATAGAATATTTATTTATAATACAAGGGCAAACAGCTAAGTTTTTGGATTGAGTAGGTTTTTAGAAGCCGAGGGCCGGCCGACCGGGCCGGCCCGAGGGTAATAAACCTACGAAATCGAAATTTAACTTTTTGCCAGTGTGTTATAATATTTTTTATTCGATTATTACTAATTATAATAAATTATTAAAATATACTTAATTTTAAATTGCAAAAAAGTATTTCTTTTTAGTGTCTTATTACTTATCTAGTTAACCATGACAAATTGCTATTCAATCAAATCGCTGAAAAAACAATTGAATCGTTTCTTTTGCTTAGGGTTTTATTTTCAAGTTAAAAAAGCTATAGCTTGGTGATTAATTTCTGTTAAAATGTGTCTGTTATGAAGATAGTAATACTTCTGAACCGTTCTATGATTATAAATATTGAAATTGATTTTACAAATGAAATGTTGTGTTTATAATTTATTTTAGTGGATGAATACAGATTAATCAGTTAACATATATTTTGAGCTTATTTTATAGAAGAAATTTTTATTTTGTATAAAATGTAGCTGGTCAAAAAGAACAGTTAGTTCAAGACCAAAAGTGACCTAAAGGTCATATTTCTTTATAAGTATTACAGTAAAGGTAAAGCATCTTCTTTTAATAAGCTTAGAGTTTTAGTTAGCGGGCGAATAAAACTTTTTGGCCCTAGGGCCACGAAGTTCAACTTTTCGCCCCTAAAACATGAACAAAAAGTGTCTCTTTTAGAATCAATCGAATAAAAATTATCTTATTGCATTTTATAATGAAGCTATCAAAGTACTACTTTGAATAACACTCAACAAATCTGAAGATTTCTCTAACTGAGATTCTACACAGGTTTATACTAATTTTGGGTCGCTGAATCCAAATCCGAAGGCCGTTTTTGTCCATCACACTCAGGTTTTTTTTGATATAAAAAAAATAAAATTATGAAAATTGTTTTTGTGTAATTACAAGAAAATGCTTTGATTTATCACATTAAAATTTAGTATGGTTAATAGTGGTAATATAAGTTTGTTATCCTCTACTTACCCAAAAATGCAATTGTATGTCAGAGGCGTGCGTTCTAAAGGGTTTCTGTAATGCCTAGGTTTATAAAATTAAAAAAAAAATAAAGAAAAATTAAATAAAAAAAAAATAATAACTTTTTTTTCTAATAAAGTTTATTTTTTGCTCAAAATAAATTGAAAAAAAAAAATAAAAATGTTTTTACCGCATTTTACCCCGTTAGCCCACCCCCATCCGAATTTGAGGTCAAAAAAAGACCTCTTGAGATAACCACACATGTAGTCACACAAAAAAGGTCCTTTTTGGAGACCATTGTATTTATATGAATTTTGAGGTGCTGAGCCCGAATTTGAGGTCAAAATAGCGCATCACCTGGAAAAACTAATTGGATAAGGTGAATTTTTTTACATGGCAGTTTTCGTAAATCAGGATATTAGGTATTAAATTTTCTGCAGGTTCTACTAATTATTTAATCATTTGCACTAAAAATCCAAAATAACAGGGCAAGAATAAGCCTCTGACATCATTTTACACTAATTTATCACGATTACATTTAAGTTAATGAAATAAAAACGAAATTTCATTTACCGGCTTTCTTGATTAAATATAACTTTACAGAAATATGTATTTTTTACATTAATTTGCAAATAACTCGAAAACGGTTAATGTTAGGTATAGGGTATCTATAATCATTTTAAAGCAAATTTAATTCTTTATTTAAATAAATAAAATACACTGCTCAGTAAAAGAGCTTTCCCATTTTACACATTCGCGCGTAAAATGGATATTTTATTATTAGATTTACTTTTAGTAAACTTAAAAATTTTCACGAAAACTACCCCCCGCCTCTTAGGGGGTGCAGTTAGAACATTTTTATTATCAGATTCTCTTTCAGCAACCCTAAAAACCCCAATAAACCAATTTCACAAAAACTACCCCCCACCCCTCAGGGGATGAAATTAGAAAAAAATTATTAAAAGATTCAGTTTTATCGACCTCAAAAACCCCAATATATAAATTTTCTTCAAGAAGACCACCCCCTGCCCCTCAGGGAATGGATTTAGATTTTTTTATTATCAGATTCACTTTCAGCAACCTCGAAAACGCCAATATACCAGTTTTCACGAAAAGGGGGTGAAATTAAAAAAAAAAATCAGATTCATATTTGCCGACCTCAAAAACCCCTATATACCAATTTTGACGAAAATATTGAAAATATTTAAAAATATTTACCCCTCGCCCCCTCGGGGGTGGAGTTAGAAATAATGTATTATCAGATTTAATTTCAGCAACCTCAAAAACCCCTATAAAGCAATTTTCAAATTTTTCTAAAAAAACGTATTTTGCCCCCTTGCCGCACCACAATGTTCACCAAAAACAATCCTGAGCTAGAACTTTTGGTAACATATCCGTCAAATGTCAAATTTCAAGTCTCTAGCTTAAAGCTTTCTTTAGTTATCGTGCTCACAAGATTTCCCGGAGAGACCGATCGACCGACCGACCGATCGATCGACCGACCGACCGACCAAGCCAAATTTTTTTTCTTGAAATTGATTTATATATAAAGAACTTTCACTTTCGGGTTTAGACCGTGTTAATGGATTTTCACTTTCCGACGTTTCGTCTCTTACTACTAGAGACATCTTCAGGGATTAATCTGAAACTAAGTTTCGAATCAACTTGTGTCACTATTTATGACGAGTTGTGGTTATTCACCCGTGACGAGGTTTTTCCTATCAAAGACTTCCATATTGCAGGTAAGTGGTAACCAGTGTCCCGATTGATATTGTTAGGATGCTTGATGATTTCTATCGATTCCCGTATCTTCCTTGGCATTTTTCTGTTTTCTGTTAATATTTGTTTTGTTTCAGACAAATTGATTTTATGACCTGTTTCATGTACATGTTCGGCTACTGCCGATAAGGAAATTTGTTTCTTTCTTATATTGCGCTCATGCTCTTGAAGTCTTGTAGAAATTTTTCTCTTAGTTTCACCTATGTAAACCGTACCACAGGAGCAGGGTATTTTATATACGCCTTCTGAACTCAGGGGTATTTTGTCTTTTGTTGAAGTCAAACATTGACCTAATTTTTGATTGGACCGAAATATAGGCTTAATATTTGACTTCTTCAAAAGTTTACCTATTTTATCCGTGATACCCACAGATTTTACATACTAGATAAAATATTAACGTATTCAAAGTGACTAACACATGCGACTCTCCCTCTCTCTCGAATTTTCGTGTCTCTGTTTACAGTAACATCCACAGTTTTATTGGTATTATCTGGTGTTTTTTTATTACGTTGGTTATCTTGGACAGTGAAGTTTTAACACAGACGTCAAAATCACAAGATGAGGTTAACTTTGAAAAATATAAATAAACTTTTGATTTTTACTGAATATAAATCTAAAAACAATATATGACTATATATAAATATATAAGATATGGATTTTGGGGAATAATGTTTTATCACAGATCTGTGTTGACTATGGATAAAGGGTAAGTTAAAACAAACCAAACCAAGTGGTGTAGTGACCATATCAGCTTTCTCAGTCAAAAAGGACCTATTATAGAGACTATTATAGAGACCTATTGGAAAATCCCTATGCATAAACCTATTCAATTGTTTTGTTTTGTTGTTATAAGTTTAAGTAGAAAAATCTGTATGAAACGTAGGCATCTATAAGTTTTCTATGTTTTTGAACAGATATTTTCCTAGACCTACTGGAAATTTTTAGTAGGACAATCCCTATGAAACGTGTAAGTATCTCTAAGTTGTCACATTTTTTTTTGGACAAAGGTTTTCCAAAAAACCTATAGGTACACAATTCATAAAAAAATTCCTACTTCGACCTATAAAACAATTTTATAGGATTACATAAGCTTTCTATAAAACATATAAATATTTATAGGTTTTGGATGGGGATTTTCCCATTACTTTTTAATTGATAGTATTATTGTCTTTAATTGTAGAGTAATGAAATTATGCCATCCAGTATGATAATAACCAACAAACTTATGGAAATAAAAATGCGAGTTTATGTGCAGATAAGCATAAGGAAGTATGCATCAAAGAAAATATATAATACTAAAATAGCCTTAGCTGGAGCTACCTTGGGACATACGAAGACCTTTAAGACCAAAATTTTACTGTAGTAATCTTAATATATATCAATTTTTATTTAATGTTTATACAGAGCGGTTCAAAAGTCACCCCCGCCCTCTTAACTTTTGAAGCAGTTGAGATATCGACTTCAAATTTGGAACTTTTAAATAAGACAACTTAAACCATCTTTTAGCATATATTTAATACTTTCAGCTCTTAAAATGTGGGCAGGGGGGCATCGGGGCACATTTTTTTAAATGGAAAGGGGGTCGTTTAAAACATCATTTTAAAGCTTATAAAATTCTCCATTTAACTCCATATTTTTAAATTAAAAAAAAATGGGTTTAAAATGGGGTTGAAAATGGGTATTAATGTCAAAATTCCTCTAAAAAAAACAAATAATTTTTTAAAAATGCCTAATTTCATCATAAAAAAATGTTAATTATACTTTTAAACTAATTTTAGTTGACATAAATAAAAATTTATAAAAAAACTTAAAAAAATCGAATGTTTTAGCACAAAAAATTGAAAAATGAAAACCTTAAAAAACGTTTTTAAAAAATTAAAAAATGTTAGTGTAAATAGAGAATTTTATAAGCTTTAAAATGATGTATCACACGACCCCCCTTTTCATTTAACAAAAATGTCCCCCCATGCCCACATTTTAAGAGCTGAAAATATCAAATATATGCTAAAATATAGTTTAAGTTGTCTTATTTAAGAGTTCTAAATTTGAAGTCGATATCTCAACTCGTTCAAAAGTTAAAAGGGGGGGGGGTGACTTTTGGACCGCACTGTATACATATTTCATATAGGATTAATCTTGGTATAAAGTAAAAATGGATAGACGAGTAGTTAATTTTAAAAATTGTTTTAATAAATTAAGTATATAAATCTATTAATAAATTTTATTATAAAAAAATTGTATGTAATATTTGGTAGAATAATATCAGAAACTAACATAGAGATTCTCTACTATGTAATATACAGAGTTGATACTTTCATTACAATAACAGGGTCGGACAAGAGTAATTTTAAATTATTTTTGGTGAGTTTCTTTAATACATACCTATGCCGAATAAGAAATAATAATGACCAAGTTGATACTTTCATTACAATAACAGGGTCAGACAACAGGAATATTAAATTATTTCTAATTTTTGGGCTGTTTGTTTAATACATATCTATGCCGAATAAGATTATGTCTGTATACAGACAATGCCGAATAAGAGAATAAGATTATGTCTGTATACAGACATATAATCATATTCAGCATAAATATGTATTAAACAAACTGACCAAAAATTAGAAATAATTTAATATTCCTGTTGTCCAACCCTGTTATTGTATTGAAGGTATCAACTCTGGTCATTATAAATATGATTTATAATATATTATATCTTATACACTGTATGAGAAAATACAAATCGCACTTCACAGTGCGTAAACTAAATAGCACTCTGTATGGATATTTGCATATATATCTGAAGACTTGATAAATAATTTTTTTTGGTATACATTTTCTATTAAAAAAAAATGTATTAAGTTAAAAGAAATAGATGCCAGTGACCCTACAGAGTGCTATTTAGTTTACGCACTGTGATGTCATATTCGTATTCTCATAAAACGGTGTATACATATGATTTATATATCAAATATTAAAAATATTCTTACACAAGTGTCTATCACAAAAGTTTTTGTCAAAAAACTCTTTGATCACAAAAGTGTCTGTCTAATCACAGTTTGTTTTACTAATAAGGGAAAATATAAATATCAATGATAAAAAAATAGTAAAATATTATAAACTGAATATAAATATACAACTGAACACTCCAATCCAATTCGGGTTTGCTCTAGGCTCTCTGGCCAGGTCATGTGGACTTCTAAATTCTGGTAACTTCCTTTCCGATATCTTTCCTCTTCTGATTTTCTACAATTAAGTTTTTATTTTGAAAGAATTTGGTTATTTCTACTGCTATGGATTTATTGGGGTCACAAGCAGGGAATTTAGGCTAATAGGGGTTGGGCATGTCTTAGCTAGGGCCCCATAGAAGGATGAATATTGTTGGGAGTGTCTTGGGCATTCAAAAAGGATATGTTTGATGTCTTGTATATTTCCGCACCACACCATGGGTCTTCCTTTATGTTAATTTTAAACAAGTGGGAGTTGGTAAAGCAGTGTTTACCTCTCATATGACATATTTTTGTTCTTTTTTTACTGGTTACTCCTAAGTTATTAACCATGTTCTCTTTTTTAATTCTGTCCTTTCCCAGTACATGCGTCCTTTTAAGGGACTCCCTTAATTTGTCCCATACTGTCCCATTCTTTTTTCCACTTCATAAATAGGATTTCTTTTGTTTCTTGGTTGTAATCACGGAAATGCGTTTTGACTCGAACCACGAGATTTTCCAGGCTTCATTCGCTATTCTGTCGGCTGCTCCATTTTCCGTAATTTTTGTATGTCCCGGAATCCAGCAAAAGTTAACAAAACACATGAACAAAGCGAAAAAATCCACAAGCCAAACAGATTACTGAAAGGTAAACAAAAACGAAGAAGCGCCTAGTTATAGCTACCAGCACCCGAAATGCGCCTGCGTAGTAGAGGGCTAACCGTTTTTCAATATATTATTCTAAATCCAAACCAATTTTTTACAAAATAAAAACAGGCACAAAACCACCGTTAACCAACGCTAAAGTAAATTAACGTCCCGCAAACAACAGAAAACCAAAACAATCTCGGTGCGGGTAGCTATAATTAGGCGCTCGTAAAAACAATACAGAATAACCAACGTAAAAAAAATGACTAGGGAAATACCACATAATACCAATAAAACTGTGGATGTTACTGTAAACAGAGAAACGAAAATTCGAGAGAGAGGAAGAGTCGCATGAGTTAGTCAAATTTTTTTTGATCTTGCAATGGAATCCCCAATCTAGTATATGAGGTCTGTTGTGATACCGCTTACATAGGGAAGTATAACTTGTGTCTGTCTGTCATTGACACTATTGTCCTGTTGTTTGCGTCTGGGATTTCTGTATTTGTATATGGTCTTATTAATGTCTTTTTTGGTATAACCGTTCATGGTCAAGGCTTTGGTTAGTTTAAGGAGTTCTGTGTCTAGGGAATTCTTGTCTGAAATCATGAAAGCCCTATGAACAAGTGAATTAACTAACTTGTTCATAGGGCTTTCATGATTTCAGACAAGAATTCCCTAGACACAGAACTCCTTAAACTAACCAAAGCCTTGACCATGAACGGTTATACCAAAAAAGACATTAATAAGACCATATACAAATACAGAAATCCCAGACCCAAACAACAGGACAATAGTGTCAATGACAGACAGACACAAGTTATACTTCCCTATGTAAGCGGTATCACGGATAAAATAGGTAAACTTTTGAAGAAGTCAAATATTAAGCCTATATTTCGGTCCAACCAAAAATTAGGTCAATGTTTGACTTCAACAAAAGACAAAATACCCCTGAGTTCAGAAGTATATAAATTACCCTGCTCCTGTGGTACGGTTTACATAGGTGAAACTAAGAGAAAAATTTCTACAAGACTTCAAGAGCATGAGCGCAATATAAGAAAGAAACTAATTTCCTTATCGGCAGTAGCCGAACATGTACATGAAACAGGTCATAAAATCAATTTGTCTGAAACAAAACAAATATTAACAGAAAACAGAAAAATGCCAAGGAAGATACGGGAATCGATAGAAATCATCAAGCATCCTAACAATATCAATCGGGACACTGGTTACCACTTACCTGCAGTAT
This sequence comes from Brachypterus glaber, assembly GCA_958510825.1. Taxonomy (NCBI): domain Eukaryota; kingdom Metazoa; phylum Arthropoda; class Insecta; order Coleoptera; family Kateretidae; genus Brachypterus; species Brachypterus glaber. The sequence continues at coordinate 40,760,196 of OY294045.1, forward strand.
GGAAGTCTTTGATAGGAAAAACCTCGTCACGGGTGAATAACCACAACTCGTCATAAATAGTGACACAAGTTGATTCGAAACTTAGTTTCAGATTAATCCCTGAAGATGTCTCTAGTAGTAAGAGACGAAACGTCGGAAAGTGAAAATCTATTAACACGGTCTAAACCCGAAAGTAAAAGTTCTTTATATCTTAATGGCCGTGAAAGCTTAAAATCTAAAATTGATTTATATAGACATAAAACTTCATAAAACGCAAAATTACGCAAAAAAAAAATTAAAATTTTTTCACGAATACAAGGCTTTGCGAAATTTAGAAAATTTTCAAGATGGGAAAGCAAAAATATAGAAGGTACCATTTAAAAAAAAAATGAGTTATGGCTATTTTTAATTTGTTAGATTTGACCTGCTTTCAGAGACCCTATATACATTTTTCGGTTCTGTTTCGGCTTAGGATAATTCGGGTAAGTATTATTCAGTAAACTACAAAACAACTTTTCTCCAATTTAAAAAATAAAGGAGAAATTATTTTTTTAGGTGTGTTTGAATTTGCTATTTTTTCCCTAAAAACTTGAATAACTTAAAAACTACTAGAGATAGACATAAGGGAAAGTTCAAGTATTACGTAATGCTCCTGGGGGGGGGGTTGGTGGTCATTTTTGAGTATTACGCCCATGTTAATGGTATAGGAAAATAGCGTTACAGGGGGGGGGTCCAAAATGATCAAAATTTGCGTTACGTAATACTTGAACGTTCCCTAAAGTATTACACATCAAAATAAAGCAAATTTAATGAGAATTTTAAAAATTAAAAAATATATAGTGTATTTCGTTTAAAAAATCGAAGCATAAAAATATTTTTAATCCATTGGCCATATTCAAAAACCCCAAAGTACAAAATATCAGATTTTTAAAATTATTCGTTCTGATTAAACGCTAAAGCTTCTTATAAAACTTTTTTTTTAAGTATTGCCTTTTTACAATAAAATTGAATATTTTTTACAGCCTTTACTCATTACATTGTATATTTAAAAATATTTTTACTTTCTTTCCTTTATGAAACTAAACAACTTTTGTTTAAAACTTGTTTTTTTTAAGTATACCGTTTTCAAAAAAAGTATACCGTGTATATAAACAGAGAAATTGAGTTAAATAAAAGCAGGCAAGTAAAAATACTAAAAAAGCAGGCGAGGATAAAGTGAACAGTGGCGCCCCTGATCTTATTTTTTTTTTAATATGTAGGGAAACCCGGGGCTCAACGGGATACGGGGCAGAACGGTGTGGAGGTTTTATCGTATCATATTTTTAAAACCATTCGGTAAGCTACAATGCATTGATTGGCGTGCTTATTTTTTGTGTAGTTTTATAGGTGTCTTCAAATTTTGCTTTCATTTATAATATTTATGGATATTGATTCGAGGTAAGCCATGTTATTTTTATTGATTAAGTTTATGATAGCTATTAGGGAAGTTCGTAATATATTGTTCTAATTATAATTATTTATTGTGCAGAAATGCTGATCGTGAATTAGCATTTCTGTGGTCAAATTTTGACCACATATTTTTTTATTTTTCAGGAGCAATATTTGGTGGTATAACCCACGGAAGGGTGTGCCGGCGGGCAAAAGCCGCAAATTTACATTTTACTCTTAAAACTAAAATATAGTGAGCTCTGTAATATTGTGCGTCTATGTATTCCTTGTTTATGTTATTGGCTCCGCATACCGACAGTCTTGATGCCATATGCATTTCTGGTCAGTTCTTACCGACGTGAGATTTGAAGCAGGTCAAATTTGAGGTGTGTTTGCCCAGTCTTGTAACTTTTATTTATTGTTAAATTTTTCATAATAACTGCTGAACAGAAATGTATATGGCACCGAGACTGTCGGTAAGCAGAGAAAATAACATAAACAAGGAATACGTAGACTCACAATATTAAAGAGCTCACTACATTTTAGTTTTAAGAGTAAAATGAGGCTTTTTGCTGCCAGCGCATCCGCTGGTGTAATTTTATATTATTTTCTCTTAATTTTACTATATTTGTTTTAAAATGCCTAAAATGCTTAAATTACTTTTATAATAAAACCATTAAGCCTGGTATATTTGTCTTTTTTTACTACACAAAATATATTTTCTTCTAAATGCGGTGTAAATGCCGCGGCGCGCCCGCTCATGTAATTCTAACCCGCCCGAGGGTTAAAAATGGGAATTTTCGTCAAAATTTCATTAAAAAAAAATCAAACAATTGTTGAAAAATGGTATAATTTATGTTGCGAATACGTCATTATTACTTTTAAACTAATTTTGAATTATACAAATAAAACTGTACAAAAAAAATTATAATATTATATGGTCAAATATTTCTTCTTCTTCCTTTTTTTTTGCCTTTTCTCAGTGAGACTATTAGCCAGATCCCTCTTAGTTACTCAATTCACCAAGAGTGGTTCTTGTCTGGCTTTTTCACCATGCTCACTCCTGTTTTGATAATAGAAAATTTCCAGTCTTCTGTAAGACCTTTTCTTTTTCTTTTCCTTCTTCCCTTTTCGTGTTTTCTGTTGGTTGTGTTAGCTGTTGACAAGGCAGTTTTTTTCTAATTTGTAATTATATTTGCGCATGCGCTAGTATATAAAAAAAATTCTATACGTATAAAAACTTCTTCACTTTTTAGTTGCTTTCAAATCAAAATTTATCAGCATTATTAATGATAAAAAAACATAAAATTCCCTCCTTACTCCAATATAATCACATGTTCGTCATTTTACTGCATATCCTCAATACAATCACTATTAAATATATAAAATCGAATCCGGGGCATATCTAAGATAGCCAATAAATAAATAAGTAACTAATATTAAAACACTTGATGCTAAAAATTAAACGCGATTAAGGGATTACATAATTCTTGCCAAAAGTACATGTTCCTCGTTTCACGGGTGAAAAGCAACTGTGGTCAAATAGTTAATTTTATGAGTTTTAAGATGATGTGTCAAACGACTTACCTTTCCATAAAAAAAAATTGTTCCTTTACCTTTAAGCATACTAAATATATACCAAAAAAGTTTTTGGGTTATGTTATTTAAGTGTTACAAATTTTGAGTTGATATCTTAAGTCGTTCAAAAGTTAAATGGCTCCACCCCATGGGATTTTTGATTCGTTTATTTCTGTTTCTTTCATATTTTGCAATGCATAATATGTATTTTATAGGATTCCCAACTAGCATTCTTTGTGAATTTCACCTAAATAACTGAAACCGCAACCATTCATAAGTTGTAATTACGTAGCTCTCGCTTATTATATAACTTTATGGTTTTAAACTCAATTAAATATATTTATGGTAACAGAATGGTAAATTCTATCAAGAATATTACTTTTATGATTTTTTTTTACTTCTTAGGAATAATAAAGTTGCATTAACTACGTAATTACCCAACAAAATGACCACCAAGGTTATATTACCAAAATGTCCCAAAAGGTACGCCGCCGAACCAATAAAAAGTTACCATAATCCTTTATAGTAACCATTCCTATTTAATTAGTTATAATATAGGTTACAGCTATGTTTTTGAAAGTTACCCATTATGAGGCAATATAATAGTATTTAAGTTAGTCTCCATATTTTATTTTAATGGGTAATTCGCCATATTGGGAAAGTATTTAATCAAGCATAATTTTACTACAAAGTAAATAGTGACCAATTTTTCATTCCCAAATGATAACAAATGTTTATAATGCATATAAATAATACATTTTAAAGAAAAATATTTAATTTTGCGTAATTAATATTCACTAAACAATATCCGCCGTTACTATTTTTATACCAGAAGATTACATTCATGTCTGGCGAACAGCATCTCTCGAGTTGTAAATGTTTAATTTTTATATAATGTTAGAAATATACTATTTCCATTTTTGACCATGTTTGTTTTTTCACATTTCCCGCCGTTTTATATCTTCCTGAGTCGAAATTAGTAAAAAAAAATTGCGTTCGTCTGTCTGCACGTCCGTCCTTCTAGACGCGTATGCCGGCCCGTCTGGCCGACCCTCCGTCTGTCCATCCGTCCATCCGTATGTTCTTCTTTCCTACTGTCTTTAAACTCGATAACTTGATAATATTTTTTTTCACTACTAGCTTTAGAACATACCATTATTTATCATGTTTTCAGACTGTGAAATCAATTTTCTTCACCTATAGCAATAATAATTTTTCTCTCCTAATAGGAGTAAATTTTATAAACAATTTCTGTGACTTTAGATGTTTCAGTTCTTTGTGCAATTTTTACTAATTAAAGAAAATAGCTTTAAATAACTTTTTATTTATTAAATATAATTAATTATAATTATTACCAATTAATACAATCAAAAATTAGCTAAATATTATGAAAAAAAAATTTAAAAAAACTAAATTTTTAAACGTCAGTTCAAAGTATTTATCTGAACAAATGTCATTGATCAAGGCTTCTTGATTTTTATGAAAATTTCAAGAAATATTATTTTTCTACGACTGCTTTAGAATGTACGCAAATACACACACTTTTCAAACACAGAATAAATCCATTCTAGCTCTAGATACGGTATGAATATTCCGTATCAAGTGTTAGAATGAGCACATGTAGTGCCATCTCTTGTTTATAAAAGTAAAGAAAACTGTAAAAAAATTAGCAAGAATATATAAATTTTACCATGAAATATTGAATAATTTAATGCAATTTAAAGTTTTGCGTTAAAATTAGATAAAGTTTAGTAGTTTTTCTTAATATTTGATCAGTTTTTTGATCAATTTAGTTCAAAAAATTAAAACTGCTCCAACTGTTGTTAAATATTTAAACCTGATATCTGTCACAACAATCTGTCATAACCTTCAATTTTTGCATTATAATTTGTAAATATGTGCTAAAATTAAATAAAAATCTTTTTTAACTACTGATTTGATAAAATTATTAAATAACATTAATTGCTTTATTTAAAAATATATTTTTTGTTGCATTTACAATGTCGAGTTACAAAAAACATTGTTTTTAACCTTGTCCGCAGTTTAAAGCCATACAGTGTTTTATATTTGCAGTCGAAGAAAAAGTATAGTCTACAACACGTATGGAATAGTCATTCCGCGCTCGCGGGACCGTCATACTCGCCTACCGGCTCGTATGACAAACTTTCCGCTCGAGCGGAATATTGTCTATTCCATACTAGTTATAGAATATACTATTCTGTTAAAAATTTATTTTATTATTTGAATAAAAATAGTTAAATAGTGCTAGTAGTGAAAAAAGTAATATATAAACTACCGTAGACTATTATAGCCTCACACTCTTAAATCCCTTGCAGCTCGAGATTTAATATGCTTGGCTATAAAAAATGTCTTCTGTACCTTGGTGTATAATTACTATTATTATATTTTAAAAGGTGATTAGATTTAGTGGGTTAAGGATTAGGGGTAAGGGGTAAGAATGGGGAAAAACTAATTTTTAGCGTTTTTTTATATTTTTTTGGATTGTTTATTATAATATTGGATTTTTTTCATTTTACCTTAAATAATAGTTATTTATAATACAAGGGCGAAAAGTTAAATTTTTCGATTGAATAAAATTAACTTTTTGCCCATGTATTATACAATATTTTTTGCCCGTAAAACATGAACAAAAAGGGTCGCTTTTAGAAAATCGAATAAAAAGGATTTTTTAAACTGGCCCACTTGCAACAACGCTTAATCCCGGATTATTTCGAGTTTAAGTTAAAAATGCTGTGTTCTGATTGGTCGACCGTGCATTTAATCCAAGTTTAAATTTAAACCATCGTTGGTGTAAGTGGCCCTTAAAAAATTTTATGAACAATATTTTTCCTAAAATACATTATTTTCGAAATATTGGCATTTAAATCAGTAAAATGATTTTTTAGTATGACTCAATTATTTTTTAAATTTATTATCCAGTTTTTAAAAATTAACATTCAGGTGTTTTTTTTTAACCCAATAAAAAATGTGATATACAATTTTTTGTTAGAATATAATGAAACTATAATTAAAGTAGCTAGTTTTAATTAAATGTCATGCTAATTTTTTTATTCACTCTACTTTAATTTCGTTTGTTAAATCATGTTTTACTTTTTTAGTCCATTCATTTTAGGACTTTAGCTTGGAAGCCATTAGATTCGAATGACGACTTCACGTTATCTTTTGTGTTAGTTAGGGTAACTAGGCCATACTCATAATACAAAAAAAGTCCCCAACTTTTCGATCTTCAGATCTCAGATCTGAGCTTTACTGTTGTTTTGTGCTAAAAAGTTTTAAATGCACATTCACATGATAAAAAAATACTTTTTCCTACGAGCGTGCGGAAAGATCACCCTTTCCACACGCATATGGGTGTGAAAAGAAAGCCTTTTCCGCACGCATAAATATTGTTTAATTTCTTAATTACGTAGTGTTATTCTTGTTATATTTATTCGTAATATTATAAAAAAAATTACCTGTTAATTGATTTTCTTATTGAAAAATTATAAAAATAAGATTTATTTCGATTTATTTGATAAAATATAAAAGTATATTTTATTTTAACCCTGCTCGTAGGAAAAGTATTTTTCCTAACTCATAGGTACTTAAAGAGGCTTTTCCGCACTTGTCAGGATAATAGCTATTTTTTTTGCTTTATTTTTTGCAGAACTAAACAAGCCGTGGAAATATGTAATGCTACTCATTCCATTATATATCTATGGCTTGGTTTGGTCCAAACCCAAAAAAAGTATATTTAAAAAAAAAGTATATTAAAAAAAAAAGTTTTAACACTTTTTTTTTTAATGAGATATTTTTTAAAAAAGAAAAATATTAAAAAACTCAAAAAATTGTTTCTCTTTATTTTGTTTTTTATATAGCAAAAATATACTAGTACCTAAATAATGTTTTTTTTTTCGTTATGAGAAAAGAAAAATGGGAAAGCAAAATATATAAAGACTATATGTTAGCACTCAAATCCTACTAACCGCGGCTCTGCAGAGCTCTGGCCTTTTTTCCTTCTTTTAAATTACCCCTCGTATTAGTCAGGGAAACTGCCAGGAGTTCATATTTTTATATCTGCTATAAAAATAGGACAATGTTAAAGCAATTCCTGCCTCCGATACGATTTAAAAAGATAAAAGACTTTTATAATGGTCACATATATGCAGCAAAATATCCTTTTACGAAGATATATGCATTTTAGTAATTTTTGACATATTTTTTTTTTAATGTGACATTTGAGTCTAATTCATTTAACTAATAGAGAGGTAATATATCTGGGCGATAATGAGAGGCCTCTCGTTATAGTTTGTGCCAGACGATAATTTTTGAACTATCTCATCGTAGTTGCGATACGAGAGGTATTTATTGGCAATAACTATCGCTTTAGGCGGCAACACTAATCGTGATGAATAAAATAAGTTTACGTTCACTTTTGACTGTAGTATGCAATTGAGGCAGAATGGCAAGGGACGGAATCGGATAGTACCCGTTGTATTAATATAGTAGTAATTTTGTTGTATTAATTGTTATAATAGTTGGTGCGTCAATACAAAAGAAAAACTTCAAACCACACTGTTTCTCAGGGAAAATGGACCGTGCTATGGAAACTACCATCGTAAAATTGAAAAAATTTGTTGTGTGTCACTACGAAAGGAAAACTGACTGGAAAACCTGGTCTTCAGAGAACATTTAACGTGCTGTGGAAGCTACTACCGTAAAATTAAAAAATCTTGATATTTAAATAATTCTGCCCCGGCTATGGGGCAGAAATGATTTTTGTGTGACTCCATTTTTTAATATAATTTTATAATTTTTGGTAAAATTTGTACAATCATAATGTTCCAAAGATATTAAATAAATAATAATAGATAATTTAACAATTTTTTGAAGATTTTCTTCAAATCATCCTAATAGCTTGCCATAAACGTTAACCACCCCGTTCTGCCCCGGGCCCCCTACTAATAAATTAAATTGTAACAATTTCTATCTACATTTCACACTACACTGAGAAGTGTGTTACTTTATCTAATACTAAACGATTTTCTATATTTGGAACCCAACCAACTTTAGTTAGCTAACTTTTTTTTATTTTAATAATAATAATAATAATAAATTTATTGTATCTAAAAAAAAAAATACAGATTTTTTTTATTACAAGGGTTGAGTTATAACGAAATAAAATAAAATATAATCATGCCTATTGCAATAAGTTCTATAGTACTGTATACATATTTTTTATTTTCATTTTTTACCTGTAGGATTTTTGTCTTACCTAAATACTCGATCAGTTTGTACTTAGTCTAGTGTTTTGGTGGTTAGCCGTTTGGGTTTCTAAAAACCCCTAAAAACCCCAAACCAACCAACCACCACAACACACCAACACACAAACTAGACAAAGCAACACCCGATCGAGTGACCCTATAAATACTAAATACTTTTAATTCACGAATTCTTAAATAAAGTATCTAAAAACTTAGGGCTAAAACAAACTGTTTAGCCCCCTGTTACCCCCTCCCCCAACAGGTGGACATTTTGATCCAGACATCCATTTTTTTCAGTTATATTAAGACCTAATTTTTCAATCGATAATATATTGATATTTGCACGAAAGCGCATTTTGCACTTAAAAGTGCAAATGTCGAATTTTTATCGATTGAAAAGGAGGTTAAAATATTTGATAGGATATTTTTTTTATTTATTAAAAAAAAAGTATACTAATTTAATAATTTATTAAACATAAAATACTATTATATTATAACATATTTTCAATTATAAATAACAAATAAACTTTTTTACGTTTCTTGAAAATTCTAAATTCGACTACTAATTTGAAGGAAAATAATTTATTTTCTAACAAATAATTTTTTTTACGTTTCTTGAAAATTCTAAATTCGACTAGTAATTTGAAGAAAAATAATTTATTTTCTAACTTTTCTTTCGTAAGGTAAAGCTACTATGATTTTAATGTAATAAAAAAATGGTCGTTAAAAACACCACTTTAAAATAAGTATACTTTGATATACCTTATTTGATAGCCCATGGAGTGTAGATTTAATAGTATAAAAATCTTATTTTTGAAAAATTTGTACTTATCACATGCTTCATTTGTACTGTGTTAAATGTGTGAAACCATTTTTTGTCGTATATATTTTTTATTTACTCTGCCCAAAAAATATCAAGTTCAAATAACTATTTCTCCCTGTGTATAGTTTGTAATTAATTGAGGGTCTAAATTCAGGTCAAACATTTCTATACAAACTTGTATAGGTTTTCTAATTTAGAATACACTTTCTACATGATAAACTAACCCTATTCTCACCTTATTTAAGCAAATATACAAAAGGTATGGTGTTGAAGTTTGCTTTAAATATTTGGGTCAAATAATTTTGATTTATGATAGTAAGGATAATATCTTAAAATCGTTTGAAATTTTATGGTAAAATAATTTAACGTAAAAAAATATGTAGAATATGCTAATTTAGTGTGAGTGTATGAAGAATAAACAAAAAAAGTACCTTTTCAATACCATACAAAATAACATTAAGTATAACCATTTTATTATCTAACTTTTCCTCCTTTATTAGCTTTAACGACCGTCAATCATTGTCTTAGACAAAAAATGTCACAATATTTTATATGTTAAAAGGTACGAGTTTTTAACCAATGATGTAGCTTAAAAATCGAGGGAATTTTAAACTACTATCTTTCATAATTGGACGGACTATAATCAAATTTTATTATAGTAACTATAACTTACTAGTATGAAGAATAGCATACTACACACATTTTATTACTTAACTACAACAAACAATCATACTAACTATTCGTAGTAACCACGTACCCTAGGTGGTTTGCTCACATAGTAAGTATTTCTATCCTTTTCTATTATATTTCTGTTCACTTCAAATCATATTTTTTGGAACCAGAAGAGGAAAAAAAGGTTAGGTATAATTTTTTTGGGTAAGCCAGACGTTAAAATTATTTGTAAGATTGTTTTGCCAGGCACTTTTTTGTGCAAGAACGGATTAAACTGAAATAATTTTAAATAATCGTCACATATCATTCGTGGATAATGTAGGTACCTATAATAAATGAGTTAAATAAAAGTAATCTATAAGCTTTATGCAAAAATGTTCTTGCATAGTTTGGACAAGCCTAATATTTTCCTTATAGACCTCATTTTTGGTTCTCAATTTCAAATATCGCAAAATAAACAACTTAATCAACTTTTTAACCTCGAAAAAGATGTTACTTTTACTTTACCAACTAACTATGACGTCATTTAAACAACACGCTTCAAACCATACTAGTATGTTAGAGTTAAGATAATAATAATAATAAATAATAGTTGCCAAAAAATGACTTTTTGAAAATACTGTCGATAAAGTCAATATAAATCATAATTGGGAAATTATTTGGAAACTTTTAAAAAGAATCAGTAATCCCTTAAATTAAATTATATATAAAACTATATAAATTTTATCATTTTAGGCATTTGAGTGTTCGGCTGATTAAATTTGTGACCACACTGCAAATTTTATGTTTGAATTTCCAAATACAATTAAATATTTTCCCAACCAGCTCAAATACGATTACCAAGAATCAACAGAATTGAACCTCCCTTAAAATAAAATAAATAATAATTTGAGGCACAACTCCCAGTTAGATGGTGTCATTATAAATGTGTGGGAGTTGGACGATAGAGTGGAAAAAGACGAATTATGGAAGTATCCTGAGTGCTTAGAGTTACAAAAGTAAGACAATGAGACAAAAAACTACCTTATAAATACAAGTATTTTTTCCCTTAACACTCCTAATCCGAGGCTGGTTCAACAACAATCAGATTTAAAACCAATTCAACAAATTACTTACCAACCACATCACATTATCAATGCAGATCCTTGCACCAGCAACAACGCAATTTATTCTAATACACCAAAAAGAAATTACGTATGTCCTACCATCTACAATTGTTATGTAATTAGAAAAAATGGAGTACCTGGAGACCTACCATATTTTAGTGGAAATCCATGTGAATGGCCTTTATTCTACACTAATTTCGAACTGTCTACCAAGTTATTTAATATAAGTAATGAAGAAAATCTGATCAGACTTAAAAAATGTCTAAAAGGCACAACAATATCAACAGTTTCAAGTTTTCTTATTTTACCTGAATGTGTTCCTGAAATGATTTTTACTTTAAAATTACTTTTTGGCCCTCCAGAACAAATTATTAAGTACCATATTTATTAAAAACCAACCATCACCAAAACCTAAAAAATTAGAAACTTTAGTTGAATATGGACTATCTGCAAAAAATTTGTGTGTTTCTCTAAATGCAGCTGGCATGAGTGATTATCTTAATAATCCAACTTTAATGCATGAACTGGTTGAAAAATTACCAACACAAATTAAAGTAAACTAGGCCTTACATAGAAGTACACTTGTTAATACAAGTTTAACAAAGTTTGCCCATCATTATCTATAAATGTGTGCACAGCTTCGCCAAATTTATCATTATAAGATGAAAAGCAACAAGTTTTTAAAAACTTTAGAACCTCGTTTAGAACTGAAAGAACAAATAGTCATAATACTGACATTTTAAAATATAAAATTTGTGATAATCAATGTAGCAATGTAACAGTTTGTCAGACATTTCTAGAAACCCCCATTTCCAAAAGGTGGGAAATTGTTAGACAGTTTGGTTTATGCAAATTATGCTTAAAAAGACACCGATTTCCATAAAAATATCCAGTTAAATGCGATCAACCTTCAAGTATTCAAAAACACCATCCTTTATTGCATAAAGAAACTGAAGATGAGACTACCACTTCAAACTTAAATCAACAACAAGTGAATGCAACGCCCTCAAAGCCAACTGAATTTTCTATGACCCAAATAGGGACAAAAAATTCTTTATTTCGGATTGTACCCATAACAATACCATATGATAAACAGCATGTAAAAACGTTTGCATTTTTAGATGAAAGATCTTCAGTAACTCTACTAAACGAAGGTATCGCAAAAAAATTAAACTTACCAGGTGAACAAGAAAATTTATGTCTCAAATAGACTGGTGATTAAAAACCTTGAGAAAAAAAGCAACAAAAGTCACGTTTTTAATAGCTGGAGATTTTCGTGGATCTAAAGATTTTACACTGCAGTCGGCACGAATGGTGGAAAAGCTTAAACTACTAGAACCAACTCTAGATATCGATACATTAAAAATGGATTATCCATATTTAAAGAATATACAAGTAAGTTCATACAAAACAGCTAATCCAGAAATCCTCATTGGATTTGACAATTGGGATTTAGCATTACCTTTAAAGGTCAAGGAAGGCGGTGTAGTTCAACCTATAGCAGCAAAATATAGATGGGGATGGGCCAAAAAAAAAATTCAATGAAGAAACAATTACTAAATAACAAGTTTTTGAAGCTGTCGAAGAATACTTTTCTATAGAAAGCTTATGAGTTTAAAGTACAAAACTAAAACTAAAAATCTAAAGAAATTCTAAGGGCAAAACCAATTCAAGAAAATACTCTGATTCAAAAAGAAAGTCAGTACAAAATAGGCTTGCTTTGGAAATATGACCATTTAAAATTACCTGATAGCAAAGGAATGGCCCTACAGAGATTAGAATGCATCAAAAGAAAAATAAAAGTAAATCCAGAATTAGGGATGAAAATGAATGAACAACTGAAGGATTTTATGAAAAAAAATTATATTGGAAAATTAACCGAAGAAGAACTTTCTCACCCCCATAAAAAAACTTGGTATTTACCAATTTTTCCAGTTTTCAACCCAAATAAACCTAATAAATTCAGAATAGTATGGGATGCTGAAGCTAAAGTAAAAGGAATATGTCTTAATTTTGTAATGTTAAAAGGAGATGACCAATTAGCATCTTTATTAGGAGTGCTTTTACGTTTTAGAGAAAAAAAAATTGTTTTTTCAGCGGATATAAAAGAGATGTTTCTAAGAGTTGGCATTATAGAAGAAGATCAATACACTCAAAGATTTCTCTGACGTAATGGTAATTATAATAACCCTTTGGTAATCTACGTAATGATGAACTTGAAGAAATGTGGCCTATTGACTTAACCATAAAAGAAGAAAAAATGAAAAATTTCATTTTTACATGATCAGGATTTTGAACCGTTAATAAAATTTAAAATTCTTTTAAATACTGTTGCTTATATCCATCGATTTCTACAAATTTATGTTAGAGCTAAAAAAGAAAACATAGAAAAAAGAATGTTAACTCAAGAAAATTTTACATCTGAAGAACTTCTTAAAGCTAAAAAAACTTTGTTTCGCCTAGTACAAAAGCAATATTATCAAGATGAAATTAAAGCACTTCAGAAAGCAAATAAGAGCGAGCAGGAATGAATAGTAAAGAAAGAAATTTAGCGTGTTATATGCTGCTATTTGTTTACAATATGATAAAAAAAGGTAATTTTACCTAGAGAAAGTCTAACTTTTAAAATAACGAAAAAAAGGGGGTGTATCTTGATCTTGTAACACCCGTTATATCTTGTTTTTTACTTTTTAGTTATACGTAACTTCTAATTATTAGAATGGTTTGGACTTTTGAAAATTGTTATTTAATTATTTTTTTACCATTTAATTGGATGAGGGGACACGCGCATCATTACCCCATCACATAATCCTATAACAAAAACTATTTAATTTCATTTAACAAGATTGCATGGACTTTTTGTATCTAAAATGGTCATATCCTTTAAGAATAAATTTATTTTAGAATATTCGGTTAAGAATTATGAACTTACCATTCTATTTCGTACACGTGCAAAATAACAACAACGAACATCTATTCACACATATTGAAATATTTTATACAACTGTTATGTCAGTCGACATTCATGCCGTTAGCGAATTGTTGGACAAGTCTCTTAAACATGGATGCCAGAGATGTTTCAGAATACCCCGTAATATGATTTTACAGTTGAGCGCACGGTTACACACTGCGCGCGATTATGTTACTTTCCCCTACACTGCAGGGCAAAAGTCATGAAAACTTAAAGGCTGTGAAATTTTTAACGAATCACGAAGTACTGCGATCAATTGTAAATTGTGACAATTGACCGAATGATTTTTAAATTTTCGCTGAAAAAACATGTACTTTTATAGTTTTAATAGTTGAAAAGTTAAAAGTGTTGTACATTCTAAATAGAGATATTTTAAGATGTTTTTCAGAAGAAAATGGATGATGTGTTAGAAATGCTCAGAAAAAAATATATAATATATTTAATGGAAAATCTATTAAAAGAGGAATACAATTACGTCATGGAATGGAATATTATGTACATTAGAATTAAAACGATGGCAAAAAGTTATGCTTATCATACAACAACTAATTCTTAGTCGTAGTCTAAAAAGAACTTGCAACAAGTATTTTAAACCCTGTTTAAAATATTATTATAATAATTGGCCATTTAAATTTAAACCTTAAATATCATGATGCAAATACCTTAAAAGTAATAAAATAATTTTTTTATCATTACACAAATGCTTGCTCCTACTTTTAAATAAAATTTAAAAGTTGGTAAGTTAATTTTATAAATGAACTTTTGATCTAATGTAAAAGTTGATTTTTCCGGAAATTATTAATTCATGTATAAAAAAACTTACACCACATTTATGTTGCTAATCCAGAATTCTGAATAAAGGTTTAAAATAATTGGAAAAGGATAATTGTGTAAGGGTTTAATAGTTTGGTTTCCTGTCGAAAATAACCTTACCCACCCTACAGCTTATAAACCCACCGATTAACAAGGTATCCCGTGGGATCCATACATAAATGGTTTAAAGAACGTGAGGCGAAATTAAACAAAGGATTAGCTCATTAATAAATCAGTCGGTCAGAAGGTCAATAATAATTTAGCTTTCCCCTTATTCTTAATAAAGCCTTAGCTTTAATAGATCTAAAAATTATAGCTAAACATTATTGCATTTTCTCTTTAAAATGGAGACTGGCGATGTTTAACGCTATAGTACATTCCTATATAGGGCATTGCAATAAAACACTTTTTTTAATTTTTCATATGGGCCCCCCTATGTTGTTTCAATTGAAAAACTATTCTTGAATACCAAACAGGTTAATTAAACATTTTTTTACCCCCGCCGGACTCCGGTTACTGATTCAACAAAAACACAGGCACACGAAAAAAATGGCTTGTCCACCAGACGAGATAAATATTTCTATACGTTTTGGGGTGGCTGAATCCGAATCCGGGGTTGGTTTTTGTATCGGACAGCTTCAATGGGCTGTACTCCAATTTTGGGAATCACACAACCTCCAGCCTCAGATTTGTAGACAGGCTTAAGTTGAGAGTGAGTGAAAGTTGTTGAATTAAAGATTGACCATAATTAAATGATATTTTATTTGAATAGAATTTGGTTTATATACGATTTAGAACTTAAGTGATTTATTAATCTGCACGATTTAGACTATGTTTTATATTTTAATATTGCTGTTCGTTGTAACCAACTTTTCTTTTTGTACAAATGTGTATATTTTAATTAATGCCTGTTCAGGTTTTCTGAACAGGTTGACTCGGTCAGATCGCATTTCGTTCCTAACCTCAAAAAAGTAATGAAAGCTGAAACAGTTTTCATCAGTTTGCATATGAAAAATAAAAAAAAGAGTTTTATTGCAATGCCCTATATAGGAATGTACTATAGCGTTAAACATCACCAGTCTCCATTTTAAAGAGAAAATGCAATAATGTTTAGCTATAATTTTTAGATCTATTAAAGCTAAGGCTTTATTAAGAATAAGGGGAAAGCTAAATTATTATTGACCTTCTGACCGACTGATTTATTAATGAGCTAATCCTTTGTTTAATTTTTTCAACAAATTGAGATATAAACTCGTTCAAAAGTGCTAGAGATATCAACGAATTTGGAACTCGTAACTCGATACTTGATATTGTTAGCTTATTAAATTTGAACAGGAGGAACTGTAGTGAGAGATTGTGTTTAAGGAAAAGCTTGTACAAGCTTTACAATGATGTATCACACGACCATTGTTTTTTTAAACATTTCCACACTACTTTCGAACATATTTTTTGTTTTTTAAACATTTTTTTAAGAAAGTAAGGCGCTATCCACACGCTTACATAACCAAACATAACGCGTAATAACATAATGACATATTTTAAATAATATTAAACGAACATATTATGTTTGTCTTCTTTTTCTAACGTCTAGCAACCAATCTTATGTATTATGATAGCGGTGGATTATATCTTATGCCTTATGCAAATCATGTCATCATGTTATTATACTTCTTGCAGCTTCACAGCACCATACGATTACTATGGACGATCCAAACTGAAATTTTGTGTCACATATACAATTTTAAACACCATTTAAAAATGTGCGCCCATCTGTCCATCTGTCTATCCATCTGTTCGTCGCATGTTACGTTTACTTTTGGACAAGACAACTCAAGAAAGAATAATCCGATCGACTTCAAATTTTTGGCAAAAATTAATCTTGGCAAGGAGAAGAAGCCTGTTGAAATAAAAAACAAAATAGGAAAAAAATGGGACTGAATATTTAAAAGAATCTAAGATAGTGGAAGAAAATCTCTGATCAACTTTATTTTTTAAAGAAAACTTACTTTTATATAAGAGATCAGTTGTACCAAAGGAGACCGGGTAAAATAGCTAGTTTTTACCATTGTGGATGGAAAGTAAGATTTATATATTTTTGAAACAGTAGTGATAGGCGAACTCAACGGTACGAAATTTAACCTTTATATCGGAAGGGAGCCATTTTTAAAATTGTGCTGAAAATAGGTAATTTTATAAGAATTTATTTGCTTACTTTTTATAATATCTTATACTTGCTACTTTTTTAAGACGAAAATGTGCCATATTCGGTTTCAGCGCCCAAAAATAGATAGAAAAAATATAGTCTGGTTTATGAAAAACTAACCTTATTTTTTTGTGTTTTTATTAAATTTTAAATAAAAAAATAGTCTATTGAAAGTTGTTCTTTTTACTCGCAGATTTTAGTTATGACTTCAACCTTTCTCAGTTTTAAGCATTTAACGTTTAGTTTTATTTCGATAGAAAAAAAAAATTAAAAATAAAAAGATTTTTAATTAGGTATAATTATTCAAGTTACAAAATTGATTACCGAATCGGATGTCAAATTTGATAATTTTTTAAAACCTAACTTTAAAGTAGAATTACATAAAAGTCAGTGCATCAGCTGTTCATATTTAAATGCGTATAACTCCGAAATTAGTCATACTATTAAAAAACGAAACTAACAGTTTTAATGAACTTGAATCGTGTAACAATATAATTATCATATCAATATTATCAAAAAATTAGCCAAATACAGGGTGGCATGCCAAAATTTAATAGGTGGTTCTACATCCAAAAATATAAAAAAAAGCTCTTATAAAGGTTGGTTCTGAAATGAGCCCTAAGGGTCACTGGAAGCTACGGCCCTTTAAAATTGTGATAAAAATAAGGTTTTTAATTAATAACTCTGGTACCCTTTAACCTAGAGCGAAGAGCATTTGCATGTATACTAGTATTATTAAGTGCAATAAGTTTCTGTTAATTTATTTGAATGTATCCAAAGGCGTGCCTAGACGGACAAAATATGTGAGACTTAACAGATTTTTGCCCCAAACTTTTTTATGTGTATTTTTTTTTGATTTTTTTGTAAAAAATATAGATTCCTTAAATAAAAATACACAAAAAAAGTTATATAACGTAACACTGTAGGAGCAACCATTTAAAAAACAAATTCAATTAAGAGGAAGTAACATTTTGTGCCACCAAAAACGTTACTTTTTAAAAATCTATTATTTCTATTTAGGTGTATTGGTGAAGAATACTTTTTTGCTCAGTTTTAAATGAAAAATCACCCTGCAGCATTAAAATTTTGTTGATACTTCTTTTTGTTTCCCATTCAATATATCATCTTCGAAGGGCGTAGCTCCCTTAGGGCTCATTTCCGGACCAACCTTTAAAGAAACTTTTTTCATATTTTTGGATGTAGAATCGCCTCTTTAATTTTGGCATGGTGGTTACTGATCACCCTGTATAAGCCAAAATTATATGAAGGCGGTGCGGGGTTATTTTTAAATATTTAAAAATAATAAAATTAGCTGTGTAATAGGGTGTGTCAAAAAATACCGAATTTCGAAATGGAAAACGCTCTCTCTCTCTCTCTCTCTCCCTCTCTCTCTCTCTCTCTCTCTCTCTCTCTCTCTCTCTCTCTCTCTCTCTCTCTCTCTCTCTCTCTTTCTCTCTCTCTCTCTTTCTCTCTCTCAAAAGATACACCTTGGCAAAAAAACGGTGCCCATACAAAAATGAGTCAAATCTGTTAATGTTTAGAGGTAGCTTAAAGCACTCAAAGTTTGAAAAAAATCGGTACCTGTTTTTTGGATAAAAACTGAATGTATATAAAATTAAGGAAGTTTTGGAGGGTTTCTTTGGTAATATTTAAAAACAATACTAGTTAAGAAAGTAAAAAAATTATAATCCCCCTCCCCTTAAGTTAGAACATAAAACAAATTGCTAATTATTAACCTAGAGCGAAGAGCATTTGCATGTATACTAGTATTATTAAGTGCAATAAGTTTCTGTTAATTTATTTGAATGTATCCAAAGGCGTGCCTAGACGGACAAAATATGTGAGACTTAACAGATTTTTGCCCCAAACTTTTTTATGTGTATTTTTTTTTGATTTTTTTGTAAAAAATATAGATGCCTTAAATAAAAATACACAAAAAAAGTTATATAACGTAACACTGTAGGAGCAACCATTTAAAAAACAAATTCAATTAAGAGGAAGTAACATTTTGTGCCACCAAAAACGTTACTTTTTAAAAATCTATTATTTCTATTTAGGTGTATTGGTGAAGAATACTTTTTTGCTCAGTTTTAAATCAAAAATCACCCTGCAGCATTAAAATTTTGTTGATACTTCTTTTTGTTTCCCATTCAATATATCATCTTCGAAGGGCGTAGCTCCCTTAGGGCTCATTTCCGGACCAACCTTTAAAGAAACTTTTTTCATATTTTTGGATGTAGAATCGCCTCTTTAATTTTGGCATGGTGGTTACTGATCACCCTGTATAAGCCAAAATTATATGAAGGCGGTGCGGGGTTATTTTTAAATATTTAAAAATAATAAAATTAGCTGTGTAATAGGGTGTGTCAAAAAATACCGAATTTCGAAATGGAAAACGCTCTCTCTCTCTCTCTCTCTCTCTCTCTCTCTCTCTCTCTCTCTCTCTCTCTCTCTCTCTCTCTCTTCTCTCTCTCAAAAGATACACCTTGGCAAAAAAACGGTGCCCATACAAAAATGAGTCAAATCTGTTAATGTTTAGAGGTAGCTTAAAGCACTCAAAGTTTGAAAAAAATCGGTACCTGTTTTTTGGATAAAAACTGAATGTATATAAAATTAAGGAAATTTTGGAGGGTTTCTTTGGTAATATTTAAAAACAATACTAGTTAAGAAAGTAAAAAAATTATAATCCCCCTCCCCTTAAGTTAGAACATAAAACAAATTGCTAATTATTTGAAGATTTCTCAAAAATTTCATTTTTGCAAGTTTTAAAAAGTGCATAAAAAATAGTTTTAAATAAAAAATCTACAAACTCCTATATTAGTATATAAGCATATATACATGTTAACCTACCTGTATATACGGAAGACGGTATTTGTTTCCGCAAGTCGAGTAAAAAAGATAAATATCAGTTCAAAACCGGGTGGATTTTTTGGTTTTTGCAAAACTTTTTTCAGTGTACTTTTTTTGATTTTTTTTATAAGAAATATACTTTTTTATGTAAAAATACACAAAAAATTGTGTGCGGTGTAACATCGCAGGTTTAGCCGTTCTGAAGATAAATGCATTTAAATTTTTACGCATCAAGAACCAAAGATAAAAAATAAAAAATATATAAAACCAAAAACAAATATTTTAGTAATGGGTGGTTATTTAACATTAAAAACCATCTTGGTCGAAAATCATTCCTAAGGAAGTTATGTGCTTTTAAATATGCCCTATAAAAGGCATGGTGTATTTTAAGAATGGCGCAGCTCCCTTAGCAATTATTTTTTGACCAAGGTGATTTTACTACTACTTTTTTAATTATTTTTTAATGTTAAATAACCACCCATTACTAAAATCTTTGTATTTAGCTTTATAGTTTCATTTTTGGTTCTTGATGGGTAAAAATTTACTTTTAAATGCATTTATCTTCAAAACGGTTAATCTTGCTATATTACAACACAGACACTTTTTGGTACATTTTACATAAAAAAGTATATACCAATAAGAAAAATTCAAAAAAACATAGAAAAAAGTTTTAGGCAAAACAACAGAAAATCCACCCGGTTTCGAATTGAAATTTAATTTTTTTACCCGACTTGTGGAAACAAGTAATTTCTTCTATATAGGCAGATAGGTTAATATGTATATATGCTTGTATACCAACATATAAGTTTGCAGGTTTTTTTTAAACTATTTTTTAGCACTTTTTTAAACTTTTTCACATATACAATTTTAAACACCATTTAAAAATGTGCGCCCATCTGTCCATCTGTCTATCCATCTGTTCGTCGCATGTTACGTTTACTTTTGGACAAGACAACTCAAGAAAGAATAATCCGATCGACTTCAAATTTTTGGCAAAAATTAATCTTGGCAAGGAGAAGAAGCCTGTTGAAATAAAAAACAAAATAGGAAAAAAATGGGACTGAATATTTAAAAGAATCTAAGATAGTGGAAGAAAATCTCTGATCAACTTTATTTTTTAAAGAAAACTTACTTTTATATAAGAGATCAGTTGTACCAAAGGAGACCGGGTAAAATAGCTAGTTTTTACCATTGTGGATGGAAAGTAAGATTTATATATTTTTGAAACAGTAGTGATAGGCGAACTCAACGGTACCAAATTTAACCTTTATATCGGAAGGGAGCCATTTTTAAAATTGTGCTGAAAATAGGTAATTTTATAAGAATTTATTTGCTTACTTTTTATAATATCTTATACTTGCTACTTTTTTAAGACGAAAATGTGCCATATTCGGTTTCAGCGCCCAAAAATAGATAGAAAAAATATAGTCTGGTTTATGAAAAACTAACCTTATTTTTTTGTGTTTTTATTAAATTTTAAATAAAAAAATAGTCTATTGAAAGTTGTTCTTTTTACTCGCAGATTTTAGTTATGACTTCAACCTTTCTCAGTTTTAAGCATTTAACGTTTAGTTTTATTTCGATAGAAAAAAAAAATTAAAAATAAAAAGATTTTTAATTAGGTATAATTATTCAAGTTACAAAATTGATTACCGAATCGGATGTCAAATTTGATAATTTTTTAAAACCTAACTTTAAAGTAGAATTACATAAAAGTCAGTGCATCAGCTGTTCATATTTAAATGCGTATAACTCCGAAATTAGTCATACTATTAAAAAACGAAACTAACAGTTTTAATGAACTTGAATCGTGTAACAATATAATTATCATATCAATATTATCAAAAAATTAGCCAAATACAGGGTGGCATGCCAAAATTTAATAGGTGGTTCTACATCCAAAAATATAAAAAAAAGCTCTTATAAAGGTTGGTTCTGAAATGAGCCCTAAGGGTCCCTGGAAGCTACGGCCCTTTAAAATTGTGATAAAAATAAGGTTTTTAATTAATAACTCTGGTACCCTTTAACCTAGAGCGAAGAGCATTTGCATGTATACTAGTATTATTAAGTGCAATAAGTTTCTGTTAATTTATTTGAATGTATCCAAAGGCGTGCCTAGACGGACAAAATATGTGAGACTTAACAGATTTTTGCCCCAAACTTTTTTATGTGTATTTTTTTTTGATTTTTTTGTAAAAAATATAGATTCCTTAAATAAAAATACACAAAAAAAGTTATATAACGTAACACTGTAGGAGCAACCATTTAAAAAACAAATTCAATTAAGAGGAAGTAACATTTTGTGCCACCAAAAACGTTACTTTTTAAAAATCTATTATTTCTATTTAGGTGTATTGGTGAAGAATACTTTTTTGCTCAGTTTTAAATGAAAAATCACCCTGCAGCATTAAAATTTTGTTGATACTTCTTTTTGTTTCCCATTCAATATATCATCTTCGAAGGGCGTAGCTCCCTTAGGGCTCATTTCCGGACCAACCTTTAAAGAAACTTTTTTCATATTTTTGGATGTAGAATCGCCTCTTTAATTTTGGCATGGTGGTTACTGATCACCCTGTATAAGCCAAAATTATATGAAGGCGGTGCGGGGTTATTTTTAAATATTTAAAAATAATAAAATTAGCTGTGTAATAGGGTGTGTCAAAAAATACCGAATTTCGAAATGGAAAACGCTCTCTCTCTCTCTCTCTCTCCCTCTCTCTCTCTCTCTCTCTCTCTCTCTCTTTCTCTCTCTCTCTCTTTCTCTCTCTCAAAAGATACACCTTGGCAAAAAAACGGTGCCCATACAAAAATGAGTCAAATCTGTTAATGTTTAGAGGTAGCTTAAAGCACTCAAAGTTTGAAAAAAATCGGTACCTGTTTTTTGGATAAAAACTGAATGTATATAAAATTAAGGAAGTTTTGGAGGGTTTCTTTGGTAATATTTAAAAACAATACTAGTTAAGAAAGTAAAAAAATTATAATCCCCCTCCCCTTAAGTTAGAACATAAAACAAATTGCTAATTATTAACCTAGAGCGAAGAGCATTTGCATGTATACTAGTATTATTAAGTGCAATAAGTTTCTGTTAATTTATTTGAATGTATCCAAAGGCGTGCCTAGACGGACAAAATATGTGAGACTTAACAGATTTTTGCCCCAAACTTTTTTATGTGTATTTTTTTTTGATTTTTTTGTAAAAAATATAGATGCCTTAAATAAAAATACACAAAAAAAGTTATATAACGTAACACTGTAGGAGCAACCATTTAAAAAACAAATTCAATTAAGAGGAAGTAACATTTTGTGCCACCAAAAACGTTACTTTTTAAAAATCTATTATTTCTATTTAGGTGTATTGGTGAAGAATACTTTTTTGCTCAGTTTTAAATCAAAAATCACCCTGCAGCATTAAAATTTTGTTGATACTTCTTTTTGTTTCCCATTCAATATATCATCTTCGAAGGGCGTAGCTCCCTTAGGGCTCATTTCCGGACCAACCTTTAAAGAAACTTTTTTCATATTTTTGGATGTAGAATCGCCTCTTTAATTTTGGCATGGTGGTTACTGATCACCCTGTATAAGCCAAAATTATATGAAGGCGGTGCCGGGTTATTTTTAAATATTTAAAAATAATAAAATTAGCTGTGTAATAGGGTGTGTCAAAAAATACCGAATTTCGAAATGGAAAACGCTCTCTCTCTCTCTCTCTCTCTCTCTCTCTCTCTCTCTCTCTCTCTCTCTCTCTCTCTCTCTCTCTCTCTCTCTCTTTCTCTCTCTCAAAAGATACACCTTGGCAAAAAAACGGTGCCCATACAAAAATGAGTCAAATCTGTTAATGTTTAGAGGTAGCTTAAAGCACTCAAAGTTTGAAAAAAATCGGTACCTGTTTTTTGGATAAAAACTGAATGTATATAAAATTAAGGAAATTTTGGAGGGTTTCTTTGGTAATATTTAAAAACAATACTAGTTAAGAAAGTAAAAAAATTATAATCCCCCTCCCCTTAAGTTAGAACATAAAACAAATTGCTAATTATTTGAAGATTTCTCAAAAATTTCATTTTTGCAAGTTTTAAAAAGTGCATAAAAAATAGTTTTAAATAAAAAATCTACAAACTCCTATATTAGTATATAAGCATATATACATGTTAACCTACCTGTATATACGGAAGACGGTATTTGTTTCCGCAAGTCGAGTAAAAAAGATAAATATCAGTTCAAAACCGGGTGGATTTTTTGGTTTTTGCAAAACTTTTTTCAGTGTACTTTTTTTGATTTTTTTTATAAGAAATATACTTTTTTATGTAAAAATACACAAAAAATTGTGTGCGGTGTAACATCGCAGGTTTAGCCGTTCTGAAGATAAATGCATTTAAATTTTTACGCATCAAGAACCAAAGATAAAAAATAAAAAATATATAAAACCAAAAACAAATATTTTAGTAATGGGTGGTTATTTAACATTAAAAACCATCTTGGTCGAAAATCATTCCTAAGGAAGTTATGTGCTTTTAAATATGCCCTATAAAAGGCATGGTGTATTTTAAGAATGGCGCAGCTCCCTTAGCAATTATTTTTTGACCAAGGTGATTTTACTACTACTTTTTTAATTATTTTTTAATGTTAAATAACCACCCATTACTAAAATCTTTGTATTTAGCTTTATAGTTTCATTTTTGGTTCTTGATGGGTAAAAATTTACTTTTAAATGCATTTATCTTCAAAACGGTTAATCTTGCTATATTACAACACAGACACTTTTTGGTACATTTTACATAAAAAAGTATATACCAATAAGAAAAATTCAAAAAAACATAGAAAAAAGTTTTAGGCAAAACAACAGAAAATCCACCCGGTTTCGAATTGAAATTTAATTTTTTTACCCGACTTGTGGAAACAAGTAATTTCTTCTATATAGGCAGATAGGTTAATATGTATATATGCTTGTATACCAACATATAAGTTTGCAGGTTTTTTTTTAAACTATTTTTTAGCACTTTTTTAAACTTGCACAAATGAAATTTTCTCGAAATCTTCAAATAATTGGCGATATTTTATGTTCTAACTTAAGGGGAGGGGGGATATACTTTTATTTCTTTCTTTAAACTGGTATTGTTTCTAAATATTACCAAAGAAACCCTCCAAAATTTCATCAATTTTATATACAATCAGTTTTTTTCAAAAAACAGGTACCGATTTTTTTTCAAAGTTTGAGTGTTTGAGCTACCTCTAAACATTAATCGATTTGGCTCATTTTTGAGTGGATACCGTTTTTACCCAGGAGCAAGTTTTGAGATAGAGGGCGTTTTCGATTTGGAAATTTGGTACTTTTTAACCCTACTGTGTAAAAATTAACAACGTTCACCGGCTAATAAATTGCAATGACTGAATGATATTACGAGGACTTTTGATCATTAGGGTTTTATTATTATAAATTTTTAAATTGTCACTTTTTAATTCAATTTTAATTTTAAAATTATAAAAGCTGACGAACAGAAATAAATCAATTTGCAAAATTTCCATTTATTTTTCATTGTAGATACAATTTATTAGAACGCTGTGGCCGTTTCTTATGAAAACACTGAGTGAAAAGTTTCCTACTAACTTAATTATTGACACTCGAATCCCTAAGTAGTCAAAATGTCTTAAAATACTCTCGGTGACAGATGAACTGACACAATCTAATTACTAAAAACATGTATTTATTTGTTTATTATTTCATAATCCAAAAAAGCTAGGATCGTTTTTGTGAATAAATTATGTAGAAATAAATGTTCTATCATTAAAATTGATGAAGTTTATTTTGAAAAATTAGATCTCAAACAAACCTGTCAATTTTTTATTTTATTATTTTTAAAAACTAAAAGTTCTAATTATAATATATATATCTATGTATTTATTTATTTTTTAGTCAACTTAAACAAAAGAAAAAAATATATAAAATTTGAATTATTTGTTTCCCGCCCCACTAAAATATACCAGACAGAGTTTGCGCAGTGCAACCACAGACAGTTCCTGCTCTCTGATAGGTCTACGCTAGCAGTTTAGCCAACCTAAGATATAAAATTTCGTTTCTACGCACTCTCTAACTGCAACTTAGCACATAAGGCGCGACCAAGAAAATTTAAACTTTAAATGGATTTTTAAAATAGTTGGCGTTTTCAGAGGGAAAAAGGAAAAATACTTTATATTTACTTTACTATTATAAGGTACTTTAAAAATCATTGTTCAAATAATAAAAAAAAGACTTAGTAAAAACCCCTATTCATTTGTTATTCATAAGTAGGGATCTAGGAGATTTAGCTGAAAATTTTACCACGAAACTTTTACCGCGAAAACATTTACCCCGAAAAAATTTACCGCTCAATGATTTAACTGCGAAAAAGTAATTACCCCAAAAAATTATTACCGCGAAAACATTTACCATGAAAATTATTATTGCAACAATAAAAATCGCGCATACTTTTACCTCGCAATAATAAATCCCGCATACTTTTGTAGCGCAAAAATATAATCGCTCTTAAATTTTAATTTAAAAAAGTAACCGTAAAATATTATATTTTTTTGAATGAAACGATTATTTTATAATAATAATTTTATTTTTATTTTTTATCAAAAACAAAACCAAACCAAACAATTTAATCATTATGTGTTTTTTAAATACTAAACTTATAAAACCAATATAAATAAATTGTTTATATATTATGTTTGATTCTATTACTAGTAAAATATAATTTTATTTACATATTTTTTTAAAAACCAATCCGAACAATTTAATTATATAAATTTTTTGTTAATTCTGCAATTATAAAACTAAATACTAAATTAAACAAATTAGTTATATAATATATTTATTAGTAATATAATTATAATCTTATTTATATATTTTTTTAAAAACGAAACAAAACACTTTAGTTATATTTTTAAGTGCTTGCTATAGCAAACAAAAAAGTAATGTGAAAAAAACATATTTTTATAATTTAAAATTAAAATTTGCTTTGTACGTTAAATATTTTCGCGGCTGTTACTTTCGTTATATATTTTTCGCGGTAATTGCTATTAAAACTTTGCGCGGTTAAGTTTTCGCTATTTTTATTTTGCTTTAATATTTTTTCGTGTTAAATGTTTATCGCTGTTAATCCTTTGCGCGGAAAAAAAATCGATGTAATTTTTTTAGCGGAAATATTTTCTCTATATTTTTTTTCGAGGTAAATTTTTCGACTAAGGCTCCCGCTCCCCATAAGTAGAAAAGGATTTAAAGAAACCAACCGCTAGATTTTGTGGGAGGACGCATGCATTACATTACATGTTTGTTTAACCTCATACTATTCTACTTCATTAAGCATCCCCTAAGTCCAGGACTTGTGTGGGCTAGTAGTAGAGGGAACCGCCGGCTTATACTAACTTTCGAACCAGTTTATAGGGAGTGTCCGTTTCACTTATCCCCTTCGCCATTTAAATTATTAATTAACTGATAAAGGCAAATCGGCGCCAGTGAGAATCGAACTTACGCTAGTAGGCTTGCTATGTACACGCCCCAGCCACTCCGCTATGCCTCCCAAATGAAAGGAAATGTTTTTTTTCAAAAATAGATCATCATCTCCATTTTCCCATGTCATAATTTTTAAGCGCGTTCCAAAAGTCGATATCGAGTTCAAAATTTAAAAGGGGGGTTACTTTTGGACCGCGCTGTATAATATTACAAAATAGAATCTAGGAGATTTAGCCAACAAAATGTACCGCTTAACAATTTAACGGCGAAAAGGTTCACCGCGAAAAATAAATTGCTGAGAAAAAATATTACCGCGAAAACATTTACCGAGAAAACTAAAATCGCGACAATAAAAATCGCTAATACTTTTACCGCGCAATAATATAATCCCGCATACTTTTACCGAGCAATAATATGATTGAAAATTAATCCTAAAATTAATAATGTTTACTTAACTTAACTTTATTTTTATCTTTTATCAAAAATAAGACCAAACAAACCAAACCAAACAATTTAGTTATATACTTTTTTTTTAATACTAAACTAAAACTAAATTATGCAAATTGCTAATACATACTTCATTTAATGAGAGAATGAGACTCTGGCGTCACAGCTCGTAAACTAAATATCACTCTGTAGGGTAATTGGCATTTATTTCTTAAGACTTAGTCTGGGTTTATTAATGTGTAGTTAAATTTTTATCTTATGGTTAAAGTCTCAGTTATATGTCAGTTAAATTTAGCTGCAGATTGATAAACACAGAGTTAATAAATAAATTTTTTAGATATACATAAAAATTATGTATTAAGTTTTAAGAAATAAATGCAAATTAATTACCCTAAAGAGTGCTATTTAATTTACGCCAGTGACGCCAGAGTCGTATTCTCTCATTAAATGGAGTATATTATATTTATTATTAATATAATCATAATTTTATTTATATATTTTTTAAAATCAAACCAATTAATTTACTTATATTTATATTTAATTAAACAGCTAA
Source organism: Brachypterus glaber (assembly GCA_958510825.1). NCBI lineage: Eukaryota > Metazoa > Arthropoda > Insecta > Coleoptera > Kateretidae > Brachypterus > Brachypterus glaber. Next base: position 40,788,372 of record OY294045.1, read on the forward strand.
CAAAAAGTATTACAGAAAAAAAATATTTTTATAATTTAAAATTGGACGCGGAATTTGCTTTGAATATTTTCGCGGTTTACTTTCGCTATATATTTTTCGCTGTAAATTGCATTTTGCTATTAAAACTTTGCGCGGCTATAGTTTTCTCTATTTTTATTTCTTTTTAATATATTTATTTTATTTTTATTATTTTTTTGGCGGTAAATATTTAAAATCCTTTCAGCTGAAAAAAAAATCGCTGCAATTTTTTTGCGGAAATATTTTCGCGATATTTATTTTCGCGGTAAATTTTTCGACTAAACCTTCCGCTCCCTACAAAATGTAATGCACCAAAAACTTATATTACTGACTTTGTCTTACGTAGGGCAGCTCTCAGCACCACATCAATTCTGTTTACTTACTGCTACTTATACATATTCAAATATGGAAATTATCTACCAATTTACAGCGTTTCGACACTCCTAAGCATCGCGATGCGCCTTAAATATTCAACATTTTTCCTTATTTTTTTCGCCCTAAAATCACGAACTACGATCTCTTTACATCAAAAAGAATGTAAATTGGTGTTTAAAAAAAAAATATTATTCATATAGTTTTTCTTGTTTGCATCATAGGCAGAACAAAACGCCAAAAAGATTTTAAATTTTGAAATATTACTTTATATACCTGTGACAATTTAGATAAAAAAAATCAAGAAAAAAATTAGAGATTTTATATTTTAGTTGCTAAAAAGTTTTTAAAACAGGCAAATATATAAGACATTAAAAATACTGCTGCCAACAAAATAATACTTTTTTATTTAGTCATAGGTTCATTAAAATCCAAAACAAAAAGAAAAAAATATATAAAAAATAAATATATAAAAAAATATATAAAAAAATCAAATTTTTCAAAAAAAAAAGTTTCTTTTTTCGTAAAACCAAAAAATAATTGAAAAAAAAAATTGAAAAAAATTGTTTTTACCCCATTTTACCTTACCCCCTTACCCAAATCCGATATTTACCAAAAACAATCTCCAAGAAATTTGGATAATCAACCTATGGTCCAAATTTGAAGTCTTTAGCCCGAACCGTTCTTGAGTTATCTTGGTCACAAATTTCCCGGACACAGAGCGATAGACAGACCGATAGACAGATTTTTTTTGAAGGAAATGTTTTTTGGATATAAAAAGTCCAGAAACGTAAAAAAAGCAATAAAATTTTTTCCAAGTCCAAACTAACGCAAGACTTTGGAAAAAGTAAAATATATTATAGTTTATTTTTTTGAACATAAAAAAAAACTTTTTTTTATATTTTTATTCTAAATTAAAATCCAATTTCGTTAAAAAAATCCCCAATACACACTGAAAGAAAGGATTCCGGTACGCATTATTGCTTATTTTGTTTCCACAATTAATACCGATAAAATTCCGGAATGCTTAATGTAATTTTATAAATTTTAGCATTATTTTTACTGTAAAAAATAGATTTCCAGTACATTATGGCAACAAAATTTATTGTTTGTACAGTATGGAACATGTAATTTTATAAAAAAATTCGGTATATAAAACGTAATTTTATTTTTTAAACTTTTACACTTCGAAATGTTCGTTTTTTCAGTGCACGTTTTTTACTTATTTTCAAGACTGAAGTAAAATATCCCCAAAACGCGAAGTTATTCTTACAAAAATAATGTTCATGACAAATGTAAATTCAGACAACATATTTTTATCATGCAGTATCTATTTTTTAATTTAACTTTTTTCTGAAATATCACAAAAATGGAACCTTAAATTAAATTTCTGGACTGATTTATATTCAGCATGAAAAAAATTGCAAGAAAAAGGATTGTATATAGGTGGATAACACAGTATGACAGCAAAAAAAATTCTGGCATCGGACCAACTTTTTTTAACTAATTTTGGGTCGTAGATTTCGAATCTGTAATCAGATTTTTCGGGTCACGTCAGGATTTTTTTCTATACGCACTTAAAGTTGTCAATTTAGTATACAAGTTTTTTTGTTTATCTTCTAGGGTAATTTATTATGGAAAAGAAATTCAGAATGAAAAAAAAAAAAATTAAACAGGTTTTAAAAATATATTATAGTATTTGCAAAATAATTCGGAACCGCTTTAAACTAAAACTTGGTATGAAAACGTGGCAGATCAAAATCAGCTAGTTCAAACTATTTTTGTATTAAATGGGGCGAAGAAAAAAATTTTCTGGCATCTAACAAACTTTTAGTCAATTTTGGGTCGTAGATTTCGAATCTGTAATCAGATTTTTAGGGACAAGTCATAATTTTTTTCTATATGCACTTAAAGTTGTAATTTACACTATTTTCTAAGGAGTTTTTTCCCTAAAACTCTGGCATTGGAGCAAGCATTTTTGGCATTAACCAAAGTTTTTAAGTCAATTTATAAGTTATAAAAACAAAAGACAAGAACGTATGCTGGCAGAATATTGCTGGGCTCTTAAACATGACAGACAAAACCCAGTACAGTAGGCAAAGAAAAAGAGCAAAAAAATAAAATTGATCAACAAATATTGTATGGAAACCTTCTTGACTTTTGTTTTTATTATACCTATACTATTGTATTGAACAAATAAAAGTGTTTGCAAAAACAATTGGTGAAATATTTTAAAAATGGTAAGTTTTAAGGAGTAAAACGCTAAAAAATTGTACTCCTGAATTCCTTTTAGAAGATAATCCCTTAAGATTTCCTCGAGATTTCCTTTAAGATTTCCTGTTCAAAAAAATCTTTAAAATTACCTAAAAAAAGTCCTACGTTTGGCAAAGATGAGATTTTCTCGGATTTTCTTGATGCATTTCCTCCAATTTGTACATTTGAATTCCTCAACAGTTAACCACTCGGTAAGTCCTATTTTTTATGGTTTAGAATTCAGCATTCCAAAATGTAAGAAAACACTGAAAGCACCTAAATCAAAATCTGTAAAACAAATAGAACGTACCGTTTTGTTGTGCACTTATTTAACTAAATTTTTACAGAGTAACTATAGATTGCAAGAAAAAAATAACTTTTGAGCAACAATATAGGAGAAGAGAGTGATGATTTATCCATTTTATAACCTCTACGTGTACATGTGTAGGAAAACTAATTTTTGTATGTCCATCTATCCATCCGTTTGTTGGGAGTTTCAAAAAGAAATTATTGAAATATTTGAAATATTCTATTATTCTAAGCAGGTTTCTAAAAGTAAGGAGTATGGAGACCTTGAGGTCTGTTTCGGTATTCTAAAAAAAGCACTGAGGCTATGTCCTTTATATTTATATTTCGTTCAACTACACCCATCTTAGATAGACCATTTAGTTAGGCGAGTTCGTCCAAAGTGCTTCATATGCCAAATTTCCCCTTCAACTTTTCTATTACCAACAACACATTCCAAAAACTACCACAAAACTTTTCAAGATATTGTTTCAGGTAAAGAAGTCTATAATAAATTTTGTCTCTCTTAAAAAATAAATGAAAAGTTTCGATGTGCGAGCGAACACAATCAAGCATGTTGCATTATTAATATTTCCCACTGGGAAGTTCCCAAAGGTGTTACTCCATTCAGTTGGCAGGCCTTAGTCCTTTAAATAATTAATGAAAAAGGAAATTGCTCGTTCTTACGATAGAATTTAATATAAAACCCCCAGTGGTCCAGTCAACTTGTCGTTTTATTAAAAAATACCCAAGTAATACTAAAATTATAAGTTAATTTAAATGATAAGATTAATAAAAATTATTCTGTTTCTTTAGTTTATAGTCATTCTTAAACCTACTTATAGGTATTTTATACGATATTAGACTAACAAAAAATTCGGAATAGATAACACAGCTACACAAAAAAGGTCAAGAACTCTTTTGTAGACCATTGTATATTCCTATGTATTTTGAGGCGCTGCAGCGCCCTGCACTATCTTGCCACTCGGAAAAAAAGTGTCCATAAATAGGCAAATGATATTTGAAATAAGGATTAAAAACCATTTAAAGTTATTCACTATACTTTTCTACATTAGAAACTGCAATAAATTTGGGGGTATGCGCCAAATTCATGTCGAGGCACAATGGTTGCTCAAAAATCTATTTCAAGATGCTTACACAAAAAATATCCTAATTACTAAAACAAACTTATATTTTTGCTTAAATTTTTGTAGAACTATAGTAAGTATATGTCTTTGAAGATATATTCATAAATACATACCAAAAAACATTTTTTAAGTTAAATTCTAGCCATAATTTTGGAGCCCTTTTTTTTGCGTGTCGGTGGCATATAAAATTTGAGAATAGTTTCATTCGTCCATATTCGTCCATCAGATATATACGTAAAACTATTCTTAAATATGTAATAGTAATACTGTATAAAAATTGGGGTGCCCATTTTAGCCCATTGGAAGCTATATGCATTTCTTTCTCTACTAAGTTTGTTGACATTTTTTACATTTTCTTTTTCTATTTCCAGTCGGATTTTTGGCTACCCAAACTTATACTCATTTCTTAAAAAATATTGAGCCGAGGAAGATAAAATCTAGTATTATTTTTAAAATAAGTCCTCTAATAAACTCTTTTAGTCCTAAAACTTCAATATTGAAGCTCAAAATTATGACTAAACTGTTTTTTTATGTATATTAAAGTGTTCCCACCTTATTTTAACGATAACATAATTTTAGCCACTTTTTTTTTCATTTGGCTACATAGTGCTGAATCCGAATTTGAGGTCAAAATAGCACATTATCCGATTAGATTTTAAGAAAGTCAAACAAAGTAATACTCGTTATACTCAAAATCAGACAAATAGAGAAATCAAAATTGAAAATATTAAAACTTTATTGGAAAAAAATGTTAAATTCTTAGGAATTCAGCTTGACGAAAACCTAAACTGGGTGTCACATGTAGACCATTTACGAGGGAAATTAAACAGGGTAACATATTCTCTGCGTGTGTTGGGGAAGTATTTAGATATTCATACTTTAAAAATTGTATACTTTTCAAACTTTCAGAGTTTGTTGAGATATGGTATAATTTTTTGGGGCAAGTCCAAAGATATTGAGTCAATTCAAATATGTCAAAACAAGCAATTAGGGCTGTTTTTAACTTACCATATAAAGAGAGTTGTAGAGGATTTTTTAAAGAGAAAAGGATACTTACGGTTGTAGGCCTGTACATCTACGAGGTAATCATGTTTTCTCTTAAAAACAGACATCTATTTGCAAACTCGATTCCAACTTCAGAAAGAATGATAGATTATATTTTACCAAAGCATAGGCTTATTGCTTTCGAGAAAGGATCTTATTACTCATCAATGAAATATTTTAATGAATTACCGAAAAATATCAAAATTCTTAAAAGCCAGGTGTCTGTTTTTAAGAGAAGGTTATTTGATCACATTTGCGATATTGAACCATATACTGTTAGGGAATACGAAGAAAAAAATCACCAGTTTATTTTTAATTGAAGCCACTATGTATATGTTTATTTTATGTATGTCTGCAATATACTATCTGTATATCTGCAATATTTTATCTATTTGCAATTTCTGAGAAAATTTGCAATATTTATATTTTTGACAAAATTTCCTTAAATGTCTGTTTTGGACTCTGTGTGTAAAATTTGATTATTTTCTGGAAATAAATGGAATTATTTATTATTTATTTATTTATTTATTTATATTTATTTACTCGAAATTAACGTTTTTTGAGGCTACTTATGGAGCCATCGAAAAAAAGGGCCAAGAACTTTTTCGGAGACTATTGTATTCCTATGTATTTTGAGGCGCTGAATCCGAATTTGAGGTCAAAGTAGCAACTTATCAGATTAGTTGGAGATGGCTTTAAAAAGCATTGTTTCTATACTCGAAAATTAGGTTTTTTGAGGTTATATCGAAAACTAATCGGATGAGGTGCTATTTTGACGTCAAATTCAGTTTTAGCATCTTAAAATGTATTGGAATATAATGGTATCTTTATTATGAACAGCTACTCTTCTTTATCGTTAAAAATCTTCAAACATTTAAACACATACATTTTGCCCATCTTCGTTCAATCATGCCGCCTTTTAGAATTCCTACAAAAAATTAAGACGTGGAATTTGTTCTAAGTACACTATTTAATATTTTGATACATTTTTCGGAGTAATTGACTGTGTTGTTAAATTTTCGTCCCCCATTTATTCAGTAGCACTTTAAATCTAAGGAGTATAAAAATAAAAATATTACAGTTTTAATTTAAAAAACTTCAAATTAATATGTATAAGGTGCATGAAAAGTAATATAAAAGTGTACAGGAACAAGCCATGTCAAAAGTTTTCTCATCGTGAAAAAGAAAACGACATTTCCGTAATAATTATATTAGAGTTTGTGTACACTGCAAGAAGAGTTTAGACGAGACAAGTTGGTGTCAGAGTACATTTATTAACCAAGTCCAGGACGTGTCGAGTTTACGGATCAGTATCTTAAATTGGCGTTAACGCACTGTGTGTATACAATACTAAAAAGTTTTCAATTGGTTTCTTGCTTCAACGTTCCCAGCACTAAAATTGTATTGGTTGTATTTAAAAAATTTATAACAAAGACGTGGACGTGTTTTAAGTTGGCGTTAACGCACTGTGTGTATAAAATACTAGAAAGTTTCCAATTGAAACGGGGAAAGGAAAAGAAAAAAGGAAAGAGAAAGGGGAAGGGACAGGGGCAGAGACAAGATCAGGGGCATAATATATTTTAGACGGGGGGGTAGTTGGCTGAAACTGTTACTGCTGAAACCATTACGAAAAAGTGTCCCAAAATTAGGTGACGATCCCATCCAAGAACTTTAAATTTATGTGATGTTAACGTTAATATGTTTTAGAGGGGGGCAGGGGTAAAGGGCTGGATCCGTTACGGATTAAACCATTACGGCCGAAACCGTTATGAAAAAGTGTGCCAAAATTATGTGACCCTTACAATATCAACAAAGTTCTCGGATGGGATCATTGTTGTTATGTGAAGCAAAAGTGTCCCAAAATTATGTGACGGAAAAGTGTCCCAAAATTATGTGACGTAAAAGTGTCCCAAAATTATGTGACGATCGCAGCCGAGAAATTTATGTGACGCTTACGATATTAAGAAATATGCAAGTAAAGAAAACCGTGTCTCGTAACTGGAGGCTTAAAACATATTAATGTTATCACGGTTTGGACTTTACTTGTACAGTTGAACGTAATTTGTCGATTTTTAATTAAAGGAGGTGTTTATTATTAATATATTTTTGTGAAATATAGCAATATTTTCTGCCCACCCCATTAAGATCACAGTGCGACGCGTTCCAACGTCATGAATTTACTGACTGATAGGCTAAAATTTGTCAAGACATCTCACGTATTTAATTAACATAAATAAAGTTCTTCTTTAAACTGTTGTAATTTACTTTAATAACGTGGTGGGTTTTTAAAGGAATACATAAATTTGACGTCGGGTTTCGTAGAAAATTGGGCATGTCTGCATTTAAATAAGCTCTAGCACCGCAGGCGAAAATATTTAAGAATTTCACGCTTATGTTTTAAAATCCTATATAAGCCTGAAAAAGGGCTCGTTTTGGGGCCCCTTACTGCTGATACTAGTTAGTAGACCACCTACCTCTTTATTTACGGCCTTGATTAAAAATTTACCGAAGGAATCCAACGATTTACTGAATGGAAAAACTTCTAATTATAATTATTTAGGAAACAATCTTAACATAGATCGTACATTTCTTATGGGAAATGGTTCTTGGTTAAAGGACATGGCACATACCTTATGGGAAATGGCCCTCGGTTAAATTGCTTCAAATTTTAGTATGTTATAGAGCATGATCTCCTGAAAAAAAGTCTCCATGGGCACAAAAAAATTTATGGTGCCGTTTGGCCGCTATGGTCATTTAAAGACCATAGATGATTATATAGGTACTTAAATCGTTGTTTATCGGTGTGTATGTGTGTTTTTATAATTTAAAAATGAGTGGGTTATAGTTTATATAATATTTAAAGACAAGTTAGTGTATGTGGGTATCTTTTATTTACTATTTTTGGGTGTATATAGGCAGTGTCGTTGATTGAACTTTTTGGTTTGGTAAAAACCCAAAACCACCCATACAAACCCACATAAAATTAATAGAAATGCACATAACTATTAAGACATACAAAATAAATACTACACAAATCCATTATAAAAAACCCTCACAAATCCACCTACCTAAACCTGGTTGCACCGACACTGCCCATGTACATCCAAAAATAGTAAATAAAAGATACCCACATACACTAACTTGCCTTCAAATATTATATAAACTATTAACCACTCATTTAAAATTATAAAAACACACATGCACACCGATAAACAACGATTTAAGTACTTATATAATCATCTAGATTGTATGGTCTTTAAATGACCATAGCGGCCAAACGGCACCATAAATTTTTTTGTGCCCATGAAGACTTTTTTTCAGGAGGTCATTCTCTATAACATACTAAAATTTGAAGCAATTTAACTGAGGGCCATTTTTCATTAGGTATGTGCCATGTCCTTTGCTGAAATTTAAGTAAGTATGTTGGAGTTTTCAACTGACTGATTAAAAGTCTCTATGGGCGCAGGGCTTTTTGTGGATAGATACTTTAGTATAACGAATGAAACAAGATTTTTAGATGGAACTAAGGATTGCAATCCGGAAAACCGGATCCGGTAATCCGGAGGATCCGGCATCATTAAGCGTCTACCGGATCACCGGATCTGTTAAATTAAAATATTAAAAATAATAATAATAAATTTTCTAGTGTCTCTTTACATAAAACATATTTTTGCAAAAAATTGCAAAAAGGGTATATTAACAATTTCATGGGGCAAATATTAACAAATATTTGCATGCATGTTATACAAGGAAGAGTATTTTATGAATTTTAATACACTTTTGTTTGTTTTAATCGAAATTTATTTATTTTTCCCTTAATATAAGGTATTCAGATATTTTTTTTAAAGAATACTATAGTATTCTTAATTCTAAATATATTTAGTTTTCTATGTGTTTTTAAAATGTTAAGGTCGAAAATCTCAAAGTGGGAAGATTTATGTCCCGGGTCCATAACTTTTTCATAAAGCACAAGTAAGCCAATTGAAATTGTTTTTTAATTAGGACTTGATACCTACTATTTGATTAAATAAAAAATAAAAAAAACTAATTTTAAAGTAAATACCAAAAAATAAAAAATTGTCATTTTGCCAACTGTTCCCAGCACCTTATTTAAACATTTAAACTACGATATTTGTATTAAACTTACCTTTTTACAGAGAAACAACTATTGACATGATCTCTTCCCGTCCGATAATTTAACAATAGATCCACCATTTATAATAAAAGTATAAATTTTCTTAATTATACCACTTTAAACTCCTGTCCCTGGATTTAAGCATTTTTGTTATATTAATTTTATAATTAGCCGCCAAAGCTTTTAAACTAAGTCAATATTAAAGGTAAACATATTAGCATCCATAATGATTACTTCTCAGTGTAGGTGGGTTCAATTTTTGTAGCTGCTTTTGGTTTTTTTGAGTGAAAATTATTTTTGAATGCTCAAAAACACCGCGTACCTTCTTTAAACGCCATTTTGCCAATAGTAATTATCGACAGGCACATGAGAAATACGCAACTTTATAAAAATTTTCTATCAAGAAGCCGGTAAGTGCATAACCCAAAATAACCTAAAAGTTTTTCTAAATATTTAATATCAGTTCAGTTTTTATGAAATAAAAGCAATTTCGTCATTTTGCCAATAGCGTCATTTTGCCAATAGTCATTAAAATTTTAGTCTTTTTGGTTATAGCTTGAGAACCAGTGAACCAATTTCAATGAATCTTTTAATGTTAGCTTATTTTTTTAATTTGAACATAGACCATGAACCATCTAAATCTGCTCATGTGCAGAATTGTTGTTGGAAATATCTCGACAACCACTAAACCGATTTCTTGAAACTTTCGATTATAGGTAGATTTTTTTTTTGTTTAAACATAGGCTATGTGGCTTCGAAAGCATAGAAGGGCCATGCAGAATTCTTTTTATAGTTGTGAACTTGCAATTAATTAATTGCAAGTTGTAAACTGACAATTAGCTTAATTGCATGTTGCAACTGTCAATAAGTACTAATTGCAAGTTGTGAACTGACAATTAGCCTTATTGCAAGTTGACAATTGTCAATTAGTACTAATTCCAAGTTCACAACTTGCAATTAACTAACTGAAAGTTGTGAACTGACAATTAGCTTAATTGCATGTTGCAACTGTCAATTAGTACTAATAGCAAGTTCACAACTATAAAAAAAATTATGCGTGGCCCTTCTATGCTTTCGTAATGTGTCAGCTAAATCTGCGCATGCCCAGAATTGTTATTGTAAATAAGAGAACCACTGTAAATAGAGAAACACTGAACCAATTTCAATGAAACTTTCAATTACAGTTATCTTATTTTTTTTTTTTAGTTTGGACATAACGTCTGAATCTGCGCATGCCCAGGAGTGTTATTTATTTATTTATTTATTTATTCATTTATAGTCTTTCTGGGACCTATAAAAGGTGTTTTATACCTTAGTCGACTGTTTTAATACAAACAATTAATGGGAATAGCTCAAGTTTTTATCAGATAAAAGCAATTTTAATCGATGTTTTTAGTTTAGTTTTGTAAAACTAGTTCAGATGAATGTAGCGTAAAAAATAACCTTAATAGCCTGTGTATTATAGATATGCGAGCCTCTGCGGTGCTTTATTGTATGCAATAACATGAATCCGATTTTTAGAAATACTTACTTAATAAAAAAACTTTTCCATATGGTGCACAGTTTATGTCGGGCACTGTATGAAGGAAATAATAAATAAATAAAATTAATGATGAATAATTTTGTTTATGAGAAAGAATACTATTCTTGGAATAGCAACGCAAAAGTTTTTTAATTGCTTATCATATCGTATTTACAGTTTGCTACTAATTATAACAAAGTTAATAAATCGTTTTCTATAGACGTGTTTAAACCGAATTTATCACCCCCAACTTTCAATTAGTTTTGCACTTTTGCCTCTTTTTAAGTAACGAAGTTTTCAAACTTGCTGTAATATTTTAACAGTATTACTCGCTTTAATGTATTAAATTTTGACCGAAACTGGCAACAATTTATAATGTTATTTTCGATTTATTTTTTACCATAGTAAGTTTTGGTTTTATATTTTTATCAGTGCTACAACAGCACCTTTTTAAGTTGTAAATCAGAATGTGTAAATTGTTATGCGGGGTGTCTCAGAACTAACGTGCTTCCTTTAAGGGAAAGATTGTAATAAAACAAATGTAAAAGGGCCTGAAAATATATATCCATAAAAGGGTGGTAAGGGAGCAACACCCCTTTCAAAGGAGCCAAAAAAATTTCTTTTTTATTTAATAACCCAGGAACCCTTTAAAAAATAGCAAATAGGTTTTTCATTTTATCTAACCTTAATAATGCCTATCATGGCATGTTATTTTCCTATTTTGAACAGAGGCGTGCGGCACGGGACTTCAATTATTTACGCCATATTTTTTTCTGTACATGTGTATCTTTTTTTGTAGTTTTATTATTAGACACGCTGTGCCTTAAATGTATGCATACCTTAAATAGTCAAGCACCATAAAACTCTTTTTATTTAATTTTTTTCATAGACCTAACCTAAACAAAAAATACCAAAATTAAAATAATCAAAGCACTTTTTGAAAAAAAAAATTGAAAAAAAAAATTTGTTTTCTAAAATTAATGCTAAAAATTGTTATCTAAGTTATACTCCCTTATTTGGAGACCTATACTATCTACTATTATGAAAAATACCAGGTACAGCGATATGTGCTTGAATGGTTTTCTTGATGTGTAAAGGAATAATTAGTATAATAAACTGCTTTTTTGTCTCCATGTCTAAAATGCCTTTTTAACTCCGTGATTAAAATATAAAAAAACGGCGTACCTATATCATATGAGCACAAAAGCATTCTTATTATATGATATAGTGGGCTACACGATTGAATTTTTAATAAAAGTTGTGTAAAAAGTATTTCTGAATTCAAAGAAAGTTACTTGAGTTTAAATATACCTTTTATACCTAAAGTACACGCCGTTTTTTATCAGGTTCAACAGTTTTTGAAGAGGAATAATCTGATCTGGGCTTCTACAGTGAGCTGTAGAATTCCTTCACTATGATTATGCGCAAATATGGTTTAAGTATAAAGTTCCTAAAAATAATAAACTATATGCCAACAGACTATTAATAGCTGTTAGGGAATATAATAGTAACCATACATAATTTCGAAAATACGCCAATTTTAGTTGTTAAAACCTTATATATTATTTTTTTTTTAGTTACATTTTGGTAAATTGCTTTCTATATAATTAAAGACGTTATTTAATTTAAATAAAACACGCGAACAAAGTGAAATTAACCGATTTTTTTTTTTATTTATCAGAGTATGAACTTCTTTGTTTCTACGTCATAAACTCTAGGCCACTGACTTTTTATCCTATTAAACATTTTATTAGATAATATTAGTCCCTCAAAGGTATAAATTTTTGGATAGGTAAAAAGTTATAATTCTCAAAAACTATTTTAGAAAAAAAAATTGTTTTTTTTTCGATTTTTTTTAGTGCTTTAACTATTATTTTAATTTTGGTGTTTTTTATTTAGGTTAGGTCTATAAAAAAGATTCAATAAAAAAAAAATTGGTGGTGCTTGACTTTTTATTTAAATGTATTTAAGGCCTGCCGTGTAGAATGTTTCTCAGGTAAAAACACATAAAAAAGTGCTCTTCTTGTAATACCGTAAGATTAACCATTTTCGGGAAAAATCTATTAAAGCTAATATTTCAAGATGCGAGGGCTAAAAATTATGCACTAAAATAAAACAATCCAACATTTTAAGGTTTTCTAAAAATACACCGTTTTTAAAGTAAGGCTTTAAAATTGATTCTTGGACCTACATACATTGGACTTTTTGTTATACAATTTGTATAAATTTTCGGTTTCAACATTTTATTGTTTAATTTTTAGTCCACAGAGCGTAAAATTTTAGCTTTAAATGAAGTTTTGTCGAAATCGGTTAATTCTACTGTATTACAACAAGATTACCTTTCTATGTATTTATACCTAAGAAATCATATATGAGTGGGTGGAAGGCCAAAAGGTACATTGAATTGAATTAAAATTGAGTTAAGCATGTGAATAGGTTGTACTTAGCCTAACCTACTCTCAATTTCGATAAAAATGTCACTTTAACCTATATACCGGGTGTCCCAACTCTATTTATCCAGCGATTTTATCGAAAACTAAAAGAGATAATCAAGTTCTGCGAAAACCATCTTAAATTAGACAACTTAAACTATCTTTTAACATATATTTGATACTTTCAGCTCTTAAAATGTGGGCTGGGGGCATTTTTTTTAATGAAAAGGGGCACAAGTGATACATCATTTTAAAGCAAATAAAATTATCTATTGGACTGCATATTTTTAATTTTCTAAACAATTATTTTAAGGTTTAGATATTTTAATTTTTTTGTGCTAAAAAATGCGATTTTTTAAGTTTTTTTTTATAAATTTTTATTTATTTCAATTAAAATTAGTTTAAAAGTATAATTTACGTTTTTTCATCATGAAATTAGAAATTTTTAAAATATTGTTTAAATTTTTAGAGAAATTTTGACAAAAATACCCATTTTAAACCCCATTTTAAACCCAAATGTTTAAAAAAATTAAAAAATATATAGTTAAATGGAGAATTTCATAAGCTTTAAAATAATGTATCACACGACTCCCTTTTCTATTTAAAAAAAATGTCCCTCTATGCCCCCCTGCCCACATTTCAAGAGCTGAAAGTATCAAATATATGCTAAAAGATAGTTTAGGTTGTCTTATTTAAAATGGTTTTATCAGAACTTGATTCTCTCTTTTAGTTTACGAGAAAATCTCTGGGTAAATAGAGTTGGGACACCTGGTATATACTTTAAATGGTAATCTTAGTTTTATCTTGATCTTTTTAATATGTTTAAGTATTTAAGTAGGTATGTATTTTTTTCATTGTGCCTATTTTTATTGTCATAATCGTTGATGTTTTTTGTACTTTATCGTTATTTAAATATTTTCTTTAAGTATGTTTTTGACAAAAATAGTTTTACCCCATTTTATCCCCTTGGGAACGTTCAAGTATTACGTAACGCAAAATGTAACAACATACACTTCATACCTCGGTTCTCGGGTTATTCAAGACTGTAGAGATTTCATATTTTGGATACCCCCCTAACACATTATATATATATATATATATATATATATATATATATATATATATATATATATAATCTATAATAACGCGTGAACTGGGGTATGAAGTGTATTAATTTTAGTACAATTTGCGTTACGTAATACTTGAACTTTTCCCTTACCAAATTGTGAATTTTACCAAAAAAATCTCAGCCTAGAACTTTGGCCACTCATGGTCCAAATTTGTAGTCTTTAGCACAAAGCGTTTCCAACTTTCCGTCTATAGGTCTAAACAGAACATTTTTGTTATTAGTTAACGTGCTTCTATTTATAGAATAGTTATAATACTTAATTAATAGGGTATGTAAGTAATTTTGGGTGAGGTCAAAAGCTGTACGTAAAAGAGTGGGTGAAAAATTTTTTAGTCACTAATAGAAAAAACTCACTTTTGACATTTAAAATAGTGCTCAAAACAAGTGTTTCTGTGAAGGTGTTGGATAAAATATATTTTTTTATATAAAACGTTGAAAAACGTAAAAAAAGCAACAAACATTTTAATTTTTTTTACTAACCCAAGACTTTTCTCGGGGAAAGTAAAAGGAAAACAATATTTTCCTTGTTCATATCTGATTTTATGGAATAACTCATATCCTAATGCATTCAGCAAAATTCACAGGCCACTTCAATGGAGCCTCGCGGGATAAAATTTAGTCAATTAGTCAAGTCGTCTGAAATAATTGCCAATTAAAATTCAAGCATATTCAAATAATACAAAATGGCATTTTCTTCTGCTACCGTGATTAGCAAAATTTATAGTTTTAAACAACACATTTGCTTCTGCAGTACAATGAATTTTATTTTATAAAAATTCTATTTATATTCCAAAAAGTTTTAGTTGCGATTAAAATCGCCAGGGGCGCCATTTCAGATATTAGGTTGACTTTTAATAAAAGTATTTTTTTTTTCTTGAAAAAATTACTGATCAAATTTTTCTTTTTTTTTATTTTTGAGTTTTAGGGGGATTTTTTACTAAATTTTGTATAGTTGCTTTCTATTAATACAAGTAATATACACGGTGTATTTGAAATAGGGTCGGAAATTTTAACAGATGATTCTACATCATAAAATATGACAAAAAGTTCCTATAAACATATGTCTAAAAATGCGTCATAAGGGAGCTACGCCCCTTTGAAAGTGGTTAAAAAAATCGGTTTTTATTTAATAACTCAGGAACCCTTTGAGATCTATCAACGAGGTTTTGCACGTCAACTAATCCTACCAAGGCCCGTTTTTATGTGTTATTTTCATGTACTTATTTAACCAGGGGTGTGCGAAACGGGGGGGGCTTATCAGTTTTTTGTCCCAAACTTTTTTCTGTGTAACTTTTTTGCAATTTTATTTTTGAAATATGATTCCTCAGGTCAAAATCCATAAAAAAGGTACTCTTGTAATACTGTAGGATTAACCGTTTTCGAGAAAAATTCATTTGAAGGTGAAATTCCACGGTTCGAGAACGAAAAATTAAATACTAAAATGTTGAAAACCAAAATTTTAATGATGCAATGTTATTCTACATCAAAAACTAAGAAAAAAAGTTTCCATACATGTAGGTCGAAAAAACGATTTTAAAGCTACCATAGCGCTTTAAAAATGGTGCATATTTAGAAGACCATAGCTCCATTAGGATTGATTTTGGAAGTACCTGTATATGAGTTTTTTTTCTTAGTTTTTGATGTAGAATAACATTGCATCATTAAAATTTTGGTTTTCAACATTTTAGTATTTAATTTTTCGTCCTCAAACCCTAGAATTTCACCTTCAAATTAATTTTTCTCGAAAACGGTTAATCCTACAGTATTACAACAGGAGTATCTTTTTTATGTATTTTGACCTGAGGAATCATATTTCAAAAATATAATAGCAAAAAAGTTACACAGAAAAAAGTTTGAGACAAAAAAATGATAAGCCCTCCCCGTTTCGCACACCCCTGCTTGAAATAAGTACATAAAAATAACACATAAAAACGGGCCTTGGTAGGATTAGTTGACGTGCAAAACCTCGTTGATATATCTCAAAGGGTCCCTGAGTTATTAAATAAAAACCGATTTTTTTTAGCCACTTTCAAAGGGGCGTAGCTCCCTTATGACGCATTTTTAGACATATGTTTATAGGAACTTTTTGTCATATTTTATGATGTAGAATCATCAGTTAAAATTTTCGACCCTATTTCAAATACACCGTGTATTTTGAAAAAAAAAATAGTTTAGGTTCTACAATTGTTCTTTTTTTTTAATGTCTAGCCCCATTAACTTTTTAATTTTGGGAGTGACTTTTTTCAGTTTTAGTAGGCTCCTTGTCCTTACCAAGTTAGATTTTTTTTAAATTAAATAAAAGTCGATCGGATTTTCATTTTTTTTTTCTGTGTTTTCAAGCATGCGCACACAATACTATATTGAGCTTCAATCTAGTAAATTATGTAATAAATTTGTAGCTCCTAGCTTATTTAAGGCTTTACATGATCCTGTAATTCTTATACCAATACAAAATTCTAATATGTATCTTTCGACATATTGATTTTGGTCAAATAACCACAGCATTAGCCTTAAAGTGAAAAGGGTTTATTTTATTTAATTAATAATAAGATAAACCATAGAAAAAATTGTTATCTCTCCAAAATATATATTTTGGAGAGATAACAAATCTTTCTATGGTTTATTTAAATCAACTCCAATATGAGTAAGGATCAAGAATTTCTTAATTTAATAATAAGATATTGTTTATAAACAATGAATATATACTTATATGTAATTCTTAAATATTTATATAAAAAAATTTAGTGCAAAATGTTTTGCAGAGGGTGAAAGGAGTACAAAAGGCCCGATCCCGTGGGGGGAAGGGCGACAAGCTTGGAAAAAATTTGACAAATTTTTGAAATCAAGTGGAAATTCACATTAAATTTGTTAAAACATTATAATATTTATAGGTATATATATATATCAAAGTTATATCCAATTTGACGAGTTTCATTTAAACTCAATATGTAAAAATAAAATATTTCTCAAAGGGCCCGATCAGCCTTAGTAAAACACTTTTTCTAGAAAATATTTTTTTGATGAACTAATCAGCCTTAGTATGCAAAAATTCGTTACTGTGGTTTATAGGGTTCCAGAAATATTAAACAAAAACTACTTTTTAGATGTACCCTTAGGAGGGTCGTAGCTCCCGTAAGGCTCATTTCCGGACCACGCTTTATAGTAACTTTTTTTCTTTTTTTTTTTTAACGTAGAATCACCTCTTAAATTTCTTAAACTTATTTCTTTAGCCGACGATATGGTTTAGTGTTTTTGTTTCCAAAAAAATATTTAAGACAAATATATGTTTTTTAGGTAGAGAAATGTTTAATAAATTATTTTAAGTCAAAATTAATCCATATATTAGAGAAAAAAATAACCATTAAAAAAACTTTTTTCCTACTTAGTGCGCCCGTAGAAGCTCATATATTGGTTAAGCTTCTGTAATAATATAAAATTACCTTAGTTGTACGATACCACTTGAATCGGCATTTTGCTTGTATGCAAAAACCTTATTAAAATGAGGACCATACAACGGCGCGTAGGTAAATTATAATTAGATAATGGCGGAGGCGCCAAGTATTTGTCGGCGTGGATAGCGCGGCACACCTGTGCGCACCTCCATAATTCATTAAACTATTATTTAAATCCTCAGGGATGCGGGTTCGTTAGGTAGTATTTCTGAAAAAAGTTGAATAAATTATTTTTAAGAAAATTTTCTTCTCGATTTATTTAGAACACAGGAAAGTATAATGTAATAGGATAGTGATGACGAAACAAATAAATAAATCGGTAAATATACCCTATTTCATTTCATTATTAGTAACTAAAAAAGTTACTAGGTTTACTTTAGCTTTGGTGGAAAACGGCATTTTGCGTAAATTTGAAGTATCGTATATATCGTATAGGTTATATTTTTATGTCATCATTCAGATGGAATATAAACTTTTGCAATTTTTTTATAATTATTAATAAAATATAATAAAATGTATGTTCTGAGGGTTTGCCCGAATATAACGAAGAAAAGTGGCAAAAATAAAAAATAAAAGTCTCTATATGCTGTTAAATATCCACCACAATTTATTATCACTTATTTATCACTTATTTATTATATACTTATTTATTTTATCAATAAATTATATCACTTTGTTTGCTTATAAAAAAATTTATTGAGGCATTTTCAAAAAAACTACGAAACTTTATTTCTGACAGAGAAAAATTATATTGAAAAATTCAGAATTGATACCATGATTGTAACCCTAGTTAAAACCTAGTTAAAACAACTAATATTAGCACCAATTATAAAAACCAAAATTGCTAAATAGTTACTAATAATGAAATAAAATAGGGTTTATTATATTTTCATTGTCTACGTCTAGATCTATAGAGAGGCAGATATCCAGAATGCAACGCAAATGCAAATATAACTACGAAAACTTTTAAATAATATAAATGGTATATCCGTAAAATTATACGCAACATGTGACTTCCACACATTTTGTTTAAGCATAATATTGTTATTCTGGTGAAAGTTTTTTAATTATAATTTTGTATAACTGTTACCGCCTCTGGAGAACGGCGGTTTCACAACTTCATAAAATTATATTATTTATTTTTAATTAAAATCCTTTTTTAATGAGATAATTAAAGTTGATATAAAAGGCTCTAGTTGTTATAAAAAATAGAAATTTTCAGTCATTTACCAAACGCTTGACATAGTTTTTGGTAGATAATAAGATATGATTTTTAAAGTCTACAGAGGAAAAAAGATTTAGGTCGCAAAATAAAAAAATAATATTTATTGCATCATTTAAAAGTTGATAAATTGAAACCCAGGTTAACAAAGCAAAGGGGAATATTTTTTTAATAGAAACTTAGATCGTGATACATCATCTATTCAACCATAATTTTTAACATTTCAACATTTTTTTAGGGGGTTAAAAAAGTGATGATTATTTCACCAGTATTATCAGCATTAATGGAAATTTTCGTCAAAATTAAAAAAAACATTTTTGTAATGATTAACTTCGTGAAACAAATTTTATATGATTAGAATAAAAATTTAAAAGAAATATCTAAGAAAATCGCATCGCATTTTTTAACAAAAAATTTGAAAACTCATTACCTTCAATTTTTTTTTAAACTAAAATTTGTATGGTCGAAAATAGAATTTAATAAGCCTTAAAATTATGTATCACACGACCCCCCTTTTTATTTAAAAAAATGTTTCCCCTTGCTCCCTGGTTTTTATTTAATCATTCAGGAACCCTTTGAGGTATAGCAACGAGGTTTTGCACGTAAACTAATCTTAATAAGGCTTATCTTCGCATGTTAATTTCATGTACTTTTTTTCACCAGGGGTGTGCGAAATGGTGGGAGCTTTTCAGTTTTTTGTTCCAAAATATTTTCTGTGTAACTTTTTGATGATCTTATTTTTGGAATAT
This sequence comes from Brachypterus glaber, assembly GCA_958510825.1. Lineage (NCBI taxonomy): Eukaryota > Metazoa > Arthropoda > Insecta > Coleoptera > Kateretidae > Brachypterus > Brachypterus glaber. The sequence continues at coordinate 40,808,133 of OY294045.1, forward strand.
GATTTCTAAGGTCAAAACACATAAAAAGGAACTCTTGCTGTAATACTGTAGGATTAACTGTTTTCGATAAAAATTATTTTTAAAAAATAAATAGTAAAAATGTTGAAAACCGAAATTTTAGCTCCCTATGGTTTAATTTTTGGAAGTACCTACCTGTATATGAGTTTTTTTTCTAGTTTTTGATGTACATGCACCCTACATCAATTAATGTTCGGTTTTCAACATTTTTAGTATTTAGTTTTTTGTCCTCGAACCATGAAATTTTACCTTAAAATGATTTTTCTTTTTCTCGAAAATGGTTAATCTTACAGTATAACAACAAGAGCAGTTTTTTTTATGTATTTTGACCTCATATTCCAAAAATAAAATCACAAAAAAGTTACAGAGAAAAAAACTGAAAAGGCCCCAACTTTATTTTTTTGAATTTTATTTATGATCTTTTTTTTATTGTAAATATGCTTGGTATACCAATTCTAGCAATTATTTTATTTTAATTATATTTTAGGAATTATTTTATATATTTTTATTTAATGTTGTATTATTTTAATTTTAATTTGAAGTAACACGTCAATAATTTTTATCTTAAATTTTACAAGTTTTTACAAAATAAAGCCAGAAAATAACAAAAATAAGTCTGCCCTTCGTTGAGAAATATACTATTATCATATTCAACAAGAAGTCTTGAACAAAAATCACTTTTTTTTAAAGAAATTTTACAAGAACATTGGAGTAATTTTAAACAACTATAAATCATGTCTAGAGGAATTACTGAAGAAGATTTAACCAGAATTGTATCGCAAATTATTAATGAAAAACATAACGAACTTCTAGAGAAAATAAATCAATTGGAAACTCAGGTAAAAATCCTAAAGGATTCAAATATTGAACTAATGAGAGTAGTAACTGATCCTAGAATGCCAACACATCAAAATTATTTAATACGCAAAGAGGAAAATAACTACGTATCTATACCTGAAGATACATTAACTAATTTTAATGATTCATTCTAACATTAATGGATACAAATGAATCTAGCTTTATTGAACCTAAAAATAAAAGAAAAAATAAACAGAAAAAAGAAGACAAATTAAATAAAAATATAGAAAAAAAAGTTAACATTATAGGAAACGCTGACCTAAATTTAATTACTTTGACTAACAATAATAATAATAAACCAAGATCATCAGATTATAGAAATATAGGAAATTAAAAAATTATGGGTAACGCTGAAAATAATGAACTGAAATCAGTAGAAACCATTCAATATAACTGATACTACATTTCAAGACTCTCAACTGAAATCACAGAAACAAAACTTAGAAAAACATTTGAAAAAAACTTTGGCTCTTCAAAAACCATCTGTTCAAAAATAAATCCAAAACATGCCAATAAAATAACATACTCCTCATTTAAAGTAGGTATTTCCAAAGATGAAAATATTAATATACTTAACCTATCAAAATGATCAAAAGGTATATTAGTCAGTAAATATCTTTTTCGAAAATGGCAAAGTAATTAATCAAGGTTTGAGATTCAATATTTCTCACTTAAATGCACAATCAGCTCGCAATAAAACTATTGAAATTGATGCGTATCTTAACCATGTTAATAATTTTGACATTTTCTGTATTACTGAACATCACTTAAAAGATTGGGAGTTAGAAAATTTTATAACACCTAATTATTCTGTAGTATCTGCTTATTGCAGACCTGTTAGAGAAAAGGGAGGATCACTAATTTTATGCAAAAAAAACTTATTAGCTAAACCAATAAATAAATTAAATAATCTTTCATTAGAAAAAATAATTGAAAAAGCTGCCGTGGAAATTCCCAAAGAAAACTTAATAGTGGTATGTATTTATCATCCACCTAACAAATTTTTATTGACAATTGAAAAAGTTTTTAATTTTTGTAAAAATTATTCAAAAGTTACAGTATTCCCCACATATATATGTTTTAATACTAACGATACCTGCTTCAAAGATTTTCAAGCTCCTTTAAATTTCTAGCAACAATTAAGGAACCAACAAGGCAAATTATTTTTTTTTGACCATATTGAACAAATTAATTGGGATTTTCTTGAAAATGATGATCTAGATATAAACTCAAAATTTTCAACTTTCAATAATAATATACGAAAAGCAATTACAGACTCTTAAAAAAAATATTAGATCGTAAAAATCCCACGTGGTTTACAACAGAATTAAAACAAATGAGATCTGATCTAAGCAAAATTACTAACCTTCACAAAAGATTTCCTCACTTAAACTTAAATAATGAAATAAGGCAACAAAAAAAAGGTTATAAAAAAAAACCTTAAACAAGCTAAACTGAATTTTAATGAGAAATATTTAAAAGATAACAGTTACAGTCCTAAATCATACTGGAATTGAATTAACCAAAATAGAAAACAAAAAAAGATTAATGTTCAAACCAATATCAAACCTCAAGAATTTAACGATTTTTTTATTAATGTTGCGAATGACCTTACTAAAAATTTAACTAACGTTGACATTTCTTATGACCAATATCTTCCAAATAACACCACTGTGCCAAATTTTAAATTTAAAGAAATTTCATTTGTAAATATGCTAGAAATTATAAATTCAATTAAAAATAAAAAAAAAACCAGAGACCCTTGAATGAAATTAGCACTGAACTCATAAAAGAGATTAAATATTTAATCTATATACCACTTACAAAAATATTTAATGAATGCATAAATACTGGTATTTTTCCAGAAGATCTTAAATTGGCTAAGGTATGTCCTGTTCACAAAAAAGGTCCCACTAATGAAGCTAATAATTTTAGGCCAATAGCAATACTTCCAGTTTTTTCGAAAATTTTTGAAGTAGCACTTAAAAATCAAATAGTTGATCATTTTGAAACAATTAAAGCTCTTTACAAACATCAATATGGATTTAGGAAAAAAATGTCTACAATCTTTGCGATTGAGTATCTTATATCTCTTATAACGAAGGGTATGGAAGGTACTGATATTGTTTGTGCAAAATTATACGATCTTCAAAAAGCATTTGATTGTGTTCCTCATGAAGTTCTTTTGAACAAAATGAAAAAATATTATAATTTTGATGATCTTAGTATAGAATTAATGAGATCTTATTTAATGAATAGGCGCCAATATACTATAATAAATGGTCAAATATCTAAAGAAGGCAATGTTGTTTCTGGGGTACCACAGGAAAGCGTCCTTGGGCCAGTACTATTTTTATTATTTATTAATGACATTAAGCAAGCTGTACCTGAGGATAATCTGTGTAAATGGTTTAGTGCAAATTCTCTAAGTTTAAACAAAAATAAAACATCTTCTATTTACTTTACTCACAGAAATATTTTAACTCAAACTAAAGATAATCCAAAATTTTTGGGTTTATATCTGGATTAGAAGTTAACATGGATGCCACATGTTGATGCTTTAGCAAAAAAAATAAATTCATCAATATTTTTAATAAGGAACCTATTAGACATCATACCATTTAATATATTAATCAACGCTTACCATTCATTATTTCTCTCTCATATTCGGTATGGTTTAACAATATGGGGTTTTAGCTCTCATGCTTCGCGTGTTTTTGGTCTTCAAAGAAGAGTGGTAAGAATAATGTCTGGAAGTAAATATAGAGATGGTGTAAGAGATAAATTTAAATCTTTAGAACTTCTAACTTTTCCGAGTTTACTTATATATGAATCTATATGTATGACTAGATGTAGACTTGCCACTTATTCAACATATGAGGATAACAATACGCGGAACATGCAGAAACTAAGATTACCATTTCTCCGACTTGAGTCTAGCAGAAACTGCAATAATTATTATGGTCCCCTTTTATATAACAAATTACCGCCATATATTAAAGCCTTAAATAAATCAAAATTTAAAAAAAAGTTAAAAACATTTTTCATTGTCAATCCATTTTATTCAATTGAGGAATTTTTAGAGAAAAAACTAGAAATTAGCGACTTCTCCCTTTAATCTTTTATATTAAATATTATATTTATTATATTAATGTTATTATTTACTATATTGTTAATTTTATATTTAATTTTTACGTATTTATGTTTTATTGTTCTATATATATTGCAAACAATTGTTTTATTGTAAAGCATATGAATAAATAAATATTGTACATATAGTTTCAGTTTCTTATATAGTTCTAGTTTCTTATATATAATAACTTTAAAAATAAAACGTATCCACTGTTTCGTGTTTTGTCCAGAAAAATAAGAACTTGTGCTTCATATACAAATCTTATTATTTCATCAGTACCATATTTGGCAAACTCAAATCTACATACCTGCATCTATAAGTTTAACTCAAAGCTAAATATATATATATATATATATATATATATATATATATATATATATATATATATATATATTTTCTGTCATATACACGCCCAAATCGTATAATTGACGTCAATCAGACACCCAAATTTACGTTGTGACGCCCGACTTTGGGCGTCAGTCCGTTTAATGCGCGCAATCGACTTCTCTGGATGGTTAGAGTGTAGTACAGGTCCTAACAAAAAATATTTTTTGGCGTCACTTTGATGGGTGTTTATCTAGCTAGATACAAAAGGGGTTCGTTCAAGTGGCCACCAGGTGGCGCTGTTGAAGCAAATGTATAATACACTTTACATAATACACGTTAAACTCACACCCAGTGTATCTACACCATTGTGACGCCCAAAATGTATAATACACGTCAAAGAGACGCCCAAAAACTGGCAACAATGTATTTAAAAAATCATTTTGGCCAGAATAGCCAAATGTCATATTCAAAGACGTATTTCTATGACTTTTACCATTAAAATAATTATTAATAGGAATGGTAATGTATACATTATGAAGATATATTGGTGTTTTATTTTAAAGTAAGCATAGCTTAATGTAAATGAGAATATAAGAAAATACATTTGGTAAGTATATTTAAGAACATAACCTCAAATATATTTTTTTTATATTTTATTATATGGGATTATCACCAATAAAATTCTGTTTTCAGCCCTGAAGTAAGATTCATATGGACCAATACTGGTTTTAAAACCGCCGTTTTTCATTGTTCAGCAAGTTTCCAAAATAAAAAAACTTGTAAAATTTCTATATTTTAATAAAATGGGGAACCAAAAAGTAAGTAAAATATTAAATATATGAATTCATATCGGAAAGGATATATTTATCTTAAAGTATTGCTTTGGTATAGCTATTTGAATAAATTATAATTTTAGATTTGGTACCATTACGTAATGGGACAATTCTTTAACAAAGAGACTCCACCAAGGGACAATTGTCAAATCAAAGTTATCTGCGGGGGCGGGGGTCGGGGGTAAGTATTGTATAAAATGATATTGTCAGCCGAGTTAAGCATGTGCACCAAATTTTAGCTTTTTAAGTATATTCTAAGTGGGTAAAAAAGAAAGGGGTGTTAACTTAGCCTTATACGCGTATGGAGGGTGATTGTAAGACGAGGGGGAATGTTTGGAATTTATTGTAAAATTTTATTATCATTAAATGAGTATGTAACCTAATTTTAGTTTTAAATAATCTTGTGTGGGTAAAAATATTTTTTTTTTTAATTTTAGGGTCGGGGGTTGGGAGTAGGTATTATATAAAATTGTACTGTCGGCCAAGTTAAGCATGTGTACCAAATTTTAGCTTTCTAAGTATATTCTAAGGGGAAAGTCTAATTTGATGATCACACACAAAATAATTTTAAAAAATTATTATTCGGTGAATATTAAATCAATTAAGTGAGGTTACTCAGGGTAGGTGCGGTCACATGTGCTCTACTGAATAGAATACTTTGAGTCAAAATACCGCCTCCAGTGCCGCCCCCACACCCAAAAAAAATTGCAAATATGGGACTATTTGGTGCGGTCACTCAGGGTAGGTGCGGTCACTCGTCCTTTTCACGACAAAGTTGTTTTGGTTGTTTCAACGCCCCCACTGCAGCCCCCAGAAACAATAAACGTGATAAAAAATGCAAATATGGGGCAATTTCGTGCGCACTCAGAGTAGGTGCGGTCACTCGTCCTCTTCAGGACAAATAGGTTTTTCATCTTGTACCGCCCCCAATGCCGCCCCCAGAAACAATAAACGTGATAAAAAATGCAAATATGGGGCAATTTCGTGCGGTCACTCAGGGTGGGTGCGGTCACTCGTCCTCTTCACGACAAAGTGGTTTAGGTTGTTGTAACGCCCTCAATGCCGCCCCCAGAAACAATAAGCGTGATAAAAAATGCAAATATGGGGCAATTTCGTGCGGTCACTCAGAGTGGGAGCGGTCACTCGTCCTCTTCAGGACAAATTGGTTTTGGATGTTGTATCGCCCCCAATGCCGCCCCCAGACATAATAAACGTGATAAAAAATGCAAATATGGGGAAATTTTGTGCGGTCACTTAGGGTAGTTGTGGTCACTCGTCTTCTTCACGAAAAAGTGGTTTTGGTTATTGTACCGCCCCCAATGCCGCCCCCAGAAACAATAAACGTGATAAAAAATACAAATATGGGGCAATTTGGTTCGGTCACTCAGGGTGGATGCGGTCACTCATCCTCTTTAAGACAAAGTGGTTTAGGTTATTGTAACGCCCTCAATGCCGCCCCCAAAAACAATAAACGTGATAAAAAACGCCAATATGGGGCAATTTTGTGCGGTCTCTCTGAGTATGAGCGGTCACTCGTCCTCTTTACAATAAAGTGATTTTGATTGTTGTACCGCCCCCAATGCCGCCCCCAGAAACAATAAACGTGATAAAAAAAGCAAGTATGGGGCAATTTTTTGCGGTGACTCAGGATAGGTGCGGTCACTCTTCCTCTTCAGGACAAATTGATTTTGGATGTTGTACCGCCCCCAATGCCGCCCCCAGAAACAATAAAGGT
>OY294045.1:40815236-40962817 GCA_958510825.1 Brachypterus glaber
AACGGGTTAACCCAAGACCACACGGAGTTAACCCTTGAAGCCATGATGAAGGTACCCAATCCCACGTACGTGGTGTAACGGGGCCGTCTTCATGGTGGGAGATGTGTGGTAGAGGAAGTGCGACTAGCGCGCTAAATGCGCGTGAACGCGCCCTCGCCCGTTACTCATCAAAGGGAGCTTTAGAAATCTAGCTGACATGAGGAGGGGTTTGATGTGCTCGACTTGCTTGCAAGCCGAACTGCAAACCCTGAAAGCGTAAAAGCCCATGGGCTAACTCAAGACCACACGGAGTTAATCCTTGAAGCCATGATGAAGGTACCCAATCCACGCTCGTGTGTAACGGGCCGTCTTCATGGTGGGAGAAGTGTGGTAGAGGAAGTGCGACTAGCGCGCTAAATGCGCGCGAAAGCGCCCTCGCCCGTTACTCATCCAAGGAGCTTTAGAAATTTAGCTGACATGAGGAGGGGTTTGATGTGTTCGATTTGCTTGCAAACTGAACTGCAAACCCCGAGGGGTGTAAAAACCTTTTTATGGGTTAACCCAAGACCACACGGAGTTAACCCTTGAAGCCATGATGAAGGTACCCAATCCCACGTACGTGGTGTAACGGGGCCGTCTTCGCGGTGGGAGAAGTGTGGTAGAGGAAGTGCGACCAGCGCGCTAAATGCGCGCGAACGCGCCCTCGCCCGTTACTCATCAAAGGGAGCTTTAGAAATTTAGCTGACATGAGGAGGGGTTTGATATGTTCGATTTGCTTGCAGACCGAACTGCGAACCCCGATATCCCAGCAGGGATGGAGGGCATGCTCCTAAATCTGTTAGTGACCTGTAGCGGATTGCGGTCGTCAACCAAAGCGATCTCGAACTCTAAAAAATTTGGTACCACGGGGACTGGTGGATTCCAGGCACCACAGTCATGGGTTCGGCTTCGTGGTGGTAGTGGTAGGCCCATATCGCGGGTCAGAGACCTGGAGTCCTTGTGACTTAGGGTTTCGGCGTGTGAGGTACGACTATTACCTCGGGTGCAAACCTGCAGAGTTTGTAGAGATTTAGATGGGTCTCGGCCTCACCAAGGTCGCTGTGTTGCTTGTCACATCACAGTAAATTGGTAGCTCGGACAGACTGTGTCTGACGGGCGACGCTGGCTGGGCGGATTCTCAGCTCCTCGCCCATGGGGGCCGTGTGGCTTGAGGCTATTGCCAGTTACCGCACGCGAAATAAAACTTTGGAACTGACTATTATTTACATACAAAACAAACAATATAAACTTAGTATTTTAAAAAGAAATCTTCATGCCATCATTTTCACTTCTTTAAAGGGACTAGGTCTTTACAAAACCAAAGGGTTACGTCTCTAGCCATGACCCATTTTTTCATGGTAGTATTCTCATTACTATTTCTCTTAGCTTGAGGAGTAAAAAACTGGGTTAATTTCCTTTTTTTGCTATATGCATGTCATTTTTAATTTTATGGACTTCTTCCAAATGCTTTATTAAGTTGCCAGTACTAACCTTTTTTGAAAATTTTTTGATAATTAAAATATTAAATGGATTTTTAGTCATTTTTAAATCTTCAAGGCATTGATTACAATACACTTTTTCTGGGTCTATGTTTTTTTTAATGCCTTCTTGTGTATACGTATATAACGCACCGAAATAATTCTACGCATTACTCTTTGCTTGACCATTTTGTGTGACAGATTCCCCTTTTCGCGCAATGTGGTAGTTTTGGGAATTATCCATTTTCTATTAAAAAAATATATAAATAATATTTTATCCACGGCCGTGATTAATAGGTCTATTAATCACGGGTCTGTAAAAATAAACCGTTTAAATTTTAAAACGGACATGGATAAAGTATAGTATTCTACTCGCGTATAATAATAATTCACCCTCATTGATAATGTTACGCCGCGTTACATGGAGGGTGGGAGTCAAAAACAGTGGCGTAACTACAGGGGGTGCGGTGCGGGGGGGGGCGGTCTCTAGGCGGCCCTACGCCGTCGAATAAAAAAGCACTGTTAATGTTCATCACCACATGCCGGTGGTACATTTTTTTCTGAGGGGCCCCGTCTGAAATTCTGTGGAGGGGGAGGGGCAATTTGTAGTTACGCCACTGGTCAAAGATGACCAAATTTTGGGTTACGTAATACTTGAACGTTCCCATATAGGTAAAAAAAAATATATTTTTTTTAATTTTCTTTTTGCGAAAAACAAAAATTAAAAAAAAAACTAAAAAAAAAATAATTTTTAGGAAAAAAATATTTAAAAATACATTTTTTTGAAGATCTTTTTTGAAGAACAAAAAAAAAATACAAAAAAAAAATCCAAAAAAAAAAGAAAATAAAAAAAAACTAGAAAGATATTCAATTTTTTTGTTCATCTTTGTACGAAAAACGAAAAAAATAAAAATGATATTTGTATTTTTTAAGTTTCACCCCCCTTAACTTTTTTGTTTTTGGGGGGATTAAGATTACTTTTAAAATTGGAGAATTGACACTTATAACAAAAGTAATTTTTTCTGAGAAACTTTCATTAATCGGAATTTTCTTTCAGCTTTTTTCGATCTTTTTAAAAGTTTAACCGTATAACTTTCCCCTCATGGAACTTGATTTTTCCTTAAAACTTCAAGTCGATCGGATTATTCGTTCTTGAGATATCGTGTGACACGATTCGTGTCTACAAAAATCGTGACATCGAACGGACAGACGGTCGGACATTTTTAAAGTTTCTTTTTTTTTCATGAAACATATTTGTATGATACGTTTTTTGGCGATTTTGGGAAGTTCGAAACTACCGTATTATACTATTCTAGCGCAAGCACTGTGAATAGTATACACCAAATATAGATGCAAGTCGCTTGCATAACAACTTTACACCACGATATTTCAAGAACGCTTTGACATAGAGACTTGAAATTTTAGACAAATATTTTCTACCACTTTGTTCTGCAAGCGACTTGCATCTATATTTGGTGTATATAATGTTTTGATGTTATTTTGTACAGTTACTAATAAATCTATAAAAAAACTTTTATTGTAATATTATAATATAGTATCTAATCTATTAAAAAAATATTAGTTACGTTTGGTTGAATTTCTTCCACCCTAATGCCAGTGTTAGTTGTTTTTGTTTTTTTTTTTTTCATGTTAAGTTAACATTGTTAAGCACTAAAAATGTTTTTAATTACCAGGGGCATAAGTAGTTCACATAAAAGCTGACTCCCTGGCCTATTTTATGTTTTATAGCATTTACTAAACACTGACTGTTTATAAACGGTATCTAAGGATTATTGTTAAAAACCTGCATAATTCAGTTTTGTTGTTTATTTATATATGTTAAATATTTACTTACTTTTGTTGATTACCTATTTTAGCTAGAATTAAACTAGTTTAATTAGAACGAAAACAAACACACGCACTCGCTACTTACATCAGGTTGGACTAATCGTTTCAAGGTTATGCAAGGGCCGTTTGATTCTCCGAGCTTAGTTCTATCTCTTTCTAACTCTTTAATTAGAAAGAGAGAGAACAATACTCGGAGGGCCGGTGCCTCAACTTAAACAGCCAATGACTTGCGCATCGCTTAGCGCACGTTGTCTAGAATAGGCTGGCAAAAAATGTCTTGAATAAAAACTTTTGATAAATATTAATAGCTAACTTTGAATTTTGTTGCTTCATTTTAAGGTCGGCGCGCCGCCGACTGACCCTATATTAGGCGGCGGCGGCGTGATCAGTCACGCCGACCAAGTTTGATCGGCGGCGGCGGCGTCCCAAAGTCAGTCGGCGGCGGCGGCGCGGCGCGGCGGCACACACCTCTAATTAGAAACCGGGTGGATTTTCTGTTTTTTGCCTAAAACTTTTTTCGGTGTACTTTTTTTTGATTTTTTGGTTGGAATACTTTTTTATGTAAAAATACACAAAAAAGTTTCTGTGGTTTAACATCGCAGGTTTAACCGTTTTAAAGATAAATGCATTTAAAAGTAAATTTTTACGCATGAAGAACCAAAAATTAAAAAATTAAAAAATATAAAGCAAAAAACAAATATTTTAGTAATGAGTGGTTATTTAACATTAAAACCATAAAAAAAGTTTATATGCACCTTGGTCAAAAAATCATTCCTAAGGAAGTTATGTCCTTTTAAATACGCCCATTTTCAATACATTTTCGCAAAATCTTTAAATAATTGGCAATTTTTTTATGTTCTAATTAAGGGAAGGGGAAATATATTTTTTTTTTAGTTTTCTCACAATTAGTATTGTTTCTAAATATTACCAAATGAACCCTCCAAAATTTCCTTAATTTTATATACAATCACTTTTTATCCGAAAAACAGGTACCGATATTTTGAGTGCTTTGAGCTACCTCTAAACATTAATCGATTTGGCTCATTTTTGAGTGGCCACAGTTTTTTACTAAGGAGCAACTTTTGAGCCAGAGAGCGTTTTCGATTTCGCAAATCGGAATTTTTTGACACACCCTATTACTCAAAAAAAACGTTTTTTTATCTTTCTAAAAAAGTGTATCTTTTACGATTTTCTTTCAAATGGAAATTGATTTCTTATGTCATCAGGTATGTTTTAGTCCAAAAAATGTAGGGGTCCACGAAACTTTTATTTAAAATCGCCCAGGTGAACCGTGGTGACCGCACAAAATTGCTCCATATTTGCATTTTTTATCACGTTTATTGTTTCTGGGGGCGGCATTGGGGGCAATACAACATCCAAAACCAATTTGTCCTGAAGAGGACGAGTGACCGCACCCACTCTGAGTGACCGCACGAAATTGCCCCATATTTGCATTTTTTATCACGCTTATTGTTTCTGGGGGCGGCATTGGGGGCGATACAACATCCAAAACCAATTTGTCCTGAAGAGGACGAGTGACCGCACCCACTCTAAGTGACCGCACGAAATTTCCCCATATTTGTATTTTTTATCACGCTTATTGTTTCTGGGGGCGGCATTGAGGGCGTTACAACAACGTAAACCACTTTGTCATGAAGAGGACGAGTGACCGCACCTACGCTGAGTGACCGCACGAAATTGACCCATATTTGCATTTTTTATCAAGTTTATTGTTTCTGGGGGCGGCATTGGGGGCGGTACAAGATGAAAAACCTATTTGTCCTGAAGAGGACGAGTGACCGCACCTACTCTGAGTGACCGCACGAAATTGCCCCATATTTGCATTTTTTATCACGTTTATTGTTTCTGGGGGCGGCAGTGGGGCGTTGCAACAACCAAAACAACTTTGTCGTGAAGAGGACGAGTGACCGCACCTACCCTGAGTGACCGCACCAAATAGTCCCATATTTGCAATATTTGTTGGGTGTGGGGGCGGAACTGGAGGCGGTATTTTGACTCAAAGTATTCTATTCAGTAGAGCACATGTGACCGCACCTACCCTGAGTGACCTCACTTAATTGATTTAATATTTACCGAATAATAATTTTTTTAAATTATTTTGTGTGTGATCATCAAATTAGACTTTCCCCTTAGAATATACTTAGAAAGCTAAAATTTGGTACACATGATTAACTTGGCTGACAGTACAATTTTATGTAATACCTACCCCCAACCCCCGACCCTAAAATCAAAAAAAAATATTTTTACCCACACAAGATTATTTAAAACTAAAATTAGGTTACATACTCATTTAATGATAATAAAATTTTACAATAAATTTTACATTCCCCCTCGTCTCCCCGTCACCCCCCATACGCGTATAAGGCTAAGTTAACACCCCTTTCTTTTTTACCCCTTTAGAGTATACTTAAAAAGCTAAAATTTGGTGCACATGCTTAACTCGGCTGACAATATCATTTTATATAATACTTACCCCCAACCCCCGCCCCCGCAGAAAACTTTGATTTGACAATTATCCCTTGGTGGAGTCTCTTTGTTAAAGAATTGTCCCATTACGTAATGATACCAAATCTAAAATTATAATTTTATTCAAATAGCTATACCTAAGCAATACTTTAAGATAAATATATCCTTTCCGATATGAATTCATATATTTAATATTTTACTTACTTTTTCGTTCCCCATTTTATTAAAATATAGAAATTTTGCAAGTTTTTTTATTTTGGAAACTTGCTGAACAATGAAAAACGGCCATTGTTTTAAAACCAGTATTGGTCCATATGGATCTTACTTCAGGGCTGAAAACAGATTTTATTGGTGGTAATCCCATATAATAAAATATAAAAAAAAATATATTTGAGGTTATGTTCCTAAATATACTTACCAAATGTATTTTCTTATATTCTCATTTACATTAAGCTATGCATACTTTAAAATAAAACACAAATATATCTTCATAATGTATACATTACCATTCCTATCAATAATTATTTTAATGGTATGTAAGTCATAGAAATACGTCTTTGAATATGACATTTGGCTATTCTCGCCAAAATGATTTTTAAATACATTGTTGCCAGTTTTTGGGCGTCTCTTTGACGTGTATTATACATTTTGGGCGTCACAACGGTGTAGATACACTGGGTGTGAGTTTAACGTATATTATGTAAAGTGTATTATACATTTGCTGCAACAGCGCCACCTGGTGGCCACTTGAACGAACCCCTTTTGTATCTAGCTAGATAAACACCTATCAAAGTGACGCCAAAAAATATTTTTTGTTAGGACCTGTACTACACTCTAACCATCCAGAGAAGTCGATTGCGCGCATTAAACGGACTGACGCCCAAAGTCGGGCGCCACAACGTAAATTTGGGTGTCTGATTGACGTCAATTATACGATTTGGGCGTGTATATGACAGAAAATATATATATATATATATATATATATATATATATAGATTAAATAAAATATCGTATGGATATATAATGTTTTTTGAGATTAATGACTTTATAGTTAAGAAAAATATAGCGAAGAATAGAATGCTTGAGTATGTCTTTGACTATATACAAAATAAATTTAAAACAACAAAAAACGTAATTTACATATCTACACAAAACGAACTTCCTCAAGATATAATAGAACCAATAACTCATTCAGAAGCCGATGTTGACAAGCTAATTGCTGAAGTCATGGAGATCCTTACCTCACACAGGGCATCCGAACGAAAATCGTCCACCAATTTACCCTCTGAGGCCCCAGTTGCTACTATTCTTATCGAAGATGATAGTCCAGTAATGTCCACAACTAATGTTATTGAAGCCAATGCGACTGCACTAAATCCCACAACTCCAAGCAAGAAACAACCAACTTGTGTAACTAATAACATATGTAGTAATTTTTTAGAAATATGATCTCAGATAATAATAGCATAAATTTCGAACTGTTTTATCTTAACATACAATGTTTAACAAATAAACTAAATTTAATTGAATTATTTTTAAGTAATTATCAGCCAATGTTTTTATGTATTTGCGAGCACTGGTTTACTAAGGATAACATATCACTTTGTCAAATAAGTAATTACAGTGCAATTAGTATTTTTGGCAGAAAAAATACGATTCATGGAGGGACTTCGGTTTTTGTTCATAAGAATTTTACTAATTTATGCAAACCCTTGAATTATTTAAATAATCTAAGTAAAGAGTTAACGTTTGAAATTTCTGCTATTGTCTTTTCTCAGATATATTGCGTTGTAAATATTTATCGCTCGAATGGGGGTGACATGGATTTATTTTTTGAATTATTTTTCCATAGTGTGAGTTGGGCATACAATAGGTTTAAATATTTAATAATTTGCGGGGATTTCAATATTGATAAAATAAGAAATCCTAGCGAATTTGATAAACTTGTTGATATTTTCAAAACTTTTAAAATATTTTCATATGTAAATAAACCAACTAGAATTTACACAATAAGAGGAAAAACAGGATCTTCTACAATTGATTATTTAGTCGCAAATTTTGATAATTGCGTGGGTAATAATATTGACATTGGTTTCTCTGACCATAACGCATTAACGCTTAAAGGTACTTTTTACACTGAAAAGGCAGCAGAAACCAAATCAGTAGAAAGCTATACCTATCGTAAAATAGATTCAGAAACTATAAATCATTTTAGATTTCTTTTTAAAAAACATTTTAACCCTGTAATTATTCACAACTTTAATTCTTATTTTAACCCTTATTTTAATAATAATTTGGATTCTAATTTTTACCTAAATTTTAACGCTAATTTTAACTCTAATTTTAACTCTAATTTTAACTCTAATTTTAACTCTAATTTTAACTCTAATTTTAACTCTAATTTTAACTATAATTTTAACTCTAATTTTAACTCTAATTTTAACTCTAATTTTAACTCTAATTTTAACTCTAATTTTAACTATAATTTTAACTCTAATTTTAACTCTTATTTTAATTTTAACTCTAATTTTAATTCTAATTTCAATCACAATTTTTTTACCCTCAATTTTAATTTTAACTATAATTTTAACTCCGATTTTAGCTCTAATTTTAACCCAAACTCCAATTTTAATTTTAACTCAAACTCAAATTTTAATTCTGTTTTTAACTCATTTTTTAATACTTTTATGTGGTTGAATTGTTCAAGTCCCAAAATTACCAAAAAATGTGTAAATAGAAGCTCTAAATATAAACCCAGTAAAATTAGATTTACCGCAGATTTACGTAAACAGCTTACTGAATTGAGGAATCTTAATTGGTTACGCAAAAGGGACTCATGTCCGGAAACTCATGTTTTATATAAAACCTTTAAGAAACAACTTAATACAAAAATTTCTCATGAAAAGCAAAATTATTATTCGCAAGTCATTAACAATGCGGACAATAAAACAAAACAATCCTGGAAAATAGTCAAAGCACTTCAAAATAATTCACCAAAAACTAAAAGTATTTCTCTGATAGAAAACAGTCAGTTAATAACCGATGTAAAAGTTGTCGCAGATACATTTGGCAAATACTTTTGCAATATAGTGGACAATATCTTAGGAGATACCTTTGGTTCAAATGTATCCACTAATTGCACCTCTGGCCCAGTTACTTCAAATGTTTTCAAATTTAAGCGAGTTTCAAAATGTGATGTTAGTTCTGTTATCAAAAACTTGCCTTCTAAAAAATTAACAGGTAGTGATGAGATCTCAGTTCAGCTGTTAAAAGCATGTGCCTCTGACATTGCTGAGCCCTTAGCTGATTTGATCAATTTGTCGGTTGCCACTGGTGAATTTCCAAATGTCCTTAAAGAAAGCGCTATAATTGTACTACATAAAAAAATGACCCAAAAGACCCTGCTAATTATCGACCAATATCTTTATTGATTACAGTTTCAAAAATCTTCGAAAAAGTAGTTGCTAATCAATTGGTAAGATTTATTAATGACAATAATATTCTTGACCCTTGTCAGCATGGTTTTAGAAAAGGCCGATTCACCGAAATGGCTTCCATTGATCTGGTCCAATTTTTACATGAAGCTATAGATGATGGAAATTTCGTTATAGCAATTTCTTTTGATTTGACCAGAGCTTTCGATACAGTGGACCCAAATTTTCTTAAAACCAAATTATATAATGTGGGAATTCGTGGAAAGGTTAATGACTGGTTAAATTCATTTTTATCTGATAGATCGTTCAGTGTAAAAATTAAACAACTTCTTTCAGAATTATTTAGGACAAATAGAGGAACCTCACAGGGTAGTATTTTGGGACCTCTTCTTTTTTTATTATTTGTCAATGATTTGCCCTACTTTATACTAGATGGTAAAATATTTATGTATGCAGACGATACAACAATTGTGTTAATAGATTTAGTTAGGAACAATGTCATTAAGAAAGTAAAACTAATATTTGAGGCTTTTGCCAAATGGTGTAGTGATAACAATTTAATTTTAAATCAAGAAAAAACCGTAGTCATTGAATTTGGTCATCAGAGAAAGGTTTTTACTAATGCTAGCTTTACCATGGATAGTAACACATTTATACCGGAAGAATCTGTTACTTTCTTGGGTATCACTATAGATAAACACCTTACTTGGTATAATCACATTGATAATCTCTGCCCAAAATTAAATAAACAGGTTTTTCTTTTAAATAAACTTAAATGTTCTTTAGACCGTAAAACATTACTAAGTGTGTACTATGCCAATGTACAATCTATAATTTCTTATAACATTGTAGTATGGGGTCAGTTCTGTAATATTGATAGGGTCTTTATATTGCAGAAAAAATTGATTAGAATAATTTTTAACTTAGATTTTAAAACATCATGCAGAGAGCATTTTAAAAATAACAAGATTTTAACTGTAACGTCCTTATATTTATTTAAATTATTCGTATTTGTTTTTAACAACAAAAGTAAATTTTTGACAAATGCTGACGCACATAGGTACCCAACCAGACAAAGAGATTTAATCAGACAAAAACAAATAAGATTAACCATGTATAAAAAGTCTCCTTACTATGCTGCTTGTCATTATTTTAATCTTTTACCCGAGTCCCTTAAAATTGCCGAATCTCTTAATATTTTTAAAAGACCTTTTGCTTTCTGAAAGTTTTTACACGTTAGAAGAATTTAATCAGTACATGTCCACCCTCAACTAAGTGATAATAATATATGGAATTTATAGTATTTAACGTGTATATGTGTTGTGCCAGTATGTATGTATGTATGTATGTATGTATGTATGTTTGTCGGTCATATTATATTGTATTTGAAAAATATTATTTTAACTAGTTTTGTTTAACATTATAATTATATATTTAAGATATTTATACAAGCATCAACTGACGACTCTATCTATTGTAAAATAGCCTAAAGATAATAAATATATCTATCTATCTATCTATCTATCTATCTATCTATTTATCTTGTAACGAAATATCTGAGTGACCCCTATTGCTTGTATACCGAAAGGTAGTGGGGGGCAATTAGGTACTGCTCTGTTTAAAATATAGTAGGGAAAGAAAAATTGAATTTATACCTTGAACATGAACAGTTGAAAAATATATCGTAAAAGTTTATTTTATTATTATGAATAATAAAATTATATTTAAAGTTAGTTTTAAGAAGATTTTATAATGGTTTGAAATGGAAGTAAAGTTAATTTATTTATATTAATAAAAATTAGTATGCATAGTTTTAACATTTCTTTGCTCAACGAACCTAAACACCCCGAGATAACGAAACGTTACGGCACCCTAAAAAATGGTTTCGTTACAAATTTTCGTTCAAATGTACGATACATTTCTGCGCCAGTAGCATATTTATTGCAAGTGGTTAAAATAACTACATGAAAATAACATAGGAAGATGGGCCTTATTAAGATTATTTTATGTGGAAAACCTCTTTGCAGTATCTCAAAGAGTTCCTGAGTTACTAAATAAAAACAGAAATTTTTTAGCCACTTTCAAAGGGGCTTAGCTCCCTTATGACGCATTTTTAGAAATATTTTTATAGGAACTTTTTGTCATATTTTCTGATGTAGAATCACCCCCGAGTTTTTTGCCAATTATTTCCGGACACCCTGTATATGTCCCAGCAGATGTTCAAAAAATGCTATAGCCAAAAAAGAACATAAATGGTAAATTTTTTAAATGTACAGAACAGGGACATTTTAGTATTTTATAGTCCAAACTTGATATCAATTGATATCAATACTATAATTTACTAATAGGATATATTTGTCCAGCTTTAAAACACTATATATGACCCTGTTAGTGTGTCAAAGTTACATATTTATTTTTTTGTCGGAGTCTTATGTAGTCTTATGTAGTTTTTTACATAATAATACGATTTTTTTTTTTTAATTTGACACACTAACTGGATTTTTTTTGTGCAGGGTCACAATATGTTATATTGGGACAAAAATATCCCACCTACTTTTTGTAAAAGAACATTTAAAAAAACTTGTTTCGTACTTTTGATAGAATTTTATTTTATATACTTAAAAAAAGTTTCCGAAATTCAAAGAAAATAAATCTGGAGCGAAATGGTTAAAAGTATAAAAAATAGAACATGTACAGTGTACATTGTATACCGTACAATGTATGTATACTGTAATAAAGTATTACTGTATAGCGCCTTCGCCAAAATTGTAAATATAGCAGTGTGGACAAAAATGTAAATTCTATCATCAAATCGCATTTCTTGTAATATAAAAAAAAAATAAAAAATTGACTTTATAAAAAAAATTTTCATAAGTTACTTTCACAAAATTACCCCATTTGAAAATGTGACAAATGAAATTGAGATTTTTTGAAAATGAAAAGTCGAATACCTAAAAATGCAATAAAATAGTTATAAACCTTTAATATTTATTTATGTATCCTTTTCTAAAATACTACTTTAATTTTTAGTCTGATGATATAGCTTTATGCTTATGAAACTGCAGTCACAAATATTTTAATAAAAATTATAAAGTCTGATTATATGTTTCCCTTATTTTATTTTATAAAATAGTTATAGTTGCTCTATTACTTTTATATTTTTAGGTGCTGAATCCAGATCAAAATAAAACTGAACCGTTTTCGAGAAATTTGACCATAACATTTTAAAATGGGTAAATACAGGACGATTTTGAAATAGCTACACTTTCAAAGGGTGATTCTTCATTAAAAAAATTTAAAAAAAGTTCCCGTACACAAATATCCACAAATATTATCGAAAAGCCTTAGATTTTTTATGTCAAAAAACTAGAAAGTATGTATTAAAAAATCTCGCTTTTTGAAAAAAAAAACATGTTTTTGGAAAAAAATATATATATTTTTTTGTTTTATTGTACCTACAGGAAAAGTATTATGTTGTTGGCAGCTGTATATTATTTACTTTATGTAATAATATCATGTTGGCCTAGTGCTTTTGTATAACTAATCCATTATTATACTATTCACATGTTACAGCGCGTAGGTATTACGCTTGAAAAAATAGCACTTGTGCTGCGCACGTGTGCTATTTTTAAGAGTAATAGGCATTCGTGATACCAAAAAAAAAATTATTAAAAAAATTTAGATGACTAATGGTACATATCGTCGGCTTACAAGTAAAGAGCACCAAGTCCAAAAACATAATTTTGAGATATTGACAAATTTAACTTTTATTGTTGCTTTTTAATTTTTGTAATAATTGTTTTTGGAAAAAAACTACCACAAATTGCAATGACATGTTTGGACATAATAATGTCCCATTTGCAGTTAAATAAAGAAAAATTGAAGTAGTTTAATTCAACTAAATTTGAAACAAGACATGGACTTAGTGACTTTTACTTGTAGGCCCACGACGTCGGCTTACAAGTAAAGAGCACTAAGTCAATAAAATAAAATAAAAAACAACTATTTAAAATTAAAACCCTTCCATTAATTAAACGTGATGTATAACTATAAAGTAGAAAACAAGATGTTTACATAAATTTTCAAAAAATAGATTTTTAAAGAAGGGTTTGGAATTTAAAAAATCTATCAGTTAGTTTTATTTTATTTATATTTTTTTATAAAAATCTGCACCTATTTAATTATTTGTCTATATCTCGGCTATTTCTAATTATAATAAAAATATTTTTTTTAAATAAAACAAAGATTGCTTAATTTTCTACAAAAAAGTAAATACCATTTTTTTTAATTCTTTTGCAGTTTTGTCACAATACGCGATTAAAGTTTAAAGTAAAACAAAAAAGTTCATCTTTATATTTATTAAAATAATAATATAATAAGCCTTCTTAGATAATTTTTAATAAATATAAAGATTAATTTATACTTTTTTGTTTTACTTTAAACTTGAATTCTCTAATCTATTCTGTCTCTATTCCATCAACTTTAACATAGCAAAATTTGAATGCGTTTGCCAGTACAATAAATAACGCGATATTGTATCATAGAAATGATTCAACCAATCATATTTTTATAAATTTACTCTTTTTGGAAAGTCGCTTAGTGCAGAAACATCCGAAATAGTCTACAAGTAAAACGCACTAAGTGCACTAAGTGACTTAGTGCCTATTGCCAGATAAAATTTTAATCAAAATCAAATTGGTGCGTTTTGTATAGTGGGTAACTCCCTTGGCAGTCCACCTAGAAGTTAGTTCGGTTTACCTATACATAGATCATCAAAAATTAATTACAGTGCTATTAAAATCCCATTTTTGCAAAAAAGTGACTTAGTGCCTTTTACTTGTAAGCAGACGATATTATATATGAAAACTCGTTACCCAAAAAAAAATTGATATTTTTTTTTTATTTTCTTTTTTGTATAAAGAATTTTCATTTTTTTTTTCCTCTTTCAAACACTTTTTTCTAACTTAATGTTTTGTTTTAATGAAATATCCCTACTGTAGGCTACCTACAGGGGAACAGAGCCGGCCTTTGTATGAATCAAGTGAACCCCCTGCTTCAGGGCCCTACCCTAGAGGGCGCCGTCGAGGGGCGTTTTTTAGTCTGAGTCTTAAAAAAAAAGAAATGAGTGAAGGGGGTAAAGGTTTTTACAGAATTTCAGAGTCGTCAAAATTATCCGGGGGGTTAACTTTTATTTTCTGAGTTTCTGTCTTGATGAGAGGCCGTAAGTAAAGCTTTTTTAGAAGTGAGGACCTTTTTTTTAGTAGTCAATATTATGGGGAGGGTAAATCTTTTACTGTTTGTGCAGAGGTGAGGACCTTTTTTTTTCTTTTTCCAGATAAACTAAAATTTTCTTTTATTGAACAATATGAAAGTTTAGCCTTTTGCAGGAATTTATGGTTACTGGTATAAAATACCTTGTAAAAGTAAATAAATAAATATTAATTTATTAAATTTTATAAATAATTAATTCCGAAGAAAATTTATCGATTAAGCTACTCAGTATAAATTAAAAATATTGTAAAAAGCACAAATTAAATGAAATTATCAAAAAGAATAATTAAAATTGACAGTATAATTTCAAATATAAGTGGATTGAGAATGAATTTAAATGAAAATTAATTGGATCATTTAAGCCGCATCCTGTTATTACTCGTCCGTATATATTTATCTAAACCCTCGAACAAAAGTTGTGTCTGTCATCTGACTAATTAATCCTTCGAAAAGGACCTGCTTTAATTAAATCGGAAGTAGCAGAGTTCCCGTTGTTGAATATTTTACCACAAAAGGGCAAAATTGCGTCGAATACCTCCGGTTAGCTTCGGCAAAATCTTCAGGAGATACATACCTGTTCAGAACGAGCAATATCAGGGCCGTATCGGAGATTTTTGTGATTTTTTTAAGAACATTTATCTGTTGGGAACTTTAGACAATACACATTTTGTATATAGTCAATTACTTGACAGTATTACATAACCAAAAAAAAACTATTTTATTATCCATTTTAACGCATAATTTTAATACGTAGAGCTAACAGGAGGAACGTATTCCGCTCTCTGCTTATGCCCTAGCAGAAACCAACATAAGAAAGTTAACCAACTACCCCCATTAAAAAAAAAAGACCAAAGCAACCAAAAAAACCAAAGTAAATCAACGTTAACGTAAACCAATGCTTTCCATTAAAAAAAAAACACTTAACCAGCACAAAACCAAGCGAATGCTATTTTTTTTTAAAAAACTGGTAATTAATATGGTTTGTATAGTGAAATTAAATTGATTTAGTACACTGTTTTAGTTGTAAGCTGAAAAAATAAAAATATAGTTAAGTTTTAGGGAGACAATAAAAGGAAATAAATAGTTTTAAATAAGTAAGTAATTTATTTTCGAAAAAAATACAATAGAAAAAAGTACATTTATAAATAGCATTATTTTGGAATACGCTAAGCATTAGGGACACTAGATCTAGGTCTTGTTAGCAAGGCCTTGCTAGCTTAAGACTTAGATCTAGTGTCCCTACTAAGCATAGCTAATAATATAATCTATAGATATACACAAATCATAGTAATATGAGTCAGATCCATAATTTTTGTTAATACCTGCTACATAAAAGGATTACCAGACAGGTCACGAAACTTATGGAAAAAGTGCGATAATATTGCACTTGAAGATAAATATAACTAGTTATAAACACAGCTTTTCTATTACAACATATATTTCTGTAACGTGTATTTTATGATAAACAGTAAGAAGAACGTGCAATTTTATTTGTGAATCGAGGATATTTAAATCATTTTCTCTCAAATTAAAGATATTAAAAAACTACAAGGTTCAAATCTATAGATTTTCCATATATGGAAAAGTTAACTGTGTATGTTTTTCCTCCCGGAAATTCAACTTTGATCATTATTCCCTTGTACCTTCATTTAATTTTACCATACAAACCATTATAAGGGCTAATTTACAAAAATGGTTTAGAAAATTATATTTTCTTATAAATTGTAATTTGATTAATTTTTTGACAAAAACGCCAAGAAAAATTGTAGGTTATAAATTTTTTTACTATCTATACTCTGTTCCATAAAATTTTAAAAGTTCCGTTTCGGCCCACTGACCGGACCCCATTTTAATCATCTAAAAAAACATCTGCATAAATTACACAGATTTAAAAATTTCGGTAAATTTTTGGACCCGAGAAGACAAAAGTGTTTTAAGAATATTTATTTGTTGGTAGGGAACTTTATCTACAATACAGATTTTGTATAATGTCAATTATTTGACAAAAGTCATTTGATGTTTATAAAATTTTGAAATGTCAAAATTAAACACAGGTAATTCTTTAAAATATATATTTTTAAAGAGTCTAGACTGTAGATCGAACGAAAAATAATGTTGGCAACTCGTTTGCGACAAGTCCTTAGTGCACTAGAATTATTTTTTGAAGCTTCGCGTCGTCAAAAAAACTTCATTCTCTCGCACCATGGACTAAAGTCGCTTACTCTTTATGAAAACTACTATTTTCTATTTTGCGACTCTTATAAGCTCATAATCACACGCATTTTGCGTTTTCTTATAGGCCCATAAGAGGTCCCTACTTTTTTTTCTTTTAGGTTGGCAACAGACAAATGTCTATCTCTTGACGTTTGCTGTGCAATTGTGAACGTCGCGACACGTCGGTTTAAAGTTTATTTTTCTACAAAATTTTGTGTTTAGGTTATGTTTTACAGTGTTAAAATTGTGGCTTGGTTACTTGCAGTGGAAAAGAGAAGAATTGACTATAAAATATATCAAAATAATATTCGTTTTTAGAATTTTAAACATGACGAAACTGTAATGCCAACCCGAAACAAAAATCCCGAAATCAGCCATCAATTTAAATGTAAGTTTTTTAAAATTTTAGAGCAAAATAGAAAAAATTGTATAAAGCACTCGTTTCATAAGACGTTTTTAGCGCACTAGTACTTTAGAAAACTCACCACAAGCTGCTCGTTTTCTAAACTTGTACACGGAAAGAAATTAGTGGGCTCTGCGATATACATTATAAGATATTTGGTAACAGTGGCAAATTATAGTGATTTAAGCTATAGATTAAGGGACACAATAACTAATAATGTTAAAAATAAATTGGAAACGATTATATATATTACAGACACGATTATATTTATTACAGGCACTATTATAAATTTACAGAAATTTTATTATATTATAAAAATTATTAGCACGGACAATAATTAAATCTATTTAAGCTATAAATGCCATACTATTTGTTATATTTTATTATTCACTAAACAATTAAAGTATTTCATATAAATTTTTACACTGACTGTCATAATTGTAAGAGAAAGCCTTGTATTTATATAATAAGCGATTATAATTTGCTTGATATGTGTGTTATAGCGCTCCTAGCTATAATTTTTTTTTCCGTGTACTCGGGCGCTAAAAACGCATGTTATGAAACTAGTACTTTAATATACTATTATAAGGTTTTTGATCATGATATATTTTCACAGTGGCGTATCCAACAATAGACCTGTTTGTTATACACTGCCAGACACTAAATTAGGGACAACTAAAAAATTGCCATTTTTTAAATTCAAATATTTCGAAAACTGCTTAATGGATTTTACTGACTCTTTTTTTTTTTTCGTCTTAAAGCTTAAACATTCTCTACTTTTGTTTGTATTAAAAATGATTTAAAAAAAGTATTTTTGTATTAACAGCAACAAAAAATGTACAACTATTTTTTGCCCCATCTTCTAGGACTTGCATGGTACTCCACTGCAACTGTTTATCAAATTATCTCTTATTGCCACAGTTTTAATGAATATTTTCCTTTTTATCTTTTTATATTCTTACTACTGCTGGATTTTCCTGAAAGTTGTCATCTTTTCAGTTAACTAAAAAAGTACTAAATCAGCGGAGTTATTGTTTTTTATTTGAAGCTCATGTCTTTTACTTCTGCTTCTACAGTTTCTTCATCCCGGGCAAACCTTCTATTGCCGTTTCTTCTACTCAATTTTATCAAACCTACTTTATGTTTTTGATAAACATGATTAAAAGAAAAACTAAACTCGGTTAAGCTTCAAATTTAAAGCACATCAATTAAATTCATGTAGTACTTTTTGAGTTAACTGAAAAAATGACAACTTTCGGGAAAATCTTGATATCTCCTAAACCAGAAGTAAGAATATAAAAAAAAAATAAAAAATAAAATATTTATTAAAACTGCGGCAATAAGAGAGACCTTACAATTTGATAAACAGTTGCAGTGGTGTACCATGCAAGTTCTAAAAGATGGGGCAAAAAATGTAGTTGTACATTATTTGTTGCTGTTAATACAAAAAAACTTTTTTTAATCATTCTAAATAAAAACAAAAGTAGGGAATGTTTAAGCTTTAAAACAAAAAAAGAATTAGTTAATTAAGTAGTTTTCGAAATATTTGAATTTAAAAAATGGCAATTTTTTAGGTGTCCCGAATTTAAAGTCTGGCAGTGTACTTTGCATATGTTTGTTATACAGTTGATTTCAACAAAACTGGAAAAGTGGGGTTAAGTAAAATTTTATGTTTTCCATAAAATTTAGTTGTGTGAATGTGGATTATTTAAATGGGGTTATGCCTGTTTGAAAAATAAGGTTAGTTTAACCACGTCAAAAATCATATGTTATTCTATGCATTTGTGTTTAGTAAATACTATTTGGATTTTGAAGCGTATCTCTATTGTTAATTACTCTATTTCTGCTCTAAAATATCCCTATTCTAAAATGTCTATTATTAAATCCCCTTATCAATATATTTTGTATCTAATAAACTTGTTTTAAATACCTTTATTTTTAAAAAAGACTACTAGTATATTGGTCTCCTACAACTAGGTATTCCTCATAGTTCCTTAATTTAAAAATTATAATTATGGGTTTTACACCAGTATTCTTCGAGTATTCTTGTTTTTCTGCTTTATCTCTCCCAATTTTAAAAAAATAGACCAACATTTTTTGACTTTGACATTGATGTGGCAATAACAATATTGACATTAAATTTATTAACAAGTAAACAAATATTTGTCAAATGAAAGATAGTTCACAATGTAATTTTTTTTTATAACCCCACTTTTCTAGTTTTGTTGAAATTAACTGTACTTCGCATAATGTTGAATCTTTTATTATTCGTCAGTTGGATTAACTGTATATACATTTATTTTTTATCTAATATGTTATAAAATTTTAAATAAATAGCTCTTATTTTCTTCCGAGTTTTAAAACCATTTTCTATGAAAATGTGAGCTTAGGTAATTTGTGACATCTAATGTCAAACCAAGCAGCAAATGGCAATTTTTACCGGATTTTTTGTCTCTGCTCTATTTCGTGACAGAAAACTTGTACTTGTACTCTGATGTAAGGTCACACCAATTTTCATAAAACCATATTTGCAAAATATAAGCAATGCCCTCCAATTTTTATGGACAGTAGTTATTGTGTTGATGATAACTAAAATAGATGAGCACTGAGAATTTTTGTAACCTAAACAATAAATTATAACACTATATTTATCATAAAATTATTCTTAATAAATATTGTAAAAATATTATTTACAAAATCCTTTTCCATAAAAACCCTTTTCGTAAACCTGTCTCATTTTATTTTTATGTTTACACATTCTCTGGTTCCGGTCAACCGCTTAAAGACCGATATAGAATATCTTTATATTTATTATAGAACATTTAGTAATAGTATACTCTAAGTTCAAATACATTTATGATATGAAAGTCGCCTGGAAAATTTTAGGCGCCGGTAGTTGTCACTTCCGTCTTTCAGATATCACTTCCTTTTCCAGAAGTCTTGACCGGAAATTAAGTGACCATCCACCCCTTATTGGGATCGTCGTAAATATATGATAAAACCAATACTTTTATACCAAATAATATATTATAATGTGAAGGAATGCATTTATGAAAACTCGCCCCAAAAATACTTTTATTCTCAATAAAATTTGGGAAACTTAATAAAATTCAACTTTCTCTTTTCAAAAATTTTATTTATCTATGGATCCGGATTTCGTGAATTTATTTATTCACATCATCAGCACAAACAATAAATATCAATAATTACAAAGAAACTCGAACAAGTAAAAAAAACATCGAACATTGAAAAATAAGAAACACATACATTGTAAAACAGAAAACACAATACTGTTTTACAATGTATGTGTTTCTCATTGTTCAATGTTCGATTTTTTTTTACTTGTTGGAGTTTCTTTGTAATTATTGTTATTTATTGTTTGTGCTGATGATGTGAATAAAGAAATTCACGAAATCCGGATCCATAGATAAATAAAATTTTTGAGAAGAGAGGGTTGAATTTTATTAAGTTTAAATTTGCTTCTCATAATGGTTAATCTTTCTATTTTTTAAAATTTGGGAAGTGGGTGATTTTTTGCCCCACTGTTTTCCTAGACCGAACTTGTAATAAAAAATAGCTGTTTTTTTATTTGGTATGAAGACAAAAATAGTACATTTTTATTCAATTTTTTTAATTTTTCAGAGTGAGAAGGGTAATAATTGTTATAAAAGGTGATTTGTCAGTTATCAATTGTTGTGTCACACCCCCCCCCCCCCCACGAAATGACTCAGCCGCCAAATTGAGCAGATGAGTTGACAAATTTGAGAGGAGTCTGCGTTTTTCCTTGGTATATATCTTTTTTTGGTTATCAACATATTTTGGCAGGCAGTGGCAAGGCAAGTTTTTTTGTGGAGGTGAAGTATTTTTTTTTGTGTTGGCAAATTTAAGGCAAGTTAGCAAAATTTTGAGGACCTATTTTTTTAGTCATCAAAATTACAACGCATGTATTGTGCGTTACTAATAATAATTATATTATTATTATAAAAGTCTAAGAGCTGGTGACCATTTTTGTTTCATTATTTTCTTTCAGCTGTATTTTATATATGGGTATTTCTCAATGAAGGGAAAGCAAAAGTGTCCCAAACAAAAAAAAAATAAGTGATGCAATATTTTATCTTTAATTTACATTATATTGAAACTTTTGTAATAATTGATGAGATTTTTTTTTCATTTCTTTCTTGATGCCCATGTTGTCTTGGTTTCATGTCTTTTACAAGTTTTATTTGTTCCTTTACTTTTTTTGTTGGTACTTTTCTCTTTTTCTTTTATTTGTTACCATCTTTTCGAGTCAGTTTAAATTACATGTTTGTTTAATCTCGTACTATTCTACTTAATTAAGCATTCCCTAAGTCCAGGACTTGTGTGGGCTAGTAGTAGAGGGAACCAGCGGCTTATACTCACTTTCGAACCAGTTTTTATAGGGAGTGTCCGCTTCACTTACGCCTTCGCCAAATTTCAATTAATAATTAACAGAATAAGGCAAATCGGCGCCATTGAGAATCGAACTCATGCTAGTTGGCTAGCACAGACGCGGTAGACCACTACCCCAATCCTCCCATGAAATTCGCTGATACCTTGACAGCTCACTATTTCTTCCTCTTTTTTGTAAGATTTCTTCTTTTTTTTTGACTGAGAAATCTTGCAAAATATGAAAATATTACATATACTAATAACTAATTACAAATTTGCCTAAGACAACAATAATCAGCCGGACTGTAATGCTACCAAGCCGAATCATGTTTTTCTTAGAGGAAAGGGGCTGTCCATATATTACTTAATGCAATTTTTCAAAAAAAATGACCTCCCCTCCTCCCTGTGTAACAAACTGTCACATTTACCAACACCCCCCCCCCCCTGTGTAACGCGAACAATATAAAATTTTTGTTTCGCAATAAATTTAACTGTATTACAACGACCTGTTCGAGAAATATTTAAAAAAATATATTTTCTTTTTTTTAACATATCGGTACCTCAGTTATTACAAAATATGCGAGAATGAGGTTCGACCCATAATTAAGGATCGTATCTCTCTCTCTCTCTCTCTCTCTCTCTCTCTCTCTCTCTCTATAAGATGCAACAGTTAGAACTAAAATATGTTCATGTTGAGCAAAAGATACAACAGAATAGAACTGACATCAACAATATTATCTTTTTATCTAATCCTTTTATTTTATTTTATTTAGGACGTATTGATTTTCCATTTTACTTTCCCCAAGGAAAGTCTTGTGTTAGTAAAAAAATTTCGAAAATTTTTTATTGCTTTTTAAAAACTTTTATTTTTTTTTTGTACGTTTTCTTAATTTTTGAGGAAAATATTTAAAAATATGTACATCCTCTGCGGGGGTAGAGAGAATTTTTTTATTATCAGATTCAATTTCAGCAACCTTAAAAACCCCTATACAGCAATTTTCAAATTTTTGTTAAAAAAATGTATTTTTTCTCATTTGCCCCCTTGCCCCATCCCAATGTTTAGCAAGAACTTTTGGTAACATACCTGTATGCCAAATTTCAAGTCTCTAGCTTCAAGCCTTATTGTAAAAAATTAAAAGACACCACATTTATTTATTTTCAGTTCTAAACTGTTGCATCTCTCAACTGTCCCTATTTATCTGTTTTATAAATATATAAAAACATATAGTGATTTGTGTTAATGATAAACTCATAGCCCGATAAATTCAATATTCGTAAAAATACCCAAAAGTTTTTTTTTTATGTTTGTAAGTTATAATTAAACAAATCTTAAAAAGTTTAAATTCGCTTTTTCACAAAACTTACTTTTCAGAGATGTAACAGTTCAGAACTGAGTTACCGATATAGGTCCTATGAAATATATTTAATGTATATTGAATTATATTAGCACCTCGGGGCTCCTTTTTAACGGTATTATATTCTTACAGAATTACAAATTTGTATGTGCTTATGAAAAAAAAAATATTACAGAGTTGTATGTAAATTCTAAATACTTAGTTATTTAACTATGTATTTTAAGGTATTTTAATAAAAACAGAATAAGATTTACTTAAAAAAGCTTATATAAAAATAAAATACATATCTTTATTTTATGTAAGAAAAGCAGAAAGCGAATCTTTCTTTTTCGATTTACTCAAAAGGTGGTTTAGTGCACAAATAACCTTGTAAATCTATCCTGACAATATGATAGATATAGTGTCATTATTTTTGATTAAAGATATTTTTTTTGCACGACCAAGACTAAAACTTAATTTTACGCTTTCATTTTCGGGACTAAACTTTAAACCCTTTTTCTCCCTAGGGAAAAAAATCACGGCAACCTTGATAATATTAAAATATTATACATATTATGTGCTTTACTGGTACAAAAATTAGGTTGTTTTGTCCCTGCTCGGGCGCAAAAAAAAAAAGAAAATCTCTCACCGCTCACGTACGTGTATTATGCGCTCTCAATAGTGCCATACACCGCCTTTCATCGCATCCTAGCCGGCTAGATACAGCATGGACACAACATCTCAACGGTAAGTGCATCTTATACTCACGCACATTTGAATAGCAATATTAATTTGATCACCAGTTATCCTATGAATAACCATCAATACAGTCCCACTGAGAAGAGTATCAAACAAACCAAGTCTGATCAGCTGTTTAAAAATCGATAATTCTGAAAATTTACCTATACGCGTGGGTCACTGTACTTTATTAAAATTGTAGCAAAAAAGCGGTAGGCGAAATTGAACCTTACGGCAAAGCGGTGTACAACCAAAAAAAACGGTATGCGATAATGAACCTTATACGATAAAGACATTTAACGGCAGATAAAAATGATTTAAGACGGCTCGAAGGACCAAAATGTTTGATACTCTTCTCAGTGGGACTGTATTGATGGTAATTCATAGGATAACTGGTGATCAAATTAATATTGCTATTCAAATGTGCGTGAGTATAAGATGCACTTACCGTTGAGATGTTGTGTCCATGCTGTATCTAGCCGGCTAGGATGAGATGCGATGAAAGGCGGTGTATGGCACTATTGAGAGCGCATAATATAAAGATATGTTGCACATTAAACCCTTAGAATGCACACGCGGGTTTTTGTGGTTAGGAATACACGTACGTGAGCGGTGAGAGATTTTCTTGTTCTTCTGCTTCCTTTTTCGCCACTAGAGGGCTAAATCAGGCATGCGCACTTATACTCATATAAGCACGGATAAATATTTAAATGAAGTTAAATTATATTAATTCAAAATATATATGATGTAACGATATAAATCGTCACTTTGCAATATAGCAAGGGTTAATTAAACTATTCGTTTACTTACGTTATAATTTATGTTTATTTTGTATATAAATAGTTACGTACGTACAGAACTATTT
This sequence comes from Brachypterus glaber, assembly GCA_958510825.1. Taxonomy (NCBI): domain Eukaryota; kingdom Metazoa; phylum Arthropoda; class Insecta; order Coleoptera; family Kateretidae; genus Brachypterus; species Brachypterus glaber. Next base: position 40,839,737 of record OY294045.1, read on the forward strand.
TGTATCTGGGACTATTTTGTAGCAGGAACTGAATTCTAACCATATGAGTCTCTATTCCATAGTTCTACCTGAAAATAACATAAAGAAAACATAATTAGAATATGATTTTTAATAATAAAGAATCATATGACTTATTTCTTTATAATACATTTGTCTATGGACTTACCTGGTTTTTATATGTTTCAGAGTCTATTGAGGGTTGGATTTCACTGGCTTTCATCTGTAGCTTGTCTCTCCTGGAAAGCTTCGTATGCTTATTCCTTCGGGATAATCTAGAATTTGTTGAAAATAGTTTGCTGGAACTGCTCACTTAGATTCAGTATTTTGTTTATACTTAGTTCACAGGACACTTAGTATTCTGTTCGTATTTTTATTAGTTTTGCTGATAAACAATAAGTATTGTTTATATTTGTTTCTTAGAGTAATATTTTGAGGTTAGATATCACTAATACGGATTTATTAGGAAATATTCTTTTTAGTTATTATTTTTGGTGTAGTTTCCGTTACCTTTATTAGGAATCCTATACGGTAAAACTGTAGTTGATAATGACTTGCATAGATGTCGCTAATAGTTCAGAAATAGGATTTTATTTACCTGAAGGGTTCATACCGGTTAAGAAGGTCGATTTTCGTTCTTCTTGAAGCAACTCTAATACAAGATGGTGGTGTCATATTGACGAGTGTTTATTTTCTGTAATCATCGAAGTAATCCTTCATGTATTTTTATTTAAAGTTAGTGAAAATGAATATTTAAACAATGCGGAAGATATTGTAACTGTTATTTTCTACAATTACGCATTTATAACGTTTCGATGGACATCGAAGACTTAGTTTGACATCACCATTAAGCACCATTAAGCACCATTAAGCACCATTAAGCACCATTAAGCACCATTAAGCACCATTAAGCACCATTAAGCACCATTAAGCACCATTAAGCACCATTAAGCACCATTAAGCACCATTAAGCACCATTAACCACCATTACTAGACCATTAATTAATCACTATTTCTATACCATTAATATGGAATTACATTAATTTAAGTTGAAGTTTATTTTGGTATATTTGATATACAAGTTCTCCGCATGGAGTGATGTTCTGTTGGAACATGGTTCTGTAATTTTCGGCATAGATAAATTCTATATAACCGTCTAGCAGACAATTTTATATTGGACATAATTTTCAAAAGTATATTTTATCCCGGACAACATTTTCAATAATACATTTTATCCTGGAAGATGATTTTTCCAAAGTAGATGGGACAGCCTATATTTTTTTTCTTTCATTTGAGAAATGAATTCATCAGCATAGGGGAGACTTGTACAGATGGAGACGATGGAATTCATACCTCATGGATTTTGCAGAAACCAGCTAAGTACTCTTTCTGAAAACTTTTGAAAGCAATATTTCATATTTTAAATTCTTTTATTTCAATATTCTTATAACTGTAAACTTTATCAGATCTGATATAGTATTGTTTAATACTATATGCCCTTCTGGCTTTTGTTCATTTTTAGGTACTTATTTTTTTTTAAAACATTTAATCTCATTTATTAATTATTAAATATCATACTTTGATTAAATGATTTCTAATTTAAGCATGACTTTTATACACTGCAAGAAATGATTGCTGTTTACATACATTTCTTGGTGCTTGCTGAACTTCATGTTTTCTTTATACATTTAAGTCGAATGATTTCTGAATTTAGTAATTTTTATTAAGATTTCTTTAATTATATCTTAATATAATTACACATATTTTTTATATATATTAATACATTACTTGATGTGCTTTCATTAAGTTTATTTATAATAAATTTCTCAAATGAATTATCTTATTTTATTTAGAGGTTATATTTTCTCAAACTGAAAAGCTTAAGTATTTACACTAGGTTGTTACTTACCTAAAGGAGTAAAAGCTAAAGTAACTGGCGCCCCTAACAACATTAATCAATTCTTTCTATTTTTCCCTTGCCCATACCCATTGCTCCGCTGTCAAAACTAGCCGTTGGCAGTGAACGTATTAATTACGGTACAATGAATAAACCAAAAATAACGAGAAGATCGAACATTAGCGATTCAATTTATTTGATTTTAACAAAGAATACCTTTAAAAATAACATTGTTTAAATTACTTAAAATTTATCGTCTTCATCCATTTTTTCGAACTGACGTTTGTGTCAACCATATTAAAAACAATTGAGATCGCGATAGCCGTGAAACTGACTTTTTGCAATTCATAGGCAACTTGATTAAATTATGAAAATAAAACACCCGATTTTAGACGCATGGTTTTTAATTTTAATTTTATCTACCTACCTAAATTATGTCTGGTCATGCAAACAATAGTGTATATATCTCAGGACTAAACGTGGCTGTTTTAGTCTCTTGCACTCATGCAGCGGGACTAAAATATCCAGTTTAGTCCCTTGGTATATAAATAACTATTTTAATAACCTTTTTTGAAGATCTTACGGAAAAGACACTTAACCTAAAAAGTTTTTACCTTTTAACAGAAATGAGTTTTTAATAAATTACATTAAATGTTTGTTTAACCTCGTACTATTCTACTTATTTAAGCATTCCCTAAGTCCAGGACTTGTGTGAGCTAGTAGTAAAGGGAACCACCGGCTAATACTGACTTTCAAACCAGTTTTTATAGGGAGTGTCCGCTTCACTTACGCCTTCGCCAAATTAATAATTAACTGAAAAAGGCAAATTGGCGCCAGTGAGCATCGAACTCGCGCTAGTTGGCTAGTAGACTCGTAGCTGGGTAGTTTAAATAAAAGTTTTGATGGTATTCTCACTCAATCCTGGGACACACTGCATATATATATATTTTTAATCCAAAGGGACTCTTAACTGACAAAACAGGACATAAAGTACCCACAAAACACGTAGGACAAATAAAGTAAATAATATTCACAGTTTCAAGGTGTGATATTTAAAATTTAAGTTGAATTAAATGTGCAAAGTTGGTATGTATAATTGTGAATAGTGGTTAAAGTCATTAGTGTCTTGCTTCACCCTGGATATCCAGCAGCCCTCTAGATCCCTAGCTAATGATAATCAGACCGTGTTTAATTAAATCTTTTGGGTCGTTTAAATTTTACTTTTATATCTCTACAAAATATATTTTAATTATTTTATTTTTTATAAAAACTTGGATAGAAGATTAAAAACTATACCAAATTAGATTAAATGTCCCAAGAGAGACTGCTAAAATACATATGAGTGTAAAAACCGTTAAATAAATCACGTAAAGCATATTTGGCAAACAGTTTGTTTTCTAGCCAAAATTACACATACTGTCAAATAAAATTACAATAAATTTGAGCAGGTAAACATTAATGTTATACAGAAACCTCTCATTATATAATAATAATAATTTATATTAATGCTTTAATGTATTACCATTATGGGAGGATTTGTGTTCTGGGAGGATTGGTATATGGGAGGATTGGTTTATGGGAGGATTGGTGTACTAGCCAACTGGGGTGAGTTCGATTCTCACTGGCGCCGATTTGCCTTTTTCAGTTAATTAGTAATTGAAATTTGGCGAAGGCGCAAGTGAAGCCGACACTCCCTATAAAAACTGGTTCGAAAGTCAGTATTAGCCAGTGGTTCCCTCTACTACTAGACCACACAAGCCCTGGACTTAGGGGATGCTTAATTAAGTAGAATAGTACGAGGTTAAACAAACATGTAATTTAAAATTATTTCAATTAATGAAATTTAATAAAATAAATAAACACAAGAAAGCAAATAATTTTAAGTAACGGTTCAATAAGACAAGGTAACAAGGATTTTGTGTGATATTTTTCTTTTCTGGCTTAGTTAAGACCCAATGGCTGCCAAACAAGCATTTTTTTGTTTCCATCACCTATAATTTTTTTCAGCTATAAGTCATGCAAATAATCTGATTCTTTAAAGTGTAGAATTTTTAAGTTATGATTTATATTTTTTTCCTGGCTCACTGCGGTTGTTCGTAACCCTTACGTGATGAACAAAAAGTTATATTCGAAATCCACATAACTAAATTGCCAAAAATCATCTTTCAAAAGTTGAAAATTTGTTGGCCTGTGTAATAGTTCATTCTCTGAGTGTAACATATTATTTTTTCTTTAAGCCTAATATCGTCAGTCAAATGATAAAAGGTCGTGTGTCTAAAAATTGAATTTTATGTAATAGATACATTACATGTAGCACAAGTTTGGAAAGTACGTGATTTATTGTCCCACTGTTTTCACGCCTGGACCTGACCTGTAATGAAAAATAGAGACCAGTAACCTAATAATTACTGGTCTGCGTTATAAATCATTAATTTCCGCTAGATCGCGCCACTGATTAAAATATCAAAATGGCTGAACTGCTGTTGTCGTAATAAACACGAATATAAGCCGATTTTTTGTGGAGCAGCGGTTATTAGACAAGTAAGAGGAATATGTATTTCATCTTTTTTTAACTTATCAATTATGTAAACAGAAAGATACAGGTTAACCGGTGTTACCACAAAAAATTGACTATAATCTAATACATTTTGTTTAAAAAACCTAAATGTACAGTTTTAGGCAATGTTTTTTTACTTTTGAGACTGAAAAGGATAATAAATGTTATAAACGGTGCCTTGTGAGCAATCAACAAATGTTTTTTTTCGTGTTTTTTTTTTAGGGTTACGCGTATGTGAAACTTCACTTCGCGCCCATTAATAAGGTGTCGGAAAAGTACTATTTTCCGAGTCGATCTATAATCTACTATTGTTTCCGTATTATACGTATACAGTGGGTTTTGTTCTTAGTTTAGAGTATATAATTGCATTAAACATTAACTTAGGCACCAAGGCGCCACTTATGGAAATAAAAGAAAAAAATGGAATTCTATACATACGACCTTTTGCACTTTGAGTGATATATTATTAGTAGATAGTAGTATTATTATTAGTGATATATTAAATACACATGAAGTTTTCGACGACTAATAATGTTCTTTCTGCAGAATAAAAGTACACTAAAAAAAGATCTGGTTGGGGCAATTGAATAGTTAAATAAAAAAGAACTATTTTTCTGGTTTCTGCAACCAGAAATCTGGTAAGGACAACAAGAAAAACTGTTGTGCTCACCAGATCATGAAAATACAAGTTTTATTTCTGGAGCCACAACAAGTTGTGTTATTACCTTATCCGATTTCTAGTTGCTGTAACCGGAAAAACAGTTGGACCGTATTTAACTATTGATCTGGTTGCCGTTTTTTCAGTGTAAAAAGTTTTAATGTGTTTTTTCTTATTTTGACTTGGTTGGATTTCGCTGAAAATAACAAGATCTTGTGTAGTGAAATGCCTAAAATCATGACATTACCAGAAATTATTAATTAAGTTCCCCATTATTGATTTCACCTTTGTCTGGCAAAGAAAAATTCTATTATGTCTTTAGATCAGTGTTTTTTTCCAGACGTTATATTTTCTATTAAAAATTGTAAAAAATGTAAGGAAGTTTATATAAAATAATGTAAAAAGATAGTAAACATCTGTTGCTGAGAATATTTGCATAATTTTCTTTTAAGCCTACGTTCATGTTGTTACAACACCTGCTATTGTTTGGGGTAAGAAAATTTTAATAAAAATACTTAATGAAATTCATCCTGTGCATTATAAGATAATCTGATTTTCCTTTCTATGCTTAAAACATTAATGCTAAAAAAATAGGGTAAGTCGGGGTTAACTGATTAACTTCCTATGAACCCTATTGCCCTCACTCGAACATCTGCTTGTATCTCTATGTCTGTACGTCCGCAGAAATCGCCTTCTAACTACTAAACTATAAACGCTATTTAGATAATACTAAATCGATTGGTAATATTACTTTTAACAAATTTTAAAAATTAATAACAATAAAGACGTTTATATATGCATCAAGATAGAGAAGGATCTCGCTCAGCTCTTTTCAGGGGACGGAAACAGAATAACTGTTCAAATTAGTGGCATAAGTCCCGACCTCCAAAAAGTCTGGTCTTCCGCGGGTCCACGAAAAAAAATCACATATAATTATTGTATTACGCCTGGAAGGGGCAAATAGCTCAAAAAAATGGAGACTTCTCTCCATCGCTAGCTATTAGAACAAACAGTTTTAAAAATATAATAAATTATATCCCATTGGTTAAAAAAATCAGGGTGGGCAAAATTCACGAGAACGTAAAACGCCGAAAGCTTAAAGGTGTAGTGAAATTACTGCATAATGTTAGAATCTAACTATCTATTTATAAAACACCCTGTATAGCGATGCGTTTCCGAAATAGAAATTCTCTATTAGAGAAGTTTAAAGAGGAAATTGGTAGTTAATCCATCACACTGGCTAATTATAAGATAATAGTTTAATTTAGTTGACTTGTACTTTGTTTCTGACCTTTGTCGTGACTTAACAAAAGTTTTAACCCATTTGAATTTCTTAGACTGGGTCAAAATATTAAATCTATAGATATGTTTCTAACCAATAATGCAATAATTTTTAGCAGACTTTCCAAAAAGCAGTAGGCTTCAAATTCGATGTGGACATGCATTTTTTATACATGTTAACGCATAACATAACGCATAACATAACGGAATAATTCAGATAATTCTAACACAATTTCACTTCCTCTTGAAAGAGGAATACTACATAACTCTGATAGATCCTCTGAATAAAGAGGTAACTAACTCATATATTTAGGTTAGGCAGTATTTTTAACACTTTAACTCCCGAAGTGATATTTTGATATGGGTCTCGTGTGTCTAGTTATTATATGGATTTGCCTTTTGGGAACAAGTGAAAAGTTAATAGTGACCACATCACTGGGTTTTTACATCTATGTAACCTTTATTTAAATATTATCAACATACAGGATCTACAGTGCTGATGATTCCCAAAAAGGATGAAATGGTACTTTTTATTTGAAAATTGAAAAAATATATAAATATTTTTTTATTTTATGAGGCAAGATATTATTTAATTAAATATATCTGGTATACCATGTCATGCAAAATTCAAAATTTTAAATCTGTGCCAAAATTCAGCTCAAACAAACGAAATTACAAAGGGTACAGAGATGACTCTTGTTACTGAAGAGGGCCAGCAGCCCGAAACTGTCAGTCTACCAATATCACTGTACGATGATTAAAAAATAGATTGATGGAATAATAAATTAATAGTTTTATAATTTTGTTCAAAATTAAAAATTTCTGTCCTTCTATAAAAAAAACTTTTCTGCTGTACTAAAATAATTACCAATAACGATAACACCTACTCGCTATCAAGAGAAAGCACCTGTTCGGACCAAAAAATTTAATTAAATGGTTTTATAAAATAATTTGCTTTCAAATTCTGAGGTGTTTGGAAAATTCTGGCTACATCCTTGTCTTTCTTAAGATCGCTCGAAAGTATATTTTTATATTGTTAAACTACAAACTAATTAGTTTAAATTTAATTAATTTAATATTTAAAAGTTATTTAATTTAATTTTGTTGTGACTGGTATTTTTCACGACTTGAGGGTAGGGATTCCAGGTTTCGGGATCCTGATTCCGAAATCCGAAATCCCGAAAATTTCCAAAAGTTCGGGATTCCGATCCGGATCCCAAAATTTTTTATTTAATACCAAATAAAGTTATATAATTTAAACTAAAAATTTGTTATTAAAATAACAATAAATACAATTAAATGTTTTATTAAATAAAATAATATTAATTTTATATTTTATTATAATAGAGTAACTTGTAGTTTTCCATAAAAAAGTTTTATTAAATAAGTATTACCTTCTTAATGAAAAATAAAACAAACTCTAGCAAGAATGTTATTTTTTATAGTGTTTACTTTAAAATTAAGAAGGTAATATTTATTTAATAAAACTTTTTTATACAACATAAAATTAACATAAATGCACGGTACTCTTGAATGATCAATGGGTTGAACTAACGTGGCAAAAAAATCTGACCATGGAACATGGTAGTAGAAAGTTCACTTGTTATATAACCATCGACAGCCAAATCCCAAAAACTTGTTTTTGGAAAATAATGTTAAATAACCGTCTGCAGAGTTCATGGTCAATACAAACTTAAAGTGTACATTATGTTGCTTGATTTTGGTAGTTTTTCTCGTGCTGATTCCGAATATGTTTTAAGTTACTCTCTATCTTTTTCCATTTTTGAGAAAAAAGCTTATAAAAATCACAAAAAATATTTTTTCGCATGTTTTAATGTAGCCTAGACATTTTGTTATAAGACGATAAAATAACTTTCTTGGCTTAAATTGTAGTCCGATTCTCGTTCTGTATAGTTCCAAAGGAATATCTTGGATTTTTTTTTCTTTTGGTTAATCTAAATATATATTTAAACACCCTTGAAATCGCGTTTTTATTAAAATACTTTTTTTTGTTAATCAGTGTCATTACAGATGTTTCAGATTTGATGGATTTGTCCAACACAGAGGCGCGTTAATAATTTTTACCGAATACTTGAGAATGTTAATAATACTATTAACCTACCTATTACTAGCTTGTTATAAATTGACTTATTTGTCAGAAATAATGTTATAACAATAAATGTTGAATTTTGATGAAGGCTTTTATTTTTTACCTTCAGTATTATTTACATATGTAAGTATTTTGAACTTAATAATTATATATTTGATTTAAGAGTGATATTTTGCCAAAAAGAATTTATATTACGGTTATATAAAATAAATAATTGCTTCTATACTGATAACTTTTAAATTTATCTTAGATAATGAGCGACCACGAAAATAATAGAAAAAAAGTTTGTGCTGCCTGCGGAGTGAAAATTTCATTTAAAAAATGTAAAGAAGTCCATTTTAGGATAACTAAAAAATTTATTTATTTATTTTATTTTGTTTAGACATAATATGCTATATGCTTAAGCTTTAATTATCATGTATTAGAAAAAAAAACAAGCAGCCGTTTTTAAATTCATAAGCATATAAATCTAATTCCTTTAATTTTTACTTATTTTTTATACAGAAAATGAAAGAAGGTAGTTCAGAATTTGATAAAAAAAAACGTGTATATTGAAAAAAACTTTTGATCTGAGGTAAATTGTTGATGAGTTTTTAATTTAATTTAATTTAAAAACCATCGTTCAATACTTCACACTGTGAAGTCTATAATAATAAATGTTTTTGTCTGGGCAAAATATAGAAAATAACTTTAGGAACGTCTATGTACACATCTGACAATTACTTTTCAAAGTGAAAGATATATTATGAACACTATGTAACAAAATAATTAATTTTTTAATTTAAACACGTTTATAATAAAATTTTAAAAATTTTCACAAAAATGTTAGACGAGATGTTCCTTTATAATAATACAGAACGAGAATCGGACAATAATTTAGGCTAAGAAAGTTATTTTATTGTCTTATAGCTAAATGTCTAGGCTACATTAAAACATGCGAAAAAATAATTTTTGTGATTTTTATTCGCTTTTCTCTCAAAAACCGAAAAAGATAGAGAGTAACTTAAAACATATTCAGAATCAGCACGAGAATTACTACCAAAATCATGCAACATAATTTTTATTATTATTATTATTATTAAAAAAACAGTAAGCGGCCTAGCCGATGAGACTGTTATCAATAATTTGAATTAAACTTAAAATATATCACATAAAATTACAATATCACAGAAAAATATATAGAATCACATTAACTTATCACATAGTTTTCACATAGAATAGTGAACAAGAGTATTGTTCCATGCCTTTATTTCCTGATCAAGTCTGTTTTTGAACTGAATGACTGATAAGGCGTTTACAGTTTCACCACTAAGTCTGTTCCAGACATACACTACTCGGTTTGGAAAAGAGTTTTTACGTTGCAGCTTGTTACACCTCTCCTTGCTGAGTTTTTTATTATGACCTCTTAACTGCTGGGTATCAAATTGTAGAAGTGCTTCCATGTTGTATGTATAATGGCCTTGAGTAATTTTGTACAGCTCAATTAGATCACGCTGCCTTCTTTGGGATAGGGTGGGGAGGGTTAGTATCTGGAGTCTTCTTTCATAGGGTTCATTTTTTAGTGAGGCTGGAAGCTTGGTGACTTTCCGTTGAACTTTTTTAAGTGATTCAATGTCCTTTGCATAGTATGGACTCCAAATACTTTGGGCATACTCGATCTTGGGTCTGATGAAGGATTTATGGAGTTTAAGGATCATTTCGGGAGTGAGGTTTTTGAAGGCTTTGGTTATGAGGTAGATTAAACTGTTGGATTTCTTGGTGATGTTGGTAATGTGGGTTTCCCATTTTAGGTCCTCAGTTATAGTAAGTCCTAGGTCTCTCTGTTCCTTTACAGTGGTGACTGCAGTCTGGCCCAGGAAGTATTGATGTCTGGGATTATTTCTGCCGATGTGTACGATGGTACATTTCCCATCGTTGAGGGGCATTTGCCAGGCTATTGTCCAGATTTTTATAGCTTCAATATCTTCCTGTAAGTCAGCTTGCTGTGTTAGAGCCTTACAATAACAGTTCGTATCATCCGCAAAAGACGATTTTTTAGTTTTTAGATTTGTTACTAGGTCGATTATATAAATAAGGAACAGAAGAGGACCTAGGACTGAGCCTTGTGGAACCCCACTTAGCACCTTACGAAGTTTGGATTTTTTGGAGCCAATTCTGACGTAGAAGTGACGGTTTCGAAGAAAGCTGTTTAAAAAGCGATGCAGTTTTCCTCTGATTCCGAAGTTGTCAAGTTTAATATCCAGTCTTTTAAAAGGCACCTTATCAAATGCCTTCTCAAAATCGAGATAGAAAACATCAATAGGATCACCAACATCATCCGATAAGGTCCAGTCTTGAAGCTTTTTTAGAAGGTTACTGAAGGTGGATCTTCCAGGTAGGAAACCATGTTGGGATGGCGGGATTATGTTGTTGTCCATAAGAAAAGATGTAATTTCCCAAACTATAATTTTTTCCATGCATTTGCATATTGTACTTGTCAAGCTGATTGGCCTGTAGTTCTCTGGCAGTTGTTTGTTACCTTTTTTGTAAATTGGCACTACGATTGCTGTCTTCCATTCATCGGGAACTTCTCCTTTATCGAATATTGTGTTCATCAAACTTGACAAGGGGGCTGCAAGCGTTTTGGAGCAATTCTTTAGGAAAATCGCTGGAATCCCATCTTCACCTGGGCTTGAGTCGGTTTTCAATGACTGATTAGCTTTTTCGACCTTTTCTGGAGTAAAAACAATATTTTCCAGGGCAGCTAGAGAACGTAGTTGAGGATCTAATAAAGGAATGTTGCTTGTATCTTCCTTGGTGAAAACTTTTTGGAACTGCTCGGCAAACTTTTCGGCGATTTTACCCTCATCGGTGATGACGCTATCTGTTGAGGAATCCTTAAGTGTAAAGTGGGTTAGCCTTGTTTAATGATCGTTTTATATACGTATAAAAATGTTTATCTGATGCATTTAATAGATTATTTTCATATTCCCTTCTAGCTATGTCAATGCGTTTTTTAGCTCGTTGTTGTGTGCTCTATAGTTTGAATAATCAAGTTCGGTTTTATGGTTTAAATATTTGTGCCATAGCTGCCTCTTCCTGTTTATTTGTTTAAAGATGTCCTTAGTTATCCAAGGCTTTCGCGGGTTGGTGACTTTCTTTTTAAGAGGTACGTGTTCTTCAATTGCAGAATTTAAGATGCCAATCACCTCCTTGTAACTACTACCTACTTCAAGATGTGTCTGCAGAAAATGATTTATTTTTTCGTAGTCAGCAGACCAAAAGCTGCGTTTATAGGTTGTAAATGTAGGCTTAGGTGTAAGCTGAAGCTGAGATTTTGCCGTGATGACAATATGGTCACTATTTCCAATTGGTGGATGCTTAGCAATGTCAAAAATTAGCTTTTTGTCATTGACTAAAAGGAGGTCCAGTAAAGAAATTTCATTGTTTCTGTATCTGGTTGGGAAGGGTACAAGTTGGTAAAGATTAGAATTTTTCTAGCTTTCTAGAAAGTCTGTGCAGCACTGGTTGCTCGGTTTAACTATTAAATTTTCCCAGTCTATTTCTGTGTAGTTGAAATCCCCCATTATATACACAGGTGACTTGGTTTTTGAAGCCCTCTCGATAACTTCAATTAGTTTATTGTTTTCATCAACACTTAGAGGTATATGTTTGCCTTTATCATCTGTAATGTATTTTGGACGGTAGAAGCAGGAAACCAATAATTTTTCACCACCGATTATTACATCAACCCACATAGATTCTATAGGTTGTTGTGTGCTGAAGTTTTGATTTATCATGGAGTGAACTTCATAGCCATTAAGCAAATTTTGGACAAAAATGCATATGCCTCCTCCCCTTTTATTCTGTCTATCTTTACGGTGAAGAGTGTAACCTGGAATATCGATCAAGCTATCAGGTATTTGACCATGTTTCAGAAAGGAGTATGAAGGTAGGTTTAGAAGCTTGTATGCAAGATTTCCATTCATCTATTTTGTTAACTATGGAGTTTAGGTTTGTATACCAAAAGGATATTTCAACTAGTGGGGTATTTACTTTTTTGATTCGGGATGTACAATGGCTTTAATGATTTTTGGAATGCCGTTGACATACTTTATTTTTATATCATTTTCGCCTTCTCTCTTGCGATCTTCAAGGGCTTTGAGTACTTCTTTAAGGTACTGTCTTTGGGATGGGGTTTGATCAGATTTAATGTATTCACCTGTACCAGTAAGATTTCCTTTAGATTTTAAAACTTGCAGTGCTTCATGCTTGGATGAAAATATGACTTTTAAAGGTCTTACTTTTTGTTCGCTGTATTTGCCAATGCGATAGACTTTTATATGTTCTAGATTTCCAGCAGGGTTTACAGTTTTTATAATGTTTTTTACACTTTCCATGTCTTTGTTCCCCCTATCTTCAACAGTTAAAGTTGATGGCTGTTCTTTAGTCCCAAATATTAGGATATTACATTCTCTCATTTCTCTATCTCTTATTTCAGAGATGCATGGTTCTAAGGCAACTGACTGTAGATTTTGAGAGGAGACAATTGTTTGTGGCAGCTGATTATTCATCTTGTTTTTAAGCTCTTCTATGTCAGTTTCAATACTTTTTGTATTGTCCTTGAAACTAGTGACTACCTCAGCATAACTTGGTTTATTATTAAGGCTTTCTTTTAATTCTTTTAATTCTTCCAGTTTAATACTATCTACTTTGTTTTGAATCTCCATAATGTTATCACATAACTTTTTGATTTTGGCTTCATGGGTTTTGCTGACCTTTGCTAGCTCTGCTTTTATTTGAGAGTATGCTATTTTAAGTTTAGGTATTTCTTGAACTGCAACAATACAATCAGTGCAGTAGAAAAGCAGTACTCGTTGGCTTAATGCTACACATCTCATTTCCGTAACAGATATTTCTGAACATTTTCTGCACGTTACTCTCTTGCAGGCATCACAGTTGAAACCGACGACTCCAGATTCATCTTTTACATCCTTCTTCGGATTCAGCTGGGTAAATTTAATCTTGCATTTAAAACAGTTTTCTGGATTCATTTTATTTTTAGGTTAGGATAAGTTGTTTGTGATGTTTTAAGTTAACGACCGGCGTAAACACGCAAATAGTCGATAATTTAACTATTTAATTGAATTTAACACATTTAGGATAGTTTATAACAATGATTTTATGATTTTTAATAGAAAATAGACTTTAAGTTACTTCTTCTTCTTCTTCTAATGTACACTTTAAGTTTGTATTGACCATGAACTCTGCAGATGGTTATTTAACATTATTTTCCAAAAACAAGTTTTTGGGATTTGGCTGTCGGTGATTCTATAACAAGTAAACCTTCTACTACCATGTTCCATGGTCAGATTTTTTTGCCACGTTAGTTCAACCTATTGATCATTCAAGAGTACCGTGAATGCTTGGTCTGTTTTTCAAGAAATTGTTTTGTTAGGTCTTGACTGCAGCGTGGAGTCTCCAGGGGTGCGTTTTTACCATCAAAAAAAAAAAATAATGCACGCAAAATTTGCGCCACAAATAAAAATTACACATCGAGAAATAAATCGAGATTTTTTGGGATTTTAGGAATCTTCGGAATATCCCGAAATTTCGGGATTCGAAATTTTAGAACTGGATACCCTATTTGAGGTCCCCACTTAAAATTTACAAAATATCGTGCAGGAAAATAAATTGATTGGAATATAAAAATATTGTTTTTGTTCCTATCTAGCTCTCATTAATGATGGATGCAATAGGAGCGTCATATAATATGTACATTAGTAATAGTTTAGTATCAAGTTGTCAGTACATCATAGATCATACCATTGTTACTCCGTTTAATATAATATAATTATTATATAATTTGGATGTGCACGCATGTACTTTAAATAGCTACTATAATAATATAGAGGCATGCAACCAGAGCGTGACTGTGCATATGAAATACTTAGGATCATATGTTTATTAAAGGTGGTTGGTGCTGGGCTTAGCTTCCTTTCCAAAGGCCTGATACCTAAGATTATTTTACTATCACTATTAGGTATGTATTTGTTTTATATACTGGTATGAAAATATTGGACTAGAAGAAGTACTTGAACATAACATTGCTAAAAAAGAGGTATCCTAATAATGATTTGGTAAATTTTGAATATGACCTTCTTGGACTTAAAAATTTATATAAAAATTCTCTCACAACTTAGTACTTAAGTTAAAAGTTATGGTTTCTACAATAATTTGAAAATGGACAAAAACAGAGTGAATTTTCCTTTAAATGCAGTAAAAATAAAACTAAATAAGTGGGAAAATATTTATTATACGTTTAAAAAGTGTGTAAAAGGTACTATTATCAACGCTTACTTCATAATGCCAAAAAGCATATATAACGAGCCAGTAGTCTGCAGAGGAATATTAAACACCCTCTGGAAGTTTGTACGAATTTGATTTTACTGTAGATATTTTTATGATAACAGAGGTCAAATAAAGTGATTTATACCAAAAAGAAACTTTGAAAAGTTTCTTAAACTAAACTAGGCGCATTATCTATCTGAGTAACAAATTGGATCAAGGAAGCTATGATTAGTGGTTTAAAAATGACTTTTAGTGATATTTTTATTACGCATTGTGCTTTTGATAATTTTTGACATTTAGATTAAAATAACTGTCATGTTAAGTCTTACAAATCATTATAAATTTTTTTTAAAAAGTGGAAATTTGTTAAAAGTTATAATAAAAGTAAGTTTTTTTATTTATAATATGCTATTAAAATAAAATTTTACCCTACCTGATCTTAAATGATGTTTTTTTTAATAAAATTATGAACAGTATTGTGTTAACTCGAATAAAAAATTATTCCACATCGTTTATTGTTTCTGGTTTTAGAAAATTAAGTCATCAGGTAAATCATCACTATAGCCCGGATCCAAGTAGCCATTTACCGGCAAAAATTAGAATATTAAAAGACCCTTTTTTTTAAGTAAATAGTCACTTTAAACTATTGTTCACTAAGCGGAATGTCATGTCAACGCTGTTAATACTTAGTTATTTACTTGGTCATGGTTCATGACTCATGGAGAAGTACTTATTTTTTTTTTTTGAAAATTGTTTTTCTTTTCAAAAAACGAATATTGTGTTCTTTTATTAATTATTCGTTTTTTGAAAAGCGAAACAATTTTCAAAAAAAATACATTTAAAGTCTTTCTCCATGAGTCATGACCAGTATTGACAGCGTCGACATGACATTCCGCTTGGCGAATAATCGTTTAAAGTGTCTATTTACTTGAAAAAAGAGTTTCTTTAAATACTCATTTTTGCATGACTCCGGTAAATGGCTACTTCGATCCGGGCTGTGATCATCACTGAAAAAAAAAATCTAAGTGGGCCTCCAGATTAATAGTTAAATACGAATCAATTATTTTTCTGGTTGGTGCAAGAATATATCTGATAAAGGCAACAACACAACATTTTTTGGTTACCAGAAACAAAACTTTTTTAAGGATACGGTAAGCACAACAATCTGTCCTGTTGCCCTTACAGTATTTCTGGGTGCAGCAACCAAAAAAATTGTTGATCTAGTTGCCCGAACTAGATCTTTTTTTTTGAGTGATGTCTTAAAATGACAATATGTAACTCTGTTAACACCCGGTATCTAGCATAATTGCTTATTATTCACTCAATTACACCATTCGGTTAAACTATTAATTATTAAGAAAATGACCACCCTTGTGACTGAAATGTCCGTGCAGAGCATTGCCTGCGGATGTCACATAACCTGGTGATGTATACGGTTTAGTTTTGGTATATGTGGTGGACGATTCCACTATTCTGCGTTGCGGTCGTGGTCCATGCTAAGACCAAAACATTCATAAGCGGTTTGACTTAATTTTTCAGAAAAAAAAACATTGATTTATTTTTTGCGAAACCAATATTTTAACAAACAATATTTTAAATTAGCTAGTAGTTTAGTATTACCAAACTTATGTAATGACAATAAAATAAAAAGTAAACATATATGTGCAAATTAGTAATATTTTATTTATAAAACAAAAAATGACTGATCTAATATGGCGTCAGGGGCGGTGCACAAGAGAGGAGTGCCGGATCAAAACCCGGACATCTGCACAAAATCACATTTTTCAGTATATGCCAAAAGCTAATAATTTCTAAACGGCACAAAACTTGATTAAAATTGTAGTTGATTCTGATAAACAGTAATAAGTATACAATATACATAATTTCACTTAAATCAAATTCGCTGTAAATCACCAGATAATTTAAAAGCTATTTGAAGATAATCGGGTTTGCATCTGCCGTGCAGATGAGCGAATCTAACATGATTTTATAATATTTTCGTTAAATTATTTATATGGATTTTTGAGGTCGCTGAGTGTAAATATGATAATAAAAATGTTCTCCCCCGGGAGGAGAGAAATATTTTTTAAATGTTTTTAATATATTCGTCAAATGTGCAATGCACATTGTGCAAAAAGTCCAAACTCCACCCGAGGGGGCGGGGGATGATTAATCTTAAATGTTTACAATATTTTCGTGAAAATTGGTATACAGGGGTTTTTGAGGTCGCTAAAAATGAATCTGATAGTAAAAAAATATAACTCCATCCCCTGGGACAGGGGTTAATTATTATTAAATATTCACAATAGTTGTAAAACATGGTATATTGTGGTTTTTGTAGCTGAAAGTAAATCAGATAATAGAAAAAATCCAACTTCACTCCCGCCGTCCGGACGGTTGGGGATAATTAATTTTAAATATTTACATAGTTTTCTTGAAAATGGTGTTTAGGGGTTTTTAAGGTAGCTGAAACTGAATCAAATAATAAAAAATACTAACTTCACCCTGGTGGGGGATAATTTTAGTGAAAATAGTATATTGGGGTCTGTCTTATTGCCAATTTTGACGAAATATCAAAAACGTCTAAAAATAATTACACCCTCACACCTGCGGGGGTAGAGTTAGAAATCTTTTATTATCAGATATAATTTTAGCAACTTCTAAAACCCCTATGTACCAATTTTCACGAAAATATTGTAAACGTTTAAAAATAATCAACTCCCGCCCCGGGGGGTGGAATTAGAAAAAATAAATGATCATATTCAGTTTCGTCGGCCTCTAAAACCCTTATGTTGACGAAAATATTAAAAACATTTAAAAAATTTTCCCCCCTATCCCCGCGAAGGTGGCTTTTTATTATAAGATTCAATTTCAGCAACATTAAAAACACATATACATAGCAATTTTCACTTTTTTGTGAAAAAATATTGTATTTTTTAGTTAGATTTTTTTATTAAACCAAGGCTTTTCCTCAGCTTAATCAGGGGAAGGAAAACAGCAATACAGAGCTCCAGGGCCCATTCTATAACTCAAAATTTGCAATTATGTCATTATTTATTGCTTAATACAAAGCTACTTGACTTTATAAAGTCAATTGCAGATGATCGGGTTTTGATCCGGAAATTTAGGTGAAGAAGGCGGGTTTTGATGCGGTAGCAGTATTTTAAATGTAAATTAAAAATACTCAAAGTGCCCTTTGGCCCAATTCCTTTTGTAGCATTATTTATTAGTCCCCACCAATGCCGATGCAAATGTCCGGGTTTTGATCCGGCACACCTCAAATAACCCAAGACTTTTTTTAAGGATTTTTGTTTTGGTTTGTTTTATGTTTTCGATGGTCCTAGTCAGGACCGTGCTGGCCCATTAGGGGCTCGGGCTAATCCCAAGGCGCTCCACATAGTTGGCGCCGTTAAAAACTGAACCATTCCCTAAAGCAATTCCCTAAAAAATTGAAAAAAAAAAAAGATTACGGATTAACCGACATTTAGCCCTCGCCCCTTTTTTCGAGCCTAGTAGCTCACAGCCCAAAGGCTTTAGTAAAAACGAATAGACCAAGCTGAAATATTTTTGTTATATTGACATATTTAGCTCATGTATACCTACTGAGAAAATTATCGGAACCGATTTTATTACTCTTCTCTGTTTTATCACTGATCAAAATTTTGGTGTTATTTATACACTTTCATACACAACTAAAAATATACCTCTATAACTGTGATATACAATGGCGCTTACGCTCTGTAAATAGTATAATAATATTACAGTAATAAAGCTACATTAACATTTTCACGGTTCGCCTGGGCGAGTTTAAATAAAAATTTCGTGGACCCCTACATTTTTTGGATTAAAACATACATACATAAGAAATCAATACCCATTTGAAAGAAAATCGTAAAATATACACTTTTTTAGACAGATAAAAAAAAACGTATTTTTGAGTAATAGGGTGTGTCAAAAAATCCCGAATTTCGAAATCGAAAAAGCTCTCTGGCTCAAAAGTTGCTCCTTAGTAAAAAACAGTGGTCACTCAAAAGTGAGCCAAATCGATTAATGTTTAGAGGTACCTCAATTTTATATTGTGTTTTCCGTGTATATGAGTCATAATATCCATTACATGCAAAAACCGCATATCACCAAAAATGGCCTTTAATCCCTTATGAAAGTTTCTATCTTTATATAATGCATCTGTTTCCAGTACGTTGAGGATGCACTTAGCAGCTCGTATGCATTTATCTAGAGAAACGCACTGAGATCCGCGCCAGAGCGTAACCAATAATGTTATGTTATGATATGGTTGTTTGGGTTTAATTTTGTCATGATCATGCAAGTTATGAATATAGCTGATTCGGTTACACGCCTTTGACAATTAGTTTAAACTGGAAATATTTACATTAAGTGTATTTTAATACTATAGTCGTATCAAAGGCGCAAGCGACTTACAAAACAACTTTACACTACGATATTTCAAGAACGCTTTGACACAGAATTTGGAATAAAGTTTTTTATGTAAGTAGTGAAATAAAAATTGTTTCTAATTTCAAGTCTCTATGTCAAAGCATTCTTAAAATATCATAATGTAAAGATGTCGCTTGCGACTTTATTACAACTATAATATAATATTATCATTTGTAATATGACGTTCAGTGTCACAATCACCGGTCAGCATTTTGACAAGCGCCTATTTGCAGCTTTCCGTGCCCGAGTTTGTTTTGGTTTTTTGTTGTTTGGTGTTTTTTTTTTAATGAGGGGGCCTTGGTTTACGTTAACGTTGGTTTGGCGTATGTTTGGTGTTTTTTTTTTTTTGTAAAAATATGTTTTTTATTTAAAATAATATATTGAAAAACGGTCAGTTTAACAAAATGCGGCATGAAGAGCTGCACATAAGCGCTCCTAGCATTTTGTCAGAAATAAATATCAAAATGTTGAAAGATTATGATTCATAACCCTTCAACATTTTAATAACTTATGATCTATAACTTTCATACACGTGTTCTCAAATAGACCGACAGACAGACCAACATTTTTTTAGCATGGTCTCAAAAGTCTTAAAAAATTCGGAAACGTCAAGAAAAGTGAAAAAATCCAAAAAAAATTTTTGAAAAAAAAATGTGTATTTTAATACTACAATCCTAGAATTCTAAAATATAAAAAACGTAATTAAATATATGTTCATTGAAAATTTTTAAAAGTTTTAATTCAATTTGTCATTTTTAAAAGAATTAATTTTAAAGGGTTGTCAAATTTTTACTTTTGTTTCAAATCCTTCAGCGAGTAATCAGAAAAAATACCTGGCCCCCGGGAGCCTAAAATTTTCTCAAAAAGTTAAAAAAGACAGTTTAAACCGCAGTGATTTGCCATTTACCAACTAATTTTAAGCAAGTAACTATTATAGTTCTCCGCATGAAACAAAGTCTCTGACGAAAAATTTATTTTTACATTTTCGGGCTTAGAATGTTTCATGTTGAGAAAATGTGAAAAAGTGGGTATTAAAAAATGTCGGTTTGTCTGTCTATCAGTCTGTCTGTACTTAAACCTTATAACTTTTGAACGAAAGGTCCGGTTTGAAAAAATCTTTCACCAAATGATTCAGAACCTTTTCTATTTGCATCACATCAAAAAGTAACTATAGTTCTCCGCATGAAACAAAATCTCCGACGAAAGGGGGAGGAACCATTCGCGCTCTCTTCTTTCCGTCAAATGCGTTATAAGGCATGCGTGCATACAACGGGCCTCTCACTTGCACACACATTTCAAACATATTTCCCGTAGCCACAGATCCGTGCGTCAAAGTATAATTGTAAGTATTTTTGTACCAAAATTATTTAATAAAAGTGTATTTATGATTAACTTGATCGGCAATTAGCACGTAAAATCAGTGAGGATTAAAGTACCTTTTTTGTTATTTTCGTGGAATCCTTAGGCCCTAGAAACTAAAGATCTTTTTTTTAATTATCTTTATACACTTCTTATTAGCATCTGAAAAGGCATATTTTCTTTTTTTTGCTAAAGGATTTGAAACAAAGGTAAAAATTTGACCACAGCTATTAATTAACATAAGATTTGATATAACAGCGTTAGTTCAAGTTAAATAGGAGGTATTGTTTATAAGGGCCCATACACCTAACTTGTTACACTAGAAACTAGTTACAAGTAATGTAAACTCATCAGTCTATTGGACGGCAGAATAAGAGCTTTTAAGTCCATAGCTCGAGGTGTGTTGAGACTATAGTTTGGCAAACTTTCAGGTCAATCAATATCGTTGTGCCAAGCACGGTCTGTAAAGGTTTTGGACATTTCGTTAGCGAAAAGGCAAACAAAGTCAATCCAGATCTATTAATGCTGCACAAAAAAAAAGAATCCTTGAATTAAGGTAAACAGCCTTAATTTAAAAAAAGTGTTTTCGATATGATTCTAGGAACTCTAAACTTATTCGCAGAGAAATATTTCTTTAATTTATGTTTCTTCTTTTTTTACTGGTGGAAACACCCGTTATTAAAATTGACCCAAAAATCAAAAATTTATTTTTACATTTTCGGGCTTAAAATCCCATGAAACTTCGAGAAAATGTGGAAAAAGTGGGTGTTAAAAAAAAAAGACAGACCGACCCACATTTTTTAAACGTTTTATGATGTTCTTAATCCGAAAAGGTAAGAAAAAACTATATGGTTTTGCGGTCCGTTTCAGCCAATTTATATAAATTTATATAAAAAATTATATAATTATATGTATTTAATGGTTACACTGAGACTTGTTACCGTAGTACATACTAAACATTTTTGCTTATATGGAACCCCACGAAAATTTATTTAACATTCACCGGTCGTTACACGTAATACTTAACGATGCTATAGTTCTGGTAATTTGTAACAACTACTAAACTTTCGTGGGGTTCCATATAAGCAAAAACGTTTAGTATTTACTATTGTAACGACCTCTCAGTGTAGTTTTTGAAATAGATTATCCGGAAATATAAAGGTTATCCACAAATAATATACTACAATGTAAAACTATGCATCTTTTCAAAAGTTATACATTTTAGAAACTCGAGTTATGCTCTTATAATTTCCACCCTGTATAGATAAAATAAATAACATAAAATATAGTATGTTCAACTAAATTTATGTTTTTCGTAAAAAGTTTATGTCGGTTTAAAACCTAGCCACAAAATGATACTTATATATCCATAACATTACATCAAAATGCTATGCGCTCAAACAAAATTGACTTATGAAGTATTTACCATCATATATAACGTTTATTTCGCACTTTACTTATACGCATGTATAGATTCCATACTATAGAATATGATGGAGCGGTCTCATAATTTTTCTGAAGAAATATTTCCTGTCGTTTTTATTCTTTTTTTTACCACAGCGGACATAAATAGTTATTTCTGTACCAAAGCCTTGCAAGGGGTGGACAAAGATGTATTTACTGTATAACTGACACCACCTGAACAACTGGATCCATACTAATTGATTATTTTATTTTACTAATTGCTTATTTTACCTAACCGAGCCCAAAGTAATGGCGTACGGAAGAAAACCCGAAGCATTTACTTACTTTTCATAGACCAACAAAGCAGATCTAAAGCAGACTCCTAAGTTTGCTAACCTACTAATGACACAATAAACGAATATTTAAAGTTTTGTCTGTGCTTCAGGTCTGCTTTGGTACTTTATAGAAACTACATGGGTATTTGGTTTGGCCTTTTAAATGGGAGGATTGGTGTATTGGTCTACCGCGTCAGTACATGACAAGTCTGCTAGCTAACTAGCGTGAGTTCGATTCTCACTGACGCTGATTTGCCTTTTTCATTTAATTAAAAATCGAAATTTGGGGAAGGCGTAAGTGAAGCGGACACTCCCTATAAAAACTGGTTCGAAAGTCAGTATAAGCCGGTGGTTCCCTCTACTACTAGCCCACACCGGTGAACGTGACAAATCAGGCTATCGATCATTAGCTGGTAATGAGGTGCCGTGATGTGATAACATTACATCATATTGAATTTAAATCTTTACACTGATAGAATAACAGTATGTAGTCGTCTAGTAAAGTTGCGCCTTAGGGAAATTAGAATTAACGTAATATGTGAAAATTTAAAGTAAAATTTAGAGTCGCGCGTATAGAAATATCTGAAGGGTAAAGATGCTATTTATTCATAATTTTTTTCATTTCAAATTAAAATATTTTGTTGTTTTTTATTTGTTTTTAACTTTTCATTTTTCTTTGAATTAAATTCTTTTTATTGTTGTTTAATCCTTTTGTTTTATTGGCAAGATATATTTTAATTAATTTAAAATATATTTGAAGTTTTTTACCTTTCACATTTCTATATAAAGTTAGTGATATTGGAAGACATCGAAGAAACATCTAAGAAAGTCAGATAAGTATTAAATAGTAATTAGATTCTTATATTAACATTTGTTATCATATGATATATGATATTGTGATAATATTATGTAATATTATTACTGGTGGCACGCTACCCAAATAGCAACTATACAGCTATTTGCATTTGATACGCCTCCAAATAATAGTGTGTGGTTCTAAATTAATGTCTTAGATAATTAATATTTTTGGCTATAATTGGGACCAGCACCCTATTACAACCTTAAAGCTCAAAATTGTTATCTTGACGCTTTTTTTACAAAAAATGTTTATTTTACAAAGATATTAATTGGCACACAGGACAAACTTTAAACAAAATAAAAAATTTAGCATTGTTTATTATACGTAGCAACGCGTTGTTAGGATTAAATATTATCAAAGGTACCTGATTTTTACAATAAATAGTTATTTATGGTAGTAGTGGGTAAAGTAAGATATTGCCCATGAGAAAATTAACCTGCGAGGCGTCAGCCAAGTAGGTTATTTTTCGATAGGGCAATATCGGTTTACCCATGAGTGCCATACAAGGTTTTATCCAATATATAGCTTAGAAATTCATATTTTTATTAAAAATTTTAATGACATTTACAAAGAAAATAACTTTACAAGTGACAGTTGAGTGGGTAAAATAAATAATTATCCACTCAATAAAGTAAAAGCCACGCGGGGGTTATTATTGAGTTTATCTATTTAAAATAAATCTGGTAATTGTCTCATTATCTGTATGTATTGGATAAATAAATTTTACATTTCAATTTCACTTTTATAAATCTTATTGATGTTTATTTTGTTAGATCGTGCAAAAACTGTAAAAAACATCACGGCCATTAAGTGCTTTACCGGTTTCGAATAGTATTGAAGATTTCGACTTCGTCTCAATCTACAAAATAATCATCAACTGTTAAAATGCACTTACTGCCCTTAATACTTAAATAACTATTAAATTTCCCTTTTGGAATAAAATAAACGTTTTTAAAATTAATTATATTATCTTAATACTCGAGAGAATAATGTTGCCATAGCAATAACTTAAGTTTAGTGTAACTTTATTCTAAAAATAAACTAATAAAATGTTACTGTTTCTGGAATAATAAATTAAGTTTGATATCACTATATCATGTTTAAAGAAAAATAATGCTCTTGCTTTATCACCATTTTAAGAGCAGGGAGATTTAACATGAAAAAGAAATTTTAAATTTACTCTAACCGTTACTGGGATACTGCTCTAAGTTCTTAAGTTTCAATCACCCTGTATAGTATGGCTGCTTTCTTTGTAACATGGAGACTTGTGGCTATCTGTATAGCAAGGCTGCTCTATTTGCGATGTTATCATAAGTTGTTAAATTTGATTCTATTTATCTTAGATCGAGCTAGGTAGCAGAAAAAAACCGTTTTTTTTTTAATTTATATTAAAGGATCAAACCTAGTTGGGATCAATAGTAACCACCTTACGACTTATTGGATAAAAGTTGTATAAAATAGTCGCTCGGAAGTCACTATAAGTCGTTGGTCTACATAAGGAAGTATTTAACGTGATATTATTCCTCTTTGATGCAACTTTGCTAACTATTATGCGTAACCATTAACAACAACAACCAAACGATGTTTATATTAAATCTTTCCCACACTTCTACTTGATCAGTCAAAAGAGTCAATAGGGTACAACTGTATAAAATGATAGATATTTAATAATGATTTCCAACTGTTTTTTAAATATAAATATAAATTCATCAAGATTTGCATATGACTAGTAAAGATCCGAAATACTTAATTATAAATGTATATAAACATACATCATAAATCACTCTCTTTTCCCATAGTTACACCGCCCAGTCTGAAAAAGTCAAAAACACGAATATTAGTGTGGTCCTTAAAAAATACAGGATCAGCGATCCTGGACACAAATTTAACTTAAATGACTTGCTAAGGCAAACAATGGTTAATCCTGTTAGTAGGTCTACATATTATAAAACCATCAACAGTAAAATCTGAGGTTCTAAGTTTCTGGCGATAATGGATCTGTTCCTCAGAAAGCTATTAAGTCGTAGTAGTATAAATCAAAGAACTACTAAGTTCTTTATTTTATATTAACTTATTTTCAAAAAAAAATACAGATTATTGCCATTATGACAGAAATTATATACACTGTTTTGCAACTTTTTTTAGAAAATACGTTACCTAAAATCTTAGCAACATTTTTTCTCAATTGAAAATTAATGGACTATTTCTGTGAACGATTTTAAATTCTCTAGCCAAATTTCACATGGAATAGCCTAAAAGAGTATTAAATAAAAAAGTAATACCACAATTATGGTAATTTTTGAGAAATAAAGTTCATTATTTATCAATTAGCACGTCCTACTAAAAAAAATTAAAAGATATTTGTTTTTAATTTTAAACATTGTTCCATACATTTTTTCGTTCGATAGGATATAGCATTTGAATGTTTTACTCTTAAACGTGCGTTTTTTTACAACGTGAGCTATCGACATGAAGTTTGGTAGGTACACATAATTTTGAGACAACTTGGAACAAATATAGGGGTCTTCCCTGAAAATCTATTTTTTAAGGATCACACTAACGTATATTAATATCAGCAATAAGTTTGCATATAAAGAAACAACATTAGGGTTGCCATTTATTTGTTTAGTTTACTCGATTCATTTTTATTGTCATACCGGGTTTCCTAAAATAACTTTTTAAGGTCCCGGGTACTTTATAACCAAGACAGACAATAATATATGAATAATAAAAAATAAATAGTAATTATATACCACACTGTAAAAAGTGTAATATTCAGTTTCTGTCAAATAAACTATTTTGTTCCCATTAATAAATCATTTTGAAATTAAAACATTTGTTTACATGAATTAAATAATTACACAAGCCCACAAAAAAAAAATTGTGAGTCTTGGATTCCAATATGATATTCCTATGTATCTTTTCCCGCTGAAACCGAATCCGTAACCCGTTTAACCCCTACATGTCAGGATTTTGACATAAGCTCAAAAAACACCCGAAAAAACACTAAAACCGCTAAAATCATCTACTCCATACCACTTTCACCCCCTTTCTCCAAATTCGTAATTTGGTAACCCCATAATCCCCTCACTTCGGAATACCATTACTCCATAACCTCAAAACCCCGTAACATCATTAAGTAGAAAAATCTGGTTCGGGAAAACTGAACAATTACGTGAAATTTTCTTGTAGAATATAGTTATGAATAAGCAACTGTATAACCCTAAAATCCCATCACACCTCCTAACCCCTTTACTCCGTAACCCCATATATTATAACCTTTTAACCCCATCATCCTATTCTGTGGAGAATTCCGGTTGTCAAAATCATGAGTTTTGTGAGTGAAGTCATGAATCAAGGTCTACTTCATTATTTTTTAACCGGACTTCTCCACAGGATAGTATACAGGATTACGAAGTGAAGGGATTTTGAGGTTAGGGTTTTAGGGGATTTTGGGATTATAGAGTAACTTACCTATGACTATGTTCCACAAAAAAAACTGAAGAATTTGTTCTGTTTTCCCAAACTAGATTTTTCCACTTAATGAGGTTACGGGGTTTGGAGGTTATGAGGCTATGGTATTATGAGGTTAGGGGATTATGGGTTTCTGGGGTTTTAGAACTAGCAATTTGGAAAGGGGGGTGACAGTGGTATGGCATAGATGATTTTAGAGGTTTTAGTAGTTTTTCGGGTGTTTTTTGAGGTTATGTCAAAATCCTGACGTGTAGGGGTTAAACGGGTTGCGGATTCAGTTTCAGCGGAAAAAAATATATAGGAATATCATATTGGAATCCAAGACTTAGAATTTTTTTTTTGTGGGCCTGTGTTATTTGTTGTTACTTACAACTAAATAATTTAATTGACCATATCCAAATAAATAAGTACACTGATAGAAAAATCTAAAAATAGTACAACCAAAAGTTGTTGTAACAAGTTTGAGGTATATTATAAACCATTTTTACGATTATTCTAAAACATTATAACGTAATATTAAATACACTATTAAAATTGTAGATTCATATTATTTAATAATACAACAACGTTGTTGTCACTATAATAGTTTTTTGAGGATGATTAATAAAGATGGCGACAATCAGCTGGTTCTAATAAATGTTTTACCAAAATATTGAAAGTAGGCATTTTGGGTTAAAATTTTTATGTACATAAGTATACCCAACGATAAGCATGTACATGTAATTACATGTGATATGTAGTTTCTATATGCACATAAATGAATTTAAAATACATCACAGAACACCCACATCACAGCCCGTTAAACTTAGGAAGAAACGTGAGTTTTTAAATATGGACAAGCCCTCCAAACCACCCGGATGAATTCACCACTTGTTAGGGGTATGGGTACGGCCTATATTTCTTCCTCCGAATACTTTCTCTTTCTTTCTTGTACGTAGTCTGTCACATTTCCACGTGTCTTCCTACCAGGCTCTGCTAGCCTCTCTGCGCTACAAAGAAAAATCTGATCGGTTAACAGTTTGTTGTTGAAAATCAAACAACTGCACTCGTTTGTAAATACCGAATACCGTTTACTTTTTTGTTGTTGTATTCTATGCAATATATAGTGGTTGGCGCATATACAACTATTTATTGTTGTATACTTTAAGTTATAGTCTATAACCTATTTACGTTATTAATTACTCTATTGTTTTATCAGTGTAGTGACACAATTAATACATTGTACATCAATAACATATTATTAGGTTTATTAAATGTTTTTTCACCAAAATATGTTTAACTCTTTCTAAAACATTTCTATAGTCAAAGTAAAATTATTGATATATCAAAACTTATTTTAGAATCAATAATCCAAATATTTTACTTAAAACATTTTACCAATTTAATAGACACAACAATAGAATATCATTGTAAGCTAAGGTTCATATTTATCGTAAAACTATACTGAAACTAAACTAGAAGCAGTAACTCCATTTGTCGCATAGCGACGTTTTCCTGTCAACTTTGATATAATATTTTAAAAACGCTGCTATTGACAAATGGAGTTACTGCTTTCTAGTTTAGTGAGGCAGTGTAGATCTCTGGGTGTGAGGTAAGATCCTCGTTAAAAATTAAACAAGTAGATAGGGTTGTCTTTACAGTAAAGACTTTATCCGTGCAACAAACATATGCTTAAACATTTTGGCAACCCTAACCATCAAAGGCATATAATAGCAGTCACGTGTGTCACGATGTGTGTTCCCATGAAATCACGACTTCTGTCACTTTGTCAACCTTATGTATCCTTTATGGAGGAGAGACCGTCAGCCGTGTGGCCCATTGTGAAATAAAATATGTATCAGCGGTGCCCTTCAACGTCAATCTGACCTGTCTCAATCCGACCTTTTTTCTCGTGTTTTTCTAACGCAATAATAGTAAATTATGCACCTAGTATGCCAACTAAGTGTTTAGTGTTTGAGACTGAAGTTTTTTTTTTCCAAGACGCAAACTGTAAAGTTATCTTGCTAAGACGGAGTCGAAACACACAAATCACATGTACCAAATCTTTATTTATCCTAAGCATAACACTGGCAGCCACCCTCTATCATTCCATCCGCTTCTTGGCCATAATTAATTTACAGTGCGGAACCTAACGATTCATGCCTGACATCTGCGCTGGTAGGCGCATCCTTAATTTAAGTTTTTATTTTACAGGATAAAAACATAACTTATATCGTTGCTGGAAATGGTCAAGTAAATACTCGATGAATCGGTATCACCAGACGTGAGGTTGGCCCTATAAATCAAGTAAATAATATATCATTGACATTTCAACAAGCATATTAGGGTGTTCTTAAAATGCAAAAATTATAAATGTTAACGGGCTACCCCCTTATCTTATTTTTCCCTAAAGTAGAAAAAAGCATTTTTTTTGGAAAATGCATATATTTTTTCTAAAATTATTGAAAATTGAAAATATCTATTATACATTACACATATACAGTATGTAGAATATAAATAAATTTGGACTTAAAATAATCTAGGTTAGTTGCTTAATAAAAGTCATGGTCATAGGTGTCATGAAAATTCGTGTGACCTACCCTCTAGGCATCGAAATGTCAAACTTTTATAATTTTTTAAAATGTTTTCACTTTCCTTGCGAGATTTAACTTAATTCTTAGGTTGGTTTCCTTTAAATATATTTTTTTCATTGCTTTCCACCTTTATCTAGCTGAAATATTATTTTTTTTATATTAACACAACTTTCGGACATTTACAGCTCGAAAATTTGTCCAAAAGTGTCAATAGTTAATCTACTTCTTACAACTTGCTTCTTACCTCTGCACCTGGCCACATAAATAATAAAAAAATAAAGAAAGTTTGTTGATGCAGTATTGTATACGGGGTCCAAATTTTAAGTCAATATATTAACGCGTTCAACAGTTATAAAGAATAGGATAACATATTGGACAAATTTTCGCCCTGTAAATGTCAAAAAGTTGTGTTAATATATATTTTTTTATATTATACCAGAGATATGGGTGGAGAGCAATAAAATAAAATATATTTGAGGGGGACCATCGTAAGAATAACAAGACTTGAAGATATGTAATGCTACATTATACTTATATTATTTACAGTAAATGGTATATTGCATTTTCCCAAATATTAAAAAAAAAATCATTAAAAAAAAATATTAAAAGGAGAAACGAAAAACTTTTTCAATTTTTTTTTTAAATTTTTTTTTAGTTTTCATTTTGCAAAAACGAAAAATTAAAAAAAATAAAAATTTCAAAATTTCAATTTTTTTTTTGTTATTTTCTTTTTGCGAAAAACGAAAAATTGTTATTTATTTTTTTTTTTTTTTGAAAATTATAGTTTTTTTATTTTTTAAAAAAGTTTAACCTCCATAACTTTTTTGTTTTTGGGGGGATTAGTAGTAGTAGTAGTAAATTTTTGGGTTGGCCAAAGCCGGACAACTAGGCCATTTCTGGCCCTTTTTGTCACCCCAGCCAATCCCAGCCATTTACTAATTTGAGTCCTCCTTGAACCTGCCCGTCCTTTCAATAAAGGTCAGGATATTGGCCCAGGGGAGATCTCTTAGTTCCTCTTGGTTGAGTCTTTGAGTTTCAAAGACTTGCAACCTGATCCTGTCGTATCTGACACACTCGGCTAAGTAATGAGAGGATGTTTCATCCTCTTCGCACTCTGGGCATAGTGGACTCTCTAGAATCCGCATTGTTGCCAGGTGCTTCCTTAGCCTGCAGTGGCCCGTGAGGACCCCTACAAGTTGTCTGAGTGCAGTTCTTCCTTTTTCCAGCAACCAGTCGGTCTTTGATTTGCTTGGGCCAGCCAGGAAGTCCCTAGCTTGCCGGCAACCGTCGACCGCTCTCCTTTAGCTTGGTATAAGCCCACTCATCGAGAGCGGTCTTTACCTGCTTCCTTGTAACACCCAATATAGGTTCCGGCCCCGTGCATGCCATCCCTGATCCGAGTCTTGCAAGTTCATCTGCCTTCTCGTTTCCGGGAATTCCACTATGACCCGGTACCCATACCAGTTGAACGTTTTTGGTCCTTGCTAGCTCTTCCAAGGCTTCTGCACACTCCCTGACTAGGGGTGACCTAGTGCTGGGATTGCACAATGCCTTTAGAGCGGCTTGACTGTCCGAGCAGATGTATATATCGTGCCCCCGGTGCTGCCTTATTTTCCTGCAATTTGCCGCTTCCTGTATGGCATAGACCTCAGCTTGGAAGACAGTGGAAAAGCGTCCAAGTGGAAAACTCTTTTGCAAGTCCAGGTCCTCCACGAAGAGTCCTGCCTCAGAGCTTTGGATGCCTTCCATACGCGAGCCGTCTGTATAGCACACCAAAGCGTTTGGCACAAATTGTATTTCTTTCTTTTCCCATTCTTCCTTTGTCGGAATCCTGAGAGAGAAACTTCTATCTAACTTTAATCGGTCCTCTGCTTCAATCACTCTGATACTACTAATTGGGATGTCCCTTTCGGAAATATCAGCGATTTTGCCATGACCGTAGTTCGCCTTCCCGCCCATCCAACTACCAGAGTCCCTAAGTCTGAGAAAGCTTGCCATTGCCTCCTTCTGGATCCAGATGGAGAGTGACGGCAGTCCCAGTAGGACCTCTAGAGCTGCTTGGGGTGTTGTCCTTATTACTCCGGTGATTCCAAGACTAGCTAGTCTTTGGATTTTCCCCAGGTTCTGAGAAATTGTTGTCTTCCTAACACAAGGCCACCAGACCACTGAGCCATACTGGACTCTTGGCCTTATAACCGCTGTGTAGATCCATCTAAGGACCTTGGATGTAATACCCCAGTTTTGGGGGGATTACTTTGAAAAATAATAGGGATCTTTTCCACATAGAACTTGATTTTTCCTAACATGAACGGACGGACAGACAAACGGACGGACGGACAGACGGACGGACGGACGGACTGACTGACTGACTGACATTTTCAAAGTTTCTTATTTTTTCATGAAACACATTTGTATCCAAGAATTTTTTGTCTATGACATTTTTTGGAGATTTCGGGAAATTCGAAACTACCGTATATATATACCATATAAGGCGAAATCTTTCAAGAAAAGTGGAAAGATTAAAAAAATATATATTCCGATGCCTAGAGAGTGGGCTACATGACCCACCTATAACCATGACTGTTACTAAGCAACTAACCTAGATCTTTTAAGCCCAAATTTATCTAGGTATAATAAATATTTTTAATAATTTTAGAAACAATCTATGCATTTTACAAAAATATACTTTTTTTCTGGTAGCAGGAATTGTTTGATTTTGAAAAAAATTGGTCTGAAGCATTCTTTTTAAAGAGAAAAATAAAATGCCCGATAATATTTGAAATTTTCGCATTTTGAGAAGCACCCTAATTAATATACGAAGAGAATTTGTAAATGACAACCGTTTCTAATCGATTTTACTGTCACTATATGCAAGTACCCCATTAGACATACGCTGCCATTGGCATGTGTTGCCTGACTTGCAATGAGATATGCCTATGGAATTAATTATATCTAATAATTAATTTCTATGGTATACTCCTGTAGATACTACTGAATCTTAATTAATTGTTATTTTTCATCAGTAATAAGTAAATAACTTTAAGGGGAAATTTAATTTATGCATGAAATGAATAATTATTTATTACATTATTCAAATCCAATCCAATCCAATTCCAGTATGGTTTTCCCTTTCGGTAGTTGGCCAGCTAGATCTAGTATAATTTTTGGTCTACGCAAAACTCTGTAGTGATGTTTTCGCAGACGCCAACTTATAAAAAAATTATCTCTTTGAAATTCATAAAAAAATATCCACATGTACAACGAAATACATTGAATTTAAATTTAACATCACATATTAATAATCACGACTCACTTAAAACTTTACAATTAAACAAACACTTTCACGACATTACATAAAATAAAAAATAAAATTAATCAAATCCTGTGCATATCAATGATTGCGATGCTGATGCTGGAATAAATCCGCCAAAGCGGTCACACCCGTCCCTTATAAAGATCACTCTGCGATTCATTCATTACATGATTATAATCTTTAAAATTATTTAAGTTCTTGGAATATTAGAAATAGTGATACCGTTTCCCTCTTGATATTCTTAAGTAGCTTTAGAACAGTCCTAGGGGGCTATTCAAGAATGACTTAATATTTTGGAAACGCTGCTATTGACAAATGGAGTTACTGCTTTCTGGCTTAATAGGGCAGAAGAGGTAAACCTACTAAAATAAAATAAAAAACAATCAAATTTAAATGTATTTTAATTTAAAACTTTTAAACTTAATAGATAATTACCTATTAAGAATTATAATTCAACAATCAAAGCAAAATCTTAGTTGATTACAGGGTCTGTATCCAACTAAGCTTTAAACAGGTCCTTCAGGCCCAGAACCTATGACAACTAAATCATTAAAGCCGTTAAAAAAATATATTGTTTTAAGGAATAGGGAAAAAATAAATAAGATTTTTTGTTGAGCTACGCCTAAAGTAAAGTTGTACTCTCTTATGTCGTAGTTGTTTTTTCTAAAAATTCTATTAGTTTTTTCACTATTTTTTTTTAAATATACCTTTTATTTAAAGGTGACGTTACTTTGTGCCGGACCCTCCCTCATCCCTTCGTCACTTTTCATCACCTTTTGACCAATCCCCCCTTCCCCCTGTGAAGGTGACGTCATTCTTGAACAGTCCCTAGGCAACTAAAAAATTTAGAATAGCGCCAAAACTGAATCTTATTCACCCCCACTAACATGAACAGTCTCGTTAATTTGAACAGCCCCGTTTTTTTGTGTTCACAGTATCGATCTTGTACTATACTTATGAAAATTTATAATATATGAAAATTATAGAGAACTACAAGTTTGCTTATAACTACTTTTATCCTCCGATGAATAATTTGGCTAAAAAATCGAAAAAACTGTTTCACCCCCACCATGGCTATTTTTGAATATTTATAACTCGATTATTATTAATATAATAAAAAAATGTTCCCAAAAATTAATGGAAATATCCTGCTACAAAACTATTTATACTCATTTTTATCGTAAGATACATATTTAGCGAGATAACCGCACTCACCCCTAAAATTCAAAATAGCGGAAACCCCTTACGCAAATCACCCGGTGAAAAACTAAAGGAGTGTGCTGTTACCGTCCACTACTGTCCTTTTAAATATCAGCATTAATCGGAATAAATTCAGTTGTGACTCATCAACGTTGAAAATAAATACAGAAACATAGGCTTACGGAATAATTTTGCCGAATTATGAGGGAAATTTTTATAAAGGTCACTAAATCGAAACATTTGACAACTATTTTAGATTTTAAGCTTTCACGGCCATTAAGATATAAAGAACTTTCACTTTCGGGTTTAGACCGTGTTAATGGATTTTCACTTTCCCACGTTTCGTCTCTTACTACTAGAGACATCTTCAGGGATTAATCTGAAACGTCGGAAAGTGAAAATCCATTAACACGGTCTAAACCCGAAAGTGAAAGTTCTTTATATTTGACAACTAATTTGTTACACCCCACAATATTGAATACACATATTAACTATAAATATGTAAATATATCGGTGTTTTTCGAAGATAATAAAAATGTAAATATTTAAAACCTCGCGTCAACAATAGAATCGACGCGGCGCCTATGCGAACACTGGAAATTCGCCGATGACTGAATATCAGCCAGTGCGCATGCATTGCAATTTCAACATAGGAATTCCTCGTTATTTGACAGGACTATACAGTGTGATTCAGAAATAAGCTATACAATTTTAAGGGTGATTCTAGATCCAAAAATATGAAAAAGAGTATGTAATGTAATGGGAGATACGACCCTCCTAAGGGTACATCTAAAAGTAGTTTTTATTTAATATTTCTGGACCCCAATGGTCTACAGTAACGATTTTTTGCACATTCCCTAACATTGATAAAGGATATCATTTTATGTAATTCTTATATGGTAAGTTTAACCAGGGAAGTGCAAAATGGTGGGCGATGTCACTTTTTTTGCCCCAAACTTTTTGTAGATTTTCTGACATTTTCTCAATAAAATATTAATCTTTAATGAAAAATACATAAAAAGGTACTCTTTATGTAACACCGGGGAGCGTTCTGATATCTTACTCGGATTTCCCGATGTTATCCTGTCGTTCTAAAACCCAACAACCAAACATAGATAGGCTTACCCAGGTCATTCAAATACTCTGGGATAAAACGTAGATGAAAACGCCCGGATGTCTTTTTAGCGCCCTCGTATAGAGTAGGGTGTTCGGATGTTTTTTGGCCCGAAATAGTTTTAAATAATATTGCTGTCAAAAATGGATCCCTATTCATCACATAACTTGTGTCTTAACGAAAATTGAGATGTTTTAGTAAATAGCGAAGGACTAGTATTGGTTTGTCGTATCTTCAAAAAGAAACTAAAAAACTAATTAATTAGAATCCTAATTACATATTTGGAAGAGTGAAGAAGGGTTGTTATTGTTTGGAAAGAAAGATCTTTTAATATTTACTTGAAGATACACAAAAATATCTAAATTAAAAAAAAGTGAGGTTATCTTTATGATTTTTTCTAAATCATTAAAAATCAATATAATAGTATAATTAAACCAAGTTTACCTACATTTTTCTACAAGGCGTTCTTAAATTAGTATGGTTCACTAATTAAATTAAGTTTTTTCAGTATTTTTGGAAACCTAAGAAATTGTCGCAACTCTATAAAAATTCAAAATAATTCTTCAAGTTACACATCAAGATGTGATATCATTTAAAAGGTATTTTAGTTTAAATTAAAACGCTTTTATTTTTTTTTATCTGTTTAATAGTTTAATAGTTGTATTAATAGTTATATTAATAGTTAATAAATTATTCGAAAAAATCGGTACATGCAAAATAGTTATTTATGGTACTAGTGGGTAAAGTAAGATATATATATCGGTTTACCCATGAGTGCCACCTTGTTTTATCCAATAAATAGCTTAGGAATTCATATTTTTATTAAAAATTTTAATGACATTTACAAGAAAATAATTTGACAAGTGACAGTTGAGTGGGTAAAATAAATAATTATCCACTCAATAAAGTAAAAGCCAAGCGGGGGTTATTATTAAGTTTATCTATTTAAAATAAAGCTGGTAATTGTCTTATTATCTGTATGTATTGGATAAACACTATTTTTTTTAACAAAAAATACTGGAATTTTAAATATTTTATGAAGATACGACAATTTATTTTAGAAACTAACTGATGAAATGTTTATTGGACACTAAAGTACTTAATTGTAGATAAACAAATATGTAAAATCTCAAATCTCCGAAAATGGAGATACGACAAACCAATACTGTGGTGACCTAAACACTATTGGTAATTTTATTTAATATACTAACAATGTGCTTTTTATTTACATTTTTATTTACTGTATTTAAAACCTAGCCAACATTACAATTTCTGGACTATTCAAATCGATTTAAAATTTCTGATTCTGATCAAAAAATAAATATATATATATATATATATATATATGCTTAGGTATACTTAGGTATACCTATATATATGCTTAGGTATACTTAGGTATACTTAGGTATACCTATATATATGCTTACGTATATATACCTAAGCATGTTAGTTAGGTTATGTAGTTC
Organism: Brachypterus glaber; assembly: GCA_958510825.1. Classification (NCBI taxonomy): domain Eukaryota; kingdom Metazoa; phylum Arthropoda; class Insecta; order Coleoptera; family Kateretidae; genus Brachypterus; species Brachypterus glaber. The sequence goes on from OY294045.1 coordinate 40,876,119, forward strand.
ACCGCGAAACGTTCAAAAACCGTTGACGAGGGGGTTTACACACCGATGAAAACTGTCATGGCGGACGTGCATCTCGTCCGGGTGAAGGGTGAGGGTATCAGAACGCAGCCCCGCGGGGGCTTTGTAGGGCCAACGGTTTTCTAGAAAATTGCAATAAAAGGGACAATTTCACGTTCTAAGCATCAAAAACAGGAACTAAAAAATAAACCAATAAAAATTTTAATACTGAAGTGTGATTCTAAATTAAAAACTGTGAAAAAAGTCTCATATACATCTAGGTTCGAAAATGAGTTTTAAGATTAATACAACCTCTTAAAAATAACACTTTTTAACCCTTTGAGACCCAGTGGGACATATATGTACCATCCTGTTTTAAGTTACTTCTTGTGCACTGCATGACCCATTTTACGTTGTTAAATTATTTAACGATTTATTTTAATTACTTGGAGTGTAATTGTGCCAAATTTTATTAACAGTGGCAACGCTTAAATACGGTACGTGCAACATTTGGTCAGTATTTTAAAGTGTTTAATTTAAGTTAATGCAATAAAAAACAGCAAATTTTAAGTTACTGCTAAGGTAAGTTTATTATTTAGTCTTTTTAAATATACTGATGAAGTTTAAGCGCCGAGTACCTTTATTTTATAGAATAAATCATACATCATAAAGTTATTTTTTTTCCTAATAAAATTTTTATTTCAAAATAACAATACTATACTATGCCTACTGGGTCATATATGTCCCACTTTTTTTTGTTTTATATGTAAAATATTTGTTACATAACAATTAAAAATCACTTTGTGATAGTCAATGACCAGTCCCCAACTCAAAAAAGTTGATACCAAAATAATAATAATAAAAATTGGGGTTTTGGCTAATTATCTCACTGAGAAAAGGCCACATAAAAGGAGGAATAAAAATTGGGTCTCGATAAAAAGCGATATGTGGATATTTGTTTACAGGAAGTTTTTTTCATAGTTTTTGGTGAAGAATCGCCTGGCATTATTAAAGTTTTAATTGGCGAATTTTTTAGTTTAGACACAAAATGTTGGGACAAAAAAGTGACATCGTCCCCCAAATGATAACCTTTATCAATAATAAAGTATGTCCAAAACATCGTTACTGTAGTTAATAGGGTTTCAGAGATATTAAATAAAAACTACTTTTTATATGTACTTAGGAGGGTAGTAGCTTCCTTAGGGCTCATTTTCGGACCAATCTTTATAGGTACTATTTTCATATTTTTTGACCTAGAATCGTCCATTAAAATTTTGTATCTTATTTCTGAATCACACTGTATAGTCAATTTTAGCTAAGATTATGAGTGACTCCAGGCTAAAAGGCCATTAGCAATATGGGATTGGACAAATGCAAAGTATGCAGTACGAAGCCCTTGGTTAATGACCTTTTTTTATTAACTGGTGATCTGAGGGACCCAAATTTGGTGTGTAAAAATTGGTCTTTACTTGCTTGCACTATCCGGTACTGCTTCTTAAGCATATGTTTTTTTTTAATAATAACTATTACTAAGCATAGCAGCCTCTTAATTTAAGCTTTTTTTGTGTAAACGGAGCAACCTCTCCCAGAGAGTCTTCCAATAAAATTATATATCAAACTATTTAAGACCATTAGAAATTCAAAATTTAACATCAAACCCATTTGATTATCAATGCCTTTACAGAAGAGTGATTTTGACATATTCTTTTGGATGATATTTAAGCAACTTCACACTAACAATACATCTGTCATCAAGTCGTTACAAAGCACAAAAGCTTCGCCATGTCTGCGTTCTTTAAACTGCCTATCATTCTCTCAGTGAATACTGCGTGTGCATCTACGAGCACCACTTATTCAAATGCCACCCCTGTCGTTAAATACACACTGAAAAAAGTTTTTTGTATGTTTGGTTTGACTTTTTTAGAAAATTTATTTAGTAGAAACTACTTTTACCCTACCTCTTCCTCCCCCTCCCCCCACTCTATCTTCTCATTTCCTTTTTATTGTTAGACCCAGATCAGATCTTCTTGTACAGTATACAATGTACTATCGGACCACGTAACCTTGGCTAACGGGGCATCGGGAGCAGAAATAAATGAGTTGCCTCCCATTGGTGTTCTGCGCCCTCTCCATTTTCCCTGGAAAACAAATTAGATCTTAATTATATGTGAAATACACTAGGCGTAAAAATTAAAGGATATTAAAATAATGAAAAAATCTTGCTGTTAAGAACACTTTAATAAAAAACTAAATATATATAAACAGTTCCAACGTTTCGAATTTTCATCTATCAGTTTTTTGAAAATTAGATTTTAAATTTATATAATTTTTTATTTCTATTTTTAATTTTTACCTTGAAGAAGAAGGGACAAATTACCTTCGAAACGTTGGAACTATTTATATATATTTAGTTTTTTATTAAAGTGTTCTTAACAGCAAGATTTTTTCATTATTTTATATAAAAAGAACAAGAAATATTATAATATTAAAAAACATACCACATTTTTATGTGATTTTCAAAAGGCTGTAACTTCGCGAAAAACGATTGTAGAGTAATAAAATAAAATAAAAAAGCAAATTGAAGCTTCAAATCTTTTGTTTTAAGATCCTGAGTTTAAATATTTTGTGTAGTTTAAGTGTTACAGGAGCTCTGTAAGATGGTTTTTGCTGTTGTCACCGTTAATAGCAAAAATTACACTTTTAAATTTGATTAAATAATTATAATTATTTATTCTGGAACTAATGATCGTACAGAAAACTGAAGTATGGTTCTGAAAACTACAAAATATCCTTTATAAGAAATTTTTATTGTTTTTTGATTATGTTTCTTTATGCAAGAAACAGGATTAGAAAAAAGGCAGAAAATTGCTTTTTTAGGACTTTTTGCTTGACTTGGGATAAAATAATAATAAATAAAATTTTTTATATAAAAGTTCCAAGCCGTGCATTTTTTGTGTTTTGTTTTATTTTTGAGAAATTTTGAAAAATTCTGTAGACTTTCTAACGTTAACAGGTTTTTTTTATGGTTATTTCAATTTTTTTACCAGAAATATTTATCATATCGGTCTGCAATTTTAAGGTTACATTCTTTTAATATATGCATCAAAAAGTTATTAGTGAAATTATTATTAGAAAGTTTACAATAAATAAAACCACGCTTGTGAAGTTTTTACTTTCGTGAAAATATAAAAAAAAACTTATAATCAAACACTCTTTACAAGCTGATCATAACAAAAGACTATTGTTGCCAACTAAAATATGCTCCCAGAAGACTTTAAAACCAGCGTTAAAAAGTCTACCTTAGAAAAATATGATTTTTTTTTTCTTAAAAAATTACCTTATTTTATGTTTTTTTTTGCTCTTGGGATGATCGTTCCGAGTCCAAAGTATTCAACTATTCCAACTATTTCATTTAAACTGTATTTTAGTATTTTTAATTTACTCTTAAAGTAGCGGAAATTGGTCTGTGACATGACATTTTTAGTGATTTTTCGACATAAAAAGCCGTAACACCCACAAAAAGCCGTAACCCACAAAAAGAGACTTATGTTAACCATATTTACGTCGCCAACTGACAAAACTATAACGCTCCTAGTAATATTAAAAAAAATTAAAAAACTAAAAATAAAACTACCTTGATTTGTGTTACCAAATTAATTATAGAAATACCAACAGACTACAGACAGGCATGAGCTAAAGATTAATTTTTAATATTTAATGTTCTTTGATTTTTTTTTTTCAGTGTATTCATTACAATGCTTACCCTAACTTCGAACGCTGTAGTGAAAAGTGAAACATTGGAAACAACTACTAAATGTTTAAAGATGATGGTTTTATTTTAGTTAAAGTACATTTTTAAACAGATGTCATTAAATTGATTTTAGTGGAGCATTTATCTTTCTCTTTATGGAATACATAGAGAAAAAAATTATAAAACTTGATGTTAGTAACATTAAGTTACGTTAGCCGTACGTTATAGGTGTTTAATGTTTAATTCCTAAATGCATTTTACCCAAGTTAAAGTTCATTAAATTTTGACAATTTATATGACATTTATCACATTTATATGACATTTATCACATTTGAAATTGATATTAAATTCCCGAAACCCTTAACTGCAATAAAAATAAGTGAAATTCATGGAGTTCCTGATAAAATAATTTTATTAAAACAATTCATAGTTTTTTAAAGAAATTAATTAAACAATCATTTAATATTAATATGATTTGTTTAGTAAATGTAAATACAGCCTGTTCCAGAACTCGCGTACCGAAATTTGAGGGTATATTAAAAACCCTCTGGAAAATATGAAAAAAAATTCAAAAAAAATCCATCTTCAATACTAATTAAAAAGGAAGCTATTTAATCTGACCAATCCTGTTGCTGATGTTAAATTACCTACAAATTAGTTTTTCCCTACTTATTAGTAACTATGGTTGCATTTTAATTGTTGACGTGTGCATTGTTTAAGACTTTCAACTTTAGAATCTTTTTAGGTTATTATATTTTGACAAAACCGACAGTGGCTATTAAATATTCAATTTTTATAGGGTCACTCCATCCGACGGTGTTTTTTTGACATTAATAAATATTTATGTCACATTAATCACCATGTCAACCTACAGAATATGTACCTGCAATAATTAAATTTGCTTACATAGCTACAAATTCAACTTTTAAAGGTAATTTAACATCAGCAACTATATTGGTCCACTTAAAGCGTTCTTATTTTTGAATTGAACGAAGGTGTATTTTTTTTACATTTTTTTCATATTTTCCAGAGGGTTTTTAATATACCCTCAAATTTCTGTACGCGAGTTCTGGAACAGGCTGTATATTAAAGAATAGTTTAATAGTTTTAAAACTAATTATTTAAAACAACTGTTACATAAAAAAATTGTATCTCAGAAATAAAAGCCAGTAGAAAACTTTTATTTAGGCACAAATGTCGATTTTTGGCTGTATATTAACTTACATAAATTTTATTCCGATGGCTTTAATAATAACGACAGAAAACGATTGATCTATCTTAGCTAGAACAGCCTGTATATATATTTAGTTATAAGTTACGTGAAACTTAAAAATGCTATATAAGTAAGGTGAAATTTAACATAACTTCTCAGCAAACATTGGTTCTTTGGCCGTCCGTTGGCCAAACATTGGCGTGAAGTTCAACAAAAAATATTTCAATTTTTAAGTTGGAAATTTATCATTGGCCTTGGGTTGGCCAACTTACTTTGGTTCAGAAGACTGTGGCCTTAAATTGGCAAATGTACGGTTTTACGATAGAAATTATCATTGGCTTTAAAGCGGACTTGGGGCTGCCAATGTAGGACCAATGTAGTTTTGCCAACATTTGCCCGTCGTTCAGAAGACTGTGGCCTTAGATTGGCAAATGTACGGTTTTACGATAGAAATTATCATTGGCTTTAAAGCGGACTTCGGGCGGCCAATGTAGTTTTGCCAACATTTGCCCGTCGTATACAGCCTTAGGGCGGCGAATGTATCCTCCTCCAATATGTAGGCCCAATGTGGGCTTGCCAATGTGGGTTTGCCAACGAACCAATGTTTGATGGGTTATTATAAAAATTGTAATTTTTATCTGTGTACAGTAGATTTTAGTCCTAGTAATTAATAACAAGCGGATTTAGTAAATTAAAGAAACGTGATTAATATTTATACAATCCCTTTCGATATAAGCGAGAAATAACCACTTTTTCAATAATCTGCTTTGAAAAAATTGTGATAAAAACTCCGTTAAATTATATTTTCACTCGTTAATAAACATCAGCCGACAAATCACAATTTAATGGCGCATATCCCGACGCATCGGCCATTAAGTAAGGATTAGTCAAAAATTAAATTCAGATAAACCTTTTTGAAAAATAATTTTCTGAATAAACGATAATTTGATTACTGCGAAAAATCCTTTTGAATTATTTTCAATTATATCCTATTATGGGTATGATTTTTTGCCGACTTGCATTAATATGTCGCTACAAACCTAAATCAATTTTCACTTATCATCTATCTTTAAGAAATACCCAGCTCCTTTTAGATATTATGTACAGCTTTATTTTGTTTTAATGCCAAATCTATATGTATATAAGATTTCAAGCAAATGGTTTATTTTTATAATTTAAAACAAGCCGTGAAGATATGTAATGCTACGCATTCCATTATATATTGTTCACAGTAAATGGTATATAGCATTTTCCCAAATACTTAAAAAAATAATAATTTTTAAACAACAATAAAAAACTAACATTAAAAAAAAAAGAAATCTCTTGAAAAAAAAAATAAATAAATAAATAAATTAAAAAAAAAATAAAAAAGGATGAAAAATTTTCAATTTGTTTTTTATTTTTATTTTTGCGAAAAACAAAAAAAAAATAAAAAATTAAAATGATAGATTTTTTTTATTTTATAATTTAATAAGTTTAACTTTTTTATTTTGGGGGGGATTACTTTCAAAATTGGTAGAATCGATCCTTATAATATAAGTATTTTTTCCTAAAAAAAACTACTTTAATTGTAATTTTCTTTCAGCTTTTTTCAGCTTTTTTACCCCCCATAACTTTTTTGTTTGTGGGGGGGGGGGGGTCACTTTTAAAAACAATAAGAATCTTCCCCTAATAGAACTTGATTTTTCCTGTAAATTTCGAGTCGATTGGTGAGGTTCTTTAGTTATCGTGTCCACAAAAAACGTGACACCAGACGGACAGACGAATGGACAAAGTTTCTGATTTTTTCATGAAACACATTCGTATCCAAGAAATTTTTGTCTAGGATGTTTTTTTGCTACGCATTCCATTATATATTATTCACAGTAAATGGTATATAGCATTTTCCCAAATACTTAAAAAATATATATTTTTCAAAAAACAATAAAAAGTTAACATTAAAAAAAGAGGTCTTTTCTTGAAAAAAGAAAAAATTTTGAAAATTTTTTTTTTTTTAAATCAAAAAATTTCAATTTTTTTTTATTTTTCTTTTTGCGAAAAATAAAAAAAAAATGAAAATTATAGTTTTTTATTTTTGTTTAAGTTTAACCCCCCATAATTTTTTTGTTTTTGGGGTGATTACTTTCAAAATTGGTAGAATTGATAATACAAGTAATTTTTTCTGAAAAAGCTAAGTTAATTGTTTTTTTTTAAGTTTATCCCCCAATAACTTTGTTGTTTTTAGGGGGATCACTTTCAAAAACAATAGGGATCTTCCCTTCATAGAACTTGATTTTTCCTTCGAGTCAATCGGATAATTGGTTCTTGAGTTATAGTGTCCACAAAAAACGTGACACCAGACGGACAGACAGACGAACGGAGAGACGGACAGATGGACGGAAATTTTCAAAGTTTCTTATTTTTTCATAAAAGACATTCGTATCCAAGAATTTTTTGTCTGGGACGATTTTTGGCGATTTTGGGAAATTCGAAACTACCGTATAATATTATTCTAGCACAGGCGCTGTGAATAATATAATAACAATAAGGGTTTGGGAGTAATTTTTAAATGGAAAGGCTATATATTTATTTAGGAATTCCAATGTTTTCTTCTTTCTTTGCTTATAACTGATTGAGGGTTCTCACATTTTCTGCCACCTTTTCTCTTTTTATTATAAAACTATATTCTCACCAGAATAATAAAATATTATATATTTTATTTAATAAATTTACATCAGTACTCTAGTCATATTAGATTTAATAAAACAGTAGTTACGGAAAAATTCCCATCTGTCTTAATTGTGTACTCCTTCGCCTTGCCAATATAAAAGTCCCCATGTGTGCCACTCAAGCCTAATTTTTTATTTTGCAATTAGTCGGAACATATGTGGTTTTTCGCGAATATCAGATTTGCAGTTACGCAAAATAACCTATTATAAAATTTTTCCAGCATTAAATTCTCTACAAAAAACATTCTGTAACTTTTTTTGAAATGACAACCCTTTTCGGCGTTAATTTACGGCGAACATGAAAATGTTTAAAGATTATTTGAGGAGGTGACTTTCAAAACGCAGTTTTTGACATTTTTTGAAAAATTGAGATAATGATGGTGTTTACACTGTTAATGCATATTCGATCTATTGATCCAAAAAAAAAAAAATAAAAAATTTGTTATTTCATATTAAAAATTTAGTTAGAAACCACGTGGAAAATAGGTTTCAACTGCTACAAAATTCCTCAGTCAAAAAAAAAAATTGTATTCCTATGGATTTTGGGATGGGAAATTCAATAAAAAAAGTCTATCGATTTTCGAGTTTCGGAAGACCCTTAAATAGCCCTTAAAATACCCTAAAAATATTATCAGATTCATATTCGTCAACCCCAGAAACCCCTATATACCAATTTTAAAGAAATTATTGAAAATATTTATTTAAAAAAAATATTATTAGATTCAATTTTAGCAACCTTAAAAACCACTATATAGCAATTTTCAAATGTTACTATTTTTCTTATTTTTCCCCATTTGCCCTTGCGACACCCCAATGTTCACCAAAACAATCCCGAGCGAGAACTTTTGGTAACATACCTGTATGCCAAATTTCAAGTCTCTAGCTTAGTTCTTAAGTTATCGTGCCCACAAGATTTCCCAGACAGACCGATCGACCGACCGAACGACCGACCGATCGACAATTTTTTTTCTTTGCTTGAAATGGATTTATATCGACATAAAACGTCATAAAACGCAAAAATACGCAAAAAATTTTTTTGAAAATGTTTGCACAAATACAAGGCTTTCCGAAATTTAAAAAAAATTTAAAATGGGAAAGCAAAATAGGCTCATACATTGAGAATGTATGTACAATGTACATTATGGGTCTATTTATAAGTTACATAACACTCTGGAGGGAGACCCCCTCTCCCCCTAGTGTCATGTTGTGTATTGAGTTAAATGAAAAAAGCGTTACACAGAGAGGTCCAAAATAGTAAAAAAAGGTTTTACATAATATATGGACAGCCCCTGTATACTATTTGTATCTATACTTACCTAAAAAATATTTAAAAAATCAATATCACAAGAGATTATATTAAAAATATTCATATTCATTTAAATGCTGGACTATCAAAACGCAGTTTTTATGCTTTGACTTTCAAAACGCAGTTTTTGATTTTTTTAATATGCAATTTTTTTAATAATTAGTGAAACTGATTTAATTCGCCAATGTAATTTAACTATTCTCTCTAAAATAGATAATACCTGATGTTCATTGGTTCTATAAAAGCTGTTATAGTTCCTAAATTAATACTTGGTTGATATCTTGAAATGTGTTATTTGTCAAAAACTGCCTTTTGAAAGTCACCTCCTCATTTGTAACATGGAATGTCTTTTGCAAAAAACACGATCGGATTTCTTAGACATACCTACCCTTTATTGTAAATTTATACGGGAAAGGAAAAAACATTATCACTTCCGATTTTTTTATAACCTCCGATATTTGAATTTTTTAACAACGTCAATTTTCATACTTCGAAAGTTACAAAAATAAACGAAAGTTAAAAAAAAATTTTTCACTGTAAGATTTTAAGAAAGGATAAAATAAATATTATACATACATACATAACAATTTTTAAAATTCATGAATTTTCAGCCTTGGTTTTGTAATAGGTGGGGTCTGGGGGTTGTTTGTAAACGTTTTTTACCATCCTAAAACTTAAAAATTGCAAATATAATATACCATTGTATTTGCAAGCTCAAGACCTATCCAAAGCAATCAAAAAAATATAGGAGTGCTCCTTAAAAAATTTAAGTTAGGGGTATGTTGTGGGAGGGGGTGTATGGGTAGATTTACTTTTTGGCTACATTTTATCTAATCTGTATCTTGCAGAAATCGATTATCTCTTTTAGTTTTTGGGGAAATCGCTGCCCAATATAGTTGAAATCACGGGGTTGTTTTTAAATGCTTTTTACCACTTCTCAACTTATACCATTGTATTATATGCCCAAGTTCTATCCAAAACAACCAACAAAATATAAGTGCTATTTAAAAAAATAAAGTTAGGAGTAAGTTGGGAGAGAGGGTTGAGGGGCGGATTTTATTTTTGGCCACTTTTTATAGATATTGTTGCCTCATTTAAGGTGGAGTTACAAAACCTGATTATCTATTTTAGTTTTCGAGCAAAATGGCTATGTACATAGAGTTGGGCCACCCTGTACATATGTACCTCAACTGAAAATTCATATATTTTAAAAGTTGTTATGTACAATATTTATTTTATCCCTACTTAAAATCTTGCAGTGGAAACATTTATTTTTGTAACTTTCGAAGTATGAAAATTGACGTTGTTAAAAACTTTAAATATGGGAGGTTATAAAAAAATCGTAAGTGATAAATATTTTTTTAATTCCATATAAATTTACAATGAAGGGTATTCTAAGAAATCAGATCGCGTTTTTTGCAAAAGTAATTGCATGTTGCAAATAACCATGTTTAAACAATTTCATGCGCGCCGTAAATTAACAAAGCGCTAGAGCGAAAACGGTTGAGATTTCAAAAATAGTTACAAAATGTTTTTTGTAGAGAATTTTATACTCGACAAATTTTTTGCATAACTGCAAATCTGACGGAGACATTCCATAACCACATATGAATCGGTTATTACTAAAACACCCTAAGTCAAAAACCGATATTTAATAATGTGCAAAAAAAAATAGGAATTTAAGTAAACACTTGTTTTGTATTCAGTAACTGCTACTGCACACAAGTGTTTACTCAAACTCCTTATTTTTGCACTTTATTAAATATCAGTTTTTGATTTTTTGTTGTTGTTTTAGTAATAACCGATTCATATGTGCCGATTAATTTCAAAATAAAAAATTAAGCTCGCTCCGCACACATGGGGACTTTTTACCCAATGTTTATAATGGCAAAGCGAAGGCATACACGAAAATTTAGACATATGGGAATTTTTCCATAACTAAATCCTAATATTACTGGACTACGGGGTTCTGTAGGGGAGTCGCTAGGAAAAATATTGATGGGGGAGAGGAGCAGCATGAACAAAAGTGGGGATACAAGTTGAAGGATGGGGCAACCTATCTAGGAACTGGAAAATTTTGGGGAAGGTACAGAAATTCACCGTTTTACCCTAAAAGGTACAAAATAGTAAAAAGGTAGAAAAAAATTATTAGAACACTATTTTTACTTTCTAATTTTTTTGAATGCATTTTGACTCTAAACTAATTTAATTAAAATTTATTAAAACCATAAATTATGGAATTATATTTTCATTATGATGCGAAAATATGCGAAAATATTTGTTTCTTATTTCTAATTTTAAATATTAATTTAAATTAGATATAATTTTTCACAGACAAAATGCGCGAGTAATATTAATTCAAATTAATGACTTGATTTTGGTTTTGTTCTTTTCGCTTTGTCTTGACTTTATATTTTTAATGAAAAATTGAAGTTCCTAATTTAATTAAAAACACGAGAATAAAAAAGTATTAAACTAATAATACTAATAAGCATTTAATTATGTTTTTCCTGTGCTATTTACATTAATGTTTATTAATGGTTATACTGAGAATATTTAAATTCTTTATCTCACTACACTCAGAAAATGTCATTGCAATTTTAATACTAATTTTATTTGTAAATATTTGTTATTTATATCGCCACCATTGGTATTTAATACTTTACTTGTAATATTAAATACTGCAATGTGTGTATTGTATAAAAAATGTTGTCATACTAACATAGAGACCGTGCTGGTACATTTGAATCCCCACGCAACATGTGTTTATTAATACTAGCATGTTATAGTAAATTACTGTAAAATTTGGTAAAGCATATCACACTTATAGTATGGCATACTTTGAGTTTTTGTTAAGTTGTATTACTGATCTAATTTAAAGTATGTTACATTATTCAGAAAAATTAACAATCGGTAAATAATACCAAAATTTTGAGTAGTAATAATATAAAGTTTGCAACCACACACAATTACACACTGATAAAATAATCGATCCTTTTTTTACTTTTCTCTGTAATATTACTAATCAAAATTTTGTTACTATTTACCGATTATAATTTTACTAAATACTGTAACAAACTTTAAACTAGATCAATAACACAACAACTACAACTTAAAGTATACCAAACTATAACTGTGATATAATTTACCAAATGTTACAGTATTAATAAACACATGTTGAGTGGGGATCCAAATGTACCGGCACAGTCTTTATAAGTATGACAATATTTTGTATACAATACACAAATTGCAGTATTTAATATCAGAAGTAAAGTATTAAATACCAATGGTGGCGATATAAATAAAAAATATGCATTGACAAATAACATTCAGTAATAAAAATATACAAAGAAATTTTCTAAGTGTACCTTTTTTACCTAAGGAAGATTAAATTTGATTATAATTGAAACATATAACTCTTCTTAAAGCATAAGCTTAATTGAAAGAAGACACAAAAGGCGGCGGTGATAATCAATAATTTTTCGCACAAAATTAAAGCAAGAAAACGAAAAAACCAAGCCGCATTTCATAATTGTTGGTAGACCTATACTATTTGTTGATCATACCAAAGGTGCAGCCAAACTTTTATTTAAGGGGTGGGACAGACTAAGCAGTTTCACCATTTTGTTGATATTATGATGCAGAAAATTGCCTAAAATTGGCCTACGGTGAAAATGAGTATAATTTGGATATATTATAGACAAAATATATTCCTTTGCATATATTTTAATGTTTTATAATTTTTATTCATATCTATTTTTTTTATATTTATTGTATTGTTAGTATTACATAAAAAGTTTACATAAAATTAATAAATATAAAATAGGAATTAACAATTAGAACATAAACAGGTTTGCACCTGAGCATAAATGCTTGTTTGTGCAATTCCAGAAAAGTCCCAATTTACCCTATTGTTACTTTGTTTTTGAGTTCCTTTTTATATTAGCTCAATTTACCTTTTAACTGATTTTGTTAATTAATTTTTGACATTATAATGAAAAAGAGACTTTGGCTTTGACATTAATAAAAATATTGAATAATCGTGAAAAAGGACTTTATTTTGCAAGGCTAAATATATCTGGTGACGACAACCACCGGGAATTTTTAATTAGGATTATTACATGGTCCTTCGAGAGTTAACCGACTAGCAATTTGGATTTATTAGCATGTCCTTCAGAAGAAGCGAAAGAGTAAATAAGGGAAAACCGCCAAAAAAGTATGAAAATGAAGAATCATTACAAAATACTGTAGAAAACACACATGGTCACACATCGCGAAGCATGGTAGTGCTTTCTAACCACGACAACGCCACATACAACAATGGCACTAGTTCCAGAAGAAAAAACCCGCTTAATTTGGAAAAGTGTAGATCAAAAAGACATGAAAGCAAACACAAAGATATATCACAGAATTTTGAAATAGACACAACGGAACGACGGTCATAGCAAAATTTACAGAAAGATACACCACGAGGACAAGAAGTACTACAGCGATTCGAGAAAGAGTCATCGAAGAAGTCGGTGACTATGGAGGTTAGAACCTCTAAGGAAAATAGACAAAGTGTGGGAGTAAACCCTGCGGAAAAAGTAAGTCACATCGTACTAGATCATCCAGATATAATAGCCAGAAAAAAAAACATAGGAACAAGCAGCTCTCGCGTAAGATATTTAGAAATGGAGCTGGAAGTTACGGAAAAACTTGCCGAAATAGAAAAAGATTATATTTTGAAAAGATTATATTTTGAAGAAAGCGGCTATAAGAAGAGAAATCTGCAAGGAAAATAGTTTCAGAAGATCGAATAGTTCATTGACCACGACTAGCCTATCAACCATAGATCATTTTAATCTAAAAAAAATGACGGTAGCAAAAAAAATGGAAAATTGGAAGACGGACGACAATATAAACCGTAAAGAAGTTAAGGAAATTATTAAAACCTCGTCGAAAGTCCTTAAGTTGAAAGAACAAATACCTATGACAACAAATTTCTTAACCTTGAACATTTTAGTAAGATTTGTGGTATCTTACAAAATTCAAGACCAATTAAACCATACCTAAAACTAAATAATTCCAAACTAATATTTTTCAATGGAACCTCAGAAGACTGGCCCATGTTTATTAGTCAATTCCAAGAAACAACAAAGTTATACAAAATAAGTAACGACGAAAATATTTTGAGGTTGCAGCATTGTTTAAAAGGAAAGGCAGGGGAAACGATACAACCACTATTAATTTCGGCAAAAAAAACGTAGATAAAATCATAGAAACTTTAGAAATTACATTCGGACAACCTGAATTTATTATTTCGGCATTATTAGAAAAAGTTAGAAACGCACCAAGTCTAAAAGAGGGAAAATTTGAAACTTTTTTACCTTTTTCAAATATCATAGAAAATTTAGTAATTACCATGGAAATTTTTGAATATACAGGACACATACAAAATCCACAAATTTTGAGCGAACTCGTAAGCAAATTACCACCATGTCTGCGTAGATTTTGTAATAACAGAAGAAAAGTTAAATGCACAGGATAGGGCCGAATAAAAAATCCTAGACCGCATATAGATTGCAGCAAATCAGCTATTTTTAATAATAAATTAATATGGCTTAATTCTTTTTGCACATTGCAAGCTCTCGTCCATTTTTTTAAATCCTATTGGCATTCCGCACTTATATATTTTAATTTAGTGTTTACCACTCGTAAAAAATTATGTCATTACATTGAAATAAATAAATAAATAAATAATCATCTTTATTTCATAATTTAAAACAGGATATTTGCCATGGTACACACATAAATAAATAATTTTGAATACGAAACACGTCTAAAAGGAAACATACATAAAATGTATAGATAAATTTACAAATAAATATATAAATAAAACACATAAAATAATTTACATATCACATATTTAGATATTCTATGATTGAGTACGGTTCAAGACTCATTAACAGGTTAAATACCAGGTTTTTATATCTCTTAAAATTTCTTGTACTTTTTATAGTTTCTGGTGGTTTGTTATAGACTGATACACATGCTTAGAAGCAGCTCTTTTCATAAAGTGTTAACCTATGAATAGGGAAGTTATAGTCCAAGCTTCTGGCACTTACACTCCTATTAAAAAGGTGAATATTTTTATACATAAACATTAACAGTTCATAGATATAAACTCCTGTGAGTGTTAAAATATTGTTTCTCCTGAAATGGCCTCTGTATAACTCGTTAAAGTTTAAGCCTATCATGACTCTAAGCGTTCTTTTCTGAATTGCAAATACTTCCTGTACGTTAGTGCTCTGTCCCCAGAAGACTATCCCATATTTTAAAATAGACTGGAAACTAGAATAGTAGACCACCTTTAGGGTCTCAAAATTTACAATTGCTTCTTAACTTAAGTACTCGAAGGCAATACAGGGATTTGTTTAACTTTTTGGTTACCTCTTCTAGATGTAAATTCCAGTTCAGGTTTTCATCTAGAGCAAGACCTAGAAATTTTGTTACACATAATATCATCGAAAGGCATAAGTTCTGGTGTTACGAAATTTGATCTAGAGGTTTTAAAAAACATGATGTTTGTTTTATCTTTATTCAAGATAAGCTTATTTTTTAAAAACCATTTGAGAGTATCTTTTATTCTAACTTCAAAACTGTTCCGGAGGTCCGTAATAGTTTTTGCTTTTATTATTATATTTGTATCATCTGCAAAGTTTACTGATGATATTATGTCGTTAATATATATAACAAAAAGTATAGGTCCAATTATACTACCCTGTGGTATTCCCACCGAGACATAAATTGGGTCTGAGACATGAGTTTGATCTTCTTTAACGACCTCAACACGTTGAGATCTCCTTGAGAGGTAGGACTTGACCCACTCCAGCGCCGCACCCCTTACTCCATATCTTTCAAGCTTGGCTATGAGGATATCATGGTTTATCGCTTCATAAGCCTTAGATAGGTCCAGAAATAAACCAATGATACTCTCCAAGTTCTCAAAGCCCAAAAGAATTTCGTAAGTTAAACTATGCACTGCAGTTGTCACCGACCTACCCCTCAAATAACCGTGCTGACAGTCGCTAAATAGATTATTGTCCATAAAGAAGTCCACCATTCTAGTTACCATAGCTTTTTCAAAGATTTTTGAAAAGGATGATAAAGGGCTAATAGGCCTATAGTTTTCAATCTGTGAAGCGTCACCTTTTTTAAATCTTGGCTTTATAACAGCGGTTTTTAAGCTTTCTGGGAAAATGCCATAAGTACAGGAATTATTTACAATAAAACTAAGAGGTTCACAAATCTCAGAGATACAATATTTTATTATTGTCACAGGGATTTGATCTACACCACTGCTAAGTTTATTTTTCAAATTTCGAACAATATCTACTACTTCTAAGCATGATACTGGTCTTACGAACATAGAATTAATATTATTATTTATATCACAGTCAAACTCAACCTGGTCTAAGTTATCAATTAAATCATGCACAGTGTGTACAAAAACCTTATTTATTTTATTTGCCAAGTTTTTTGCAGTGCCCGGAACTTGTAAACAACTTTTTTTGGTACCACTTTTAATGTCTTTTATGGCATTCCAGACAGCTTTACTTTTGTTATCAGAGTTTTCTATTTGATTTGAATAAATGTTTTTTCGCTGTTCTATGAGCAATTTATTATAAGATTTTTTTACGGCATTATATTGCTCAGTAAATTGATTATCATGAGTTTTGAGGGTATAAAGAATATCTAACCTAGCCTTGCACTGTGATATTTCGGGTGAACTATATTTTATTTTGTTCTTTTTTGGTTTACAGTTTTCTAGGGGAAAACTCTCATTAAAGATTGGTCCAAATATGTTCATAAAGTTACTGAATTGTGTATTTACATCCGTATCTGAACAGTTATAGATAGGTTTCCAATCTTGCTCTTTTAATCTATTTACAAAATTAATTTTATTTTTAAGATTAATAAATCTCTTTTGGACATTTTTTACCTTTTCAGTTTTTAGGTTCAAACTTACTTTCTGACCTAAATGGTCAGAAAGTTGCCAGTTTAAAACTGAAGCATTGAAAGAGTCAATATTTGTAAATATGTTATCAATACATCTTTTAGATGTAGCTGTTACTCTTGTGAACTCAAGAATGCTGGGTTTTAAATTAATTGAGCCTAAAATAGACAAAAACGTTTATCCTGAGAGTTTTCCCTTATACAAATATTACAATCTCCCGCAAAGAAAATGTTACAGTTTTCTCCTCTTACAGCTTTTGCCAGCTTTTCCAGCTACGTAAAAAACTTCTTTGTGTTTTTTGAGTCATTGTTATACACGCATATCACCAGACTTTTCACACCACTACACAGTATTTCAGCTGCTGAACACTCAAAAACTTCACGCTGTGAAAATTTTGTTATATCATTTCTTTCTTTTACACTTAGACCATCTACACAGTAAATAGATGACCCACCATGTTCTCCTTCATTACGACAATAAGATGAAACAAGATTATATCCCTTGATTTGAAAATTTGGCAACTGTTGTAAAGCTAAAAGTTCGATTATAGCCGAGCGGTGATTATAACTTTTATATTTATTATAACTTACTCAGTTAGGTTGGCCATCCAATCTTCTATCGTATAACTAAAGTATATCCGAGCGGAGAGTAAACTTAACTACCAGTTACTAGTTTCACCACTTTATTAGGGAGCTTGTGAGCTCTAGTGAGACGGGCTTTGGAAACAGATCAATACAATTGCTTCTTAACTTAAAAATATGTTAAATAAAAGTGATTAAAATTATTCAAAAACATGAAAGATCAATTCTAACTTCTAAGTTATACTTCTATGCAAGCCCCTAAATTTTAATTTCTATTATATAATAGTTTGCCATTAAATACTTTCAAATTATATCATTTTATATTTGATATTCCAACTATTCAAAATCATTTTCAAAGCTCAATTTATTGTCCCTATTTTTCTCAGTGTAAATATTAAAACCGGTAGGTATAAGTTCTTTAAATAATTTTACACAATATTTTTCAGTGTTGATACTAACAATATTTATTATAAGTGTCCAAAATTGTGTAATTATTTTTAATTCTGATATTACTAGTCCCAAAATCTTTCAAAGTTTAAAAAATATTTTTAATTTAAGAATAATTCTCAAAATTATTCCTTACAGAAACTACATTTTCACTCAGCACTTTTTAATGGACATGGAGACACTCTGAACAAAACTGAATAATATCTGAATTTTTGCATGGATTTATATAGGATTTTTAAAACAATAAATAAGTCAAATTTTAAATTTATTTGAAAAGGCTTTTATCGCGGTTTTTTTTATAAAGAAACCGACTATATTTAATTAGCCCGACAAAGAGTTTAAGTCTCCTCAATTTGTAAGCTAATTATAATTACTGTTCATGACATATGAAACGATCATTTTCACAATAAATAATAATTTTTTATGCAATTAAGTCTATGTCAGGATTTTAAGCTATACTATAAACAGTCCGAATTCATATATAGAACAACCGAGCTTTGCCGAAGTAAATCGAGTGTAGCCAGAATTTATTTGCGCTATGATCAAAGCAATATTATTTTAAAGTTTTTAACACGATACAAAATATCTCATCATAACAACATGATGTTCTGCAGACACACATTTTTATAAATCATTTCCCTCCTCAGGATTTTATAGGAAAATAATTTAAATTACAATTTTCCCATAAATGTTATTTTTGGTGTTCAGAGCCGCTGAAAAATTTTATAAATCAAAACGTCAAAACAACAGTTGTTACTTTAAAAAAAATATTATCCCCTGACCGTAGCAAGAGCTTAAATTACAAAATATTGTTTTTTTTTTCATTTGCTAAAACATAGTTAAACATTTTTGCTGAATAATTTTATGTTTGGAAAAATTTCTAATTCATTGAAGAGAAGAATTTTTAAAAAAATCTCTAATACAAAAAATATGTGAGTAGGAAATCTGTAACCCTGTAAGCTAAGTTGGAAGGTAGGCATAATAATAGAAATTAAACTATTTGGAGTGAATTGCATGTTTTCAGTTAACTATAGTATACTAGTAGATCTTTAGTATACTAAAGATCTTTAGTTTCTAGGAAAGAACAACTTATTGTGTTTTTGCACTTAGTTTTATTACCTAAAACCCAATTATTGGCAATTTGAATGTGTTAATTAGACCAAAACACAAACCTCAACATAAACCCAAGTTGTACCGTTGTACACCATAAAAACGTCACTGTTTTAGAGAGTCTGTCGTTTAGGCCAATCAACAGGAATTAATTAAACCATTTTTGTCCCTTAACTAGTGAAATAGTTTCGGTAAATTCGAATTCATTACTGGGCAATATGACTCAACCCAGAGAGCCATTACTCTAAGAAAACGCTCATATTTATTTATTTTTATTTAATGCCGATACTTATGTATTGACTTAAAAATACATAAATAAAAAGTCTGCTTCATCTTTTTACTTCAAACCCTAACGAACGATATAACTGGGTTTTACAAGTTAAACGCCTATTTGACTATATTGATGAGGACAACATTTTTAACAACATAAATTTAAGAACTTTTTCTTCTCAAAAATTAATCATTACCTTTATATCGTAACAAATTACATACTGACGACTTGCAAAGCTTAATAAACAGAAAATACCCTAATATATATTCTAGTTTTACTATAGATAACCTTGTGTCTAATTACTTAGAAATAAGAATGCCAATCTACTTAACTCGTATTATTGCGCGAACTCGGATGTGTAGTCGTAAAAACTTAAGAATTGCGTATAATGGCATGACGTACACAATAGACTTTTCGGAAACATGTACGATGTGTAACATGGTTCAAATTGAATCATTAGCTCATTTTATTTGAATGCCCTCTGTAGGCTCGAATGAGGCTTTCCCATTTGCCTAGTTTGCAGAATATGGACTGCTTTATTGACTGCTTAAATTCTTTCGACTACAAACACCTTAAATCAATTTGTAACTGTTTTATTGAGATGTGAAAACTTAGAGACTTCATAATCATTGAGTAAGGCTCAACTTTATTTTTTAATTTATTTATATTTTTTCTATGTCTTATTCCTTGTACTTATTTTATTTTGTACTTATTTTTAAACATTTAAGTTTTTTTTCTGTATTTATTTTTATAGTTAAGGTCAAACCTTGCAATAAGAACATTGTTTCTTCAAATGCAATAAATTTATTTATTATTTATTTATTATTTATTATTTATTTATTATTTATTTATTATTTATTTATTATTTATTTATTATTTATTTATTATTTTTTTATTATTTATTTAATATTTATTTATTATTTATTTATTATTTATTATATTTATTTATTATTTATTTAATATTTATTTATTATTTATTTATTATTTATTTATTATTTATTTATTATTTATTAGTTATTTATTAATTATTTATTAATTATTTATTAATTATTTATTTATTATTTATTTATTAAGCCTATGAATTTTATAGGTCACAGTATACGTAAGTATTCTTCGTGGTAATAATGATTCATACATTTTTCCGGGAATGTAATAGATTAAAGAAGTACAGATTTTATTTTATGACAAGCATTTATTCTCGTATATAAATTATATATACAGTATAATACTGTATAATATAATATATGTAATTATCATCAATAATAAAATAAGTAAAACCAAGTTACAGATTCAACAAATCCTGTCTCTTTTATTTATGGTGTAACCTACTATTATAACCCCTTTAGGTTTTTTGAAAGTAATTGCATTGCTGGCAACAGTATTTTGGCCCAATTCATTGGCCTATGTGGAAAATTGAAACAGTTTAATGTTATATCGAGGTCCGGCTCGGCATGATATATGGACAGGTCGATGTAAAGCATGTTGTTTTGCCCATTAATCACCAGAGGATGTGATTGCAAAATGTCCGCCCGCCCGTTTGCAGGGGTTCATTATAGTGGCTGATATGACCAGTGGTGCCCTTTAATTATCGGGACGTCACTGTTTAATTTCCGGTAGTCAGTCAGGTAATGGTTGACGATTATGGATCTGTCCGATTCGCGTGACATAAATATCGGATAACAAATGTGGAAGATTCGGGTTGTTATTATTGACAAAACAATTGGTTTAGCTTTTCCCTGTGATTTGGTTTAATAGTATGGGAAAGGGGGGCGGGGGAATACCTTGCCCCTAAAGAAAAAGATTGATAAAAAATTTATATAAATGTAATATAAAGGGTGTCTCAGAACTGACCCACTTCTCTTCACGGAGTGATTCTAAATGAAAAAATATGAAAAAGAGTTCCTATAAACATGTGCCCAAAAACGACTTGTAAGAGAGATACGCCCCTTCATGAGGGGTTCTAAAAATTTGATTTTTCTTTAATAACTTAGGAACCCTTTGTGTTATAGTAACAATGTTTTGCATGATCTTACCTTATTAAGGCCTATGAGCCAATGGAATTTGCATGTAGTTACTTTAACCAGGGTCCAAACGTCCAAAATGGGAGGATCTTATAACTTTTTTGCCCCAAACTGTTTGCTGCTTTACTTTTTGTGCGTTTAATACTAGAATAGTATTCCTCAGGTAAAAATACATAAAAAAGCTACTCTTGTTGTAATGCCATAGAATCAACCATTTTCGAGAAAAATACAGTTAAAGGAAAAATTATAGATTTTGAGAACCAAAAATTAAACATTAAATTATTTAAAACCAAGATTTTAGTGATGTAAGGTTACTGTAAAAACCAAAAAAAAAGTTTTTATACATATAGTTCCAAAAACCGATTCTAAGGAAATTATACGTCTCCCAAAATACACAATTTTTAAGGGGCCATGGTACCCTTTGGACCTACAAATATAGGAACCCTTTTTCTAAGCTTTTGATGTAGATTAAATAAAATAAAATTTTGGTTTTTGACATTTTAGTATTTATTTTTTGTTTCTCGAAACGTGCAATTTTGTCTTTAATTTTATTTTTCTCGAAAACGGTTAATCCTGAGGTATTGGAACAGGAGTACTTTTCTCTGTGTTTTTACCTGGTGAATATTATTTTAATAATAAAGCCACAAAAAAGTTAAGCAGCAAAAATTTAGGGGCAAAAAGGTGATAGAAATCCCCCATTAAGGACATTCCTGGTTGAAGTAACTACATGCAAATACCATTGACTAATAGGCCTTAATAAGGAAAGATCACATGCAAAGCCTTGTTGCTTTAATACAAAGGGTTTCTGGGTTACTAAACAAAAATCGAATTCTTAAAACCCCTTTTGAAAACTCCTTACGAGTCGTTTTCGGACATATGTTTACAGGAACTATTTTTCATATTTTTCTTTTTAGTCACTCCGTAAAAGAAAGTGCGCCAGTTCTGAGACACCCTGTAGTTAATATTACTTATGATGAATCTCACGTATGTAATTATAATAATCGTTTATTAATTCCAGTTGATCAATAAAATTGACATAGGACAAGTCAAAATAATAAGTACAATAACTCTTAATACAAAAAAGTTGCAATTTTTTAAACTAAACTAAAAAAAAGTACAAAATGAATACAAAAGAAAAAGAAAAAAAAGTCATCTTAAATTATATGCTAGAAATTCATCGACAGAATAAAAAGCATTAGAAATAAGTATATTCTTTATTTCTCCAATATATTGGTTATAACGCAAATTTTTTATACGTATGGGCAATTTATTATACAGGATGGCTCCAGAATAATAAGGGTTATTTTTAAACAAATCTAATCTGTGTTTTTGATATTCAATATTATCGCCAAAGCGTGTATCATGTTTATGAATATTCTTAAATAAGTCAAAATCAGCAAGATTCAATCTAACAAACTTTAACAATTCCAAAATATAAATACTAGGAAAAGTCAACAGCCGCTGATTAATAAAAGTATTTTTGCAGGTATCTCTGTATTTCAGTCCATACATGCTCCGTATAGCTCTCTTTTGTATAACAAATACTCTATCTGATGAAGTTGAGTTTCCCCATAAAATTATACCATAACGAATTATAGATAAAAAGTTTGAGGTATAGAAGGTTCGCACAACATCCTTACTACAAATTTGATTAAGTCTCTTTAAAGCAAAACAATTACAAGAACATCTCTTGCATACATAGTTGACATGTTCTTTAAAGTTTAAAGATAAGTCAATATGGATACCCAATAGTTTTGTCATTAAAACCTGCTCAATACTCCTATTATTTAATCTTATGAGATTGCTTTCCTTATAGTAAGCACCATACGGATAAAATTGCATTGCTACAGTTTTATTTTGGTTTAACACTAAATTATTTCTTGCAAAGTAGTTTGAAACAGATTGTAGACCTTCCTGTAGCCTTCTAAGCATTATATCTATAGAAGGACTGGATGATACCAAAGTGAAGTCATCAGCAAAAGCACACCAAAAAATATCTAATATTTTATCAATGTCATTACAATATAGTAAGAACAAAAGAGGCCCTAAAACGCTTCCCTGAGGAACACCTATTTCAACATCCAGTTCCTCGGATAGAATACCAAAAAAGTCCACAATCTGTTTTCTATTTTTTAGATAAGATTTTAATATCTCAAGACATTTGCCCCGTAAACCATAAGATTCAAGCTTTAGCAACAAAATATCATGATCCACACAGTCAAATGCCTTGGATAAATCTATAAACAAGGCAATTACTTTATTCTTATCATCGATATTTTTATAAATATAATTTAAAATTTCACACAAAGCAGTAATAGTTGATTTTTTCTCTCGGAAACCATGTTGATTAATATTTAGTATATTATTAACGTTTAAAAATTTTACAATTCTTTTAAAGATTACTTTTTCAATAATTTTTGAAAAAACAGACAATAGAGAAATCGGTCTATAATTGCTAAAGAGTTTAGAATCTCCTTTTTTATGTAAACAAACAACTTTTGAAATTTTAAGTAAACTTGGAAAATGTCCTTCAGTTAGACATAGATTTATAAGATAAGAAAGTGGTTTGACAATTTCTTTACAAGCTTTTTTAATAATTGAGACAGGGAAATTGTCAATTCCACAGGAATTTGTATTTTTTAAACAACGAATTATATCCAAAACTTCAACTTCAGTCACAGCGTCTAAAAAAATTGAATTGTATATGCTTCGTTTTCCTTCTATTTTATTATTTGTTTGACTTTTTTGATTTAGATTATTTGCAATATTTTTAGGTAAATTTATAAAGTATTCGTTAAACCCGTTTGCGATCTTATTTTTATCATTTGTCTCCGAATTATTTATTATAAAAAATTCTGATTTTGTTACATTTTGTTTTTTGACCTTAGAGTTAATAACCTGCCATACAGTTTTTGTTTTATTTTTAGCATTAGTAATTCTAAAATCAATTTCCATTTTTTTAGCAGCTCGAATAACTTTTTTGTAAATACGTTTATATACTTTATAATGATCCGCAGAGATAATACCATCTTTTTGCATTTCAAACATTTTTTTCAAATTTTTAGAAGAAGTGTTAATGCCTGTAGTAACCCAATTTTTGCATGTGTAATTCTTTCTTTTAGAAGCTATGACCGGAAAACATTTTTCAAAATATTTATTTAAAATTCTTGTAAAATTATCAAATTTATCATTTAGACACAAATTGTTATTAAATACACCTTCCCATGTTTCACTACCTAAATTGTTAATAAAATTATTGGTATTTTTATTCGAAAAAGACCTACCAACAAAAGTAAAGTCTTGATTTTTTTCAAAGCTAAAACTAATTTTTTGAGAAGAGTGATCAGATAAGCCGTTATGACTGACTTTCTTATCTAGGATATCTTCGTTGAAATTCGTAAATATGTAGTCAATACCACTATTCTTATGATTTTTTTGTGTTCCAAATCTAGTAACTTCATTAAATACATGACATATGTTATAAGAATTAGTAACATCCAGTAATTTAATTTTTTTGTCTGTTTCATTTTTTTCTTTCGAGCACAAATCTATGTTTAGGTCGCCGCATAAATTAGTTTATCAAACTTTATCTTACACGTTAAGTCTAAAGCTTCATCTAATTTGGAAAAAAAAGTATTAATATTACCCTCTTCAGATCTATAAACACATAATATTACAATAATTTGATTTTTTAAACTAATTTTACAGGCTGAACATTCGAAAGTTTTTTCTTCACTTAAATTTACAATTTCGTCTAAATTTGTAACATTTTCAAGATTAGATTTTGCGTAAATAGATACACCACCATGAATTGTTTTTTCTCTACTATAGTTACTAATAAGGTTAAAGTTATCCAAGGTTATTAAGCTTGGAAATTTATCAGCATTACTACACCAAGTTTCACTTACACAAAAAATATCAGCCTTTTCTCCACTCAATAAAACTTCGAAATCCTCCACTTTGTTTTTTAAGCACTGTGCATTTTGATGGATAACAGTAAACAAATTACACTGCTCAACACAATCTACTGATGGTTGCTATTCACTGTAGTTAGTCTTTGATTTTATATGTTCAATCTGGTTTAGGTATATTGGGCATAAAGGATATTTGGAAGAATGATTTATGTCATAATTTGTTTTCTTAGAATTGTTGATATTTAAACAGTTTATACACTTAGTTTCCGTTTTTTGACAATCTTTTAAACAATGATTACCGGCACAAATAGGACAAACACTTGTAGATTTTTTGCAAAACTTTGCAATATGTCCAAATTCTGAGCACTTATAGCATCTTCTTAATTGAAAATATTCTGATGTATGGCACTTTTTCCACCCAACAAAAAGGCTTTTATCTTTGAATTTAAAAAATAATCTAGGATCCATTTCAACTATTATATCAGATCCATTTTTGTAATTAATTTTGTGTAATATTTTAAAATGAGAGTTATCTGGGATATTATTTTGCTTCTTAATGTCTTCCGCAAGTTGGTCATTCGTAATATCATTTTTTTCAACATTGTATATTAAAATTTTGGGCATATATTTCTCAGCCGTTTTTATATTGATTTTATCGCCTATTTTAGAAGTAATTTGACTTTTGATGTTTTCAGCATTGTTTATATCGCATCTAATAATTATTTTATTATTGTGCGCTTTTTTTATTTCATTTAGTCCCGGACCTAGGTCAATTGGGTTCACGTTTGTTTTGAATGTTTTTTCAATATTATTGTTTGAATTTTTTGCTTCGATTAAAAAAACTTGCGTGTTTTTGTTAGCTACACTACTATATGTTGGTTTTTGTGCGGGACCAGGTAAACCTGAACTTTGTATCGTATTATTATTTATATGCATAATTTTTTTGTAAGATGAATCAATTTCAGATAATCTTAATTTTAACAGTTGATTGGTACATTGTAATTCTGAGTTTAGTTTGTTTAATAGTTCTAACTCACGCTTTTCAGGTGTTTCAATTTCCTTTGCAGTATTTGCACTAACATTTTTTAAACAGATATCACAAAACCAGCACAAATTAGCTATTTCCAAAATAGATTTTGCAATTTTTTCATTCACTTGAGCACAACTTAGATGACATTTTGCATTGCACAAATTACACTTAATATTTTTTGAATTAACTATAAAATTGTCAGGACAGCGACATGTTTACTATAATTTTATCCCATAAAGAAGTATTATTATGAAAGTAAATGTACAGGGTGGTCTACTTATCAAAACAATCTAAATATTTTAATAACTGCCGCATATCTACAAAAAAGTTTTAAACAAAAGTTATAAGAGATTAATGGAAGCATAACATCGTGTATATTTAATATTTTTAGGGGGCAAACCGGAGGCAGGGAGGGAGGGGAAACATTTTTTCAATTTACAATTTTTTTGTTAAAAAATGAGATGGTGTTTTTTTAAGATTTTATTTATACCATTTTAAATTAGTATAAAACTTTACGTTTTTGCATCATTGAATTAATCATTAAAGAAAAATTGTTTTGCACTTTTTTTTAAGAAATTTTGACGAAAATTTCCATTTTCAACACTTTTTAACCCCCTCAACAAAATTTAAAAAAATAAAAACATGTTCAAATAGAGAATTTTACGAGCTTTAAAATTATTTATCACACAATCCCCTTGTCATTTAAAACAATGCTCCCCATGGCCTCCCGCCCCTATTGTGCCCCTAAACATATCAAATATATAAAATTCTGTGCTCCCATTACGCTCCTATAACTTTTGTTCAAAACTTTGTTTGATATATCTATACTTCGTCCAGTTATGCAAGATAGTAAGGAACGCGGCCCGTTTTACACCACAGAGCGCATAAATAGCATAATTACAAAGAAATTCGTTCAGTGCAATGAAGATCATAATTTTTCATTTATAATACTGTGTAGGACTGTCCCACTAGGACTCCAGTGTGTAGTTAGAAGTCATGTCATTTATTTATACTCTTACATCATCTAAGCATGAAAAAACCTAAAACATTTTAACTAAAAACTGTTAAACTAAACTTTTAAAATATCTAGTATGGTAGGTTTTTCATTTTTTTTTAATTTTTTTTTTCACTCGATATGTTATTTGACATTATTACTACCTTTACTAGGTACTATTAAACAACTACCTCTTAAATTCATGAACACTATATATATATATATATATATATATATATATATATATATATATATATATATATATATATATACTATTATAATCTATTTACTAGTAAGGTAAGTACTATATTATATACGAGGACAAATTGACCCTAGCACCTTTGATTTTTGCTTAAAAGTAGTTTATTTTTGATAGAAGCCTTTTTTGTCTCTAGGCAGCACATAGGGGTTCATGCATTTTGTTTTGTCGTTTCCCTATCCGCAGATAGGGTATACAAAAAATAAATAAAATATTTTATTTAGAATTTTAATTAAAATTTAAAATAGTTTTTAATAACATGTAATTTATATTTATTTCGAACACATATAAGAAGGTGCACTATTATTAAAATAAGTCGTGAAGATATGTTATGCTACGCATTCCATTATATACTATTCACAGTGGATGGTATAGAATTTTTTCAAATAACACAAGTTAAAACTATCCAAAATGCAGTAGCAAAAAATATTTTTTCGAAAAACGAAAAAAAAAAAAAATTGAAAAAACATTTTTTTTTAAGAAAGTTATCTATCTGTCTATATAATTAAATGGACAGAAAACAGTGTATATCACCATTTTATCCTTTGGGAATCATCAGCGCTGTGTATCCTGTATGTTGCTTATATTCAAATAAAACGTTAGATATATAGAAAAGCATGATGCCATCTAGTCATTGTTACGTACATTCAAAATGCCAAGCACCTTAACCATTATATGAACCTTTAGCCGGTTAAGCTTGAATATTAGCAACATACCACGGTTCACCTGGACGATTTTAAATAAAAATTTTGTGGACCCCTACATTTTTTGGACTAAAACATACCTGATGACATAAGAAATCAATTTCCATTTGAAAGAAAATCGTAAAAGATACATTTTTTTAGAAAGATAAAAAAACTTTTTTGAGTAATAAGGTTTGTCAAAAAAATCCGATCGAAAACCCTCTCTGGCTCAAAAGGTGCTCCTTAGTAAAAAACAGTGGCTACTCAAAAATGAGCCAAATCGATAAATGTTTAGAGGTAGCTCAAAGCGCTCAAACTTTGAAAAATATCGGTACCTGTTTTTCGGATAAAAGTGATCGTATATAAAATTAAGGAAATTTTGGAGGGTTTCTTTGGTAATATTTAGAAACAATACTAATTGTGAGAAAACTAAAAAAATTATATTTCCTCTTCCCTTAAGTTAGAACATAAAAAAATCGCCAATTATTTGAAGATTTTGCGAAAATTTATTGAAAATGGGCATATTTAAAAGGACATAACTTCCTTAGGAATGATTTTTTGACCAAGGTGCATATAAACTTTATCTATGTTTTTAATGTTAAATAACCACTCATTACTAAAATAATTGTTTTTTGCTTTATATTTTTTAATTTTTTTATTTTTGGTTCTTCATGCCTAAAAATTTACTTTTAAATGCACTTATCTTTAAAACGGTTAAACCTGCGATGTTAAACCACAGAAACTTTTTTGTGTATTTTTACATAAAAAAGTATTCCAACCAAAAAATCAAAAAAAAGTACACCGAAAAAAGTTTTAGACAAAAAACAGAAAATCCACCCGGTTTCTAATCGAAATTATTTTTTTTTACTCAACTTTTGGAAGGAATAAAATTATGTTTTCTGTATAGTCATCTAGGTTAACATGTATATATGCTTATATACTAATATATAATTTTGCATATTTTTTATTTAAAATTATTTTTTATGCACTTTTAAAAACTTGCAAAAATTAAATTTTCGCGAAATCTTCAAATAATTGGCGATTTTTTCATGTTCTAACTTAAGGGGA
The DNA here is from genome assembly GCA_958510825.1 of Brachypterus glaber. Classification (NCBI taxonomy): domain Eukaryota; kingdom Metazoa; phylum Arthropoda; class Insecta; order Coleoptera; family Kateretidae; genus Brachypterus; species Brachypterus glaber. Next base: position 40,905,471 of record OY294045.1, read on the forward strand.
GGGGGGGATATAATTATTTTGGTTCTTACATTTTATATTGTTTCTAAATATTACCAAAGAAATCTCCAAAATTTCCTCAATATTTATCGGTATCAGTTTTTATCCGAAAAACAGGTACCGATTTTTTTTTAAGTTTGAGTGCTTTGAGCTACCTCTAAACATTTATCGATTTGGCTCATTTTTGAGTGGCCACTGTTTTTTACTAAGGAGCAACTTTTAAGCCAGAGAGCGTTTTTGATTTTGAAAATCGCGATTTTTTGACACACCTTATTACTCAAAAAAACGTTTTTTTATCTGTCTAAAAAAGTGTATCTTTTACGATTTTCTTTCAAATGGGAATTGATTTCTAATGTCATCAGTTATGTTTTAGTCCAAAAAATGTAGGGGTCGACGAAATTTTTATTTAAAACCGCTCAGGTGAACCGTGATACAGGATACACAGTGCTAATGAGTCCCAAAAAGGATGAAATGGTACTATTAACTGTCCATTTGATTTTAACGACAGATAGATAACTTTCTTATATATATTTTTCGGTTATTAACAGACAAGCGTGAAGTATATATTTTTATAGACTGTCAATTCTTTAATGAGGGAACGTTCAAGTATTACGTAACGCAAATTTTGATTATTTTCACCCCCCCCTGTAACGCTATTTTCCTATACCATTAACACTCCAAAATGACCCCCCCCCCCTAGGAGCGTTACGTAATACTTGAACGTTCCCTTATAGTTTTTTCAGTTCTTTTTAAACGTTTAACCTCCAAAAGTTTTAGGTTTTTAGGGAGGTTACTTTCAAAAACAATAGGGATCTTCCTCTCATGAAACTTGAATTTTTCTGAAAATATCAAGTCGATCGGATTTTTCGTTCTTCAGTTCTTCAGTTAACAAAACACGTGACATCAGACGGACGAACAGACAGACAAACATTTTCAAAGTTTGTTATTTTTTTATGAAACATATTTTTATCCAAGAATTTTTTGGAGATTTTTCTAAATTCGAAACTACCGTATAATACTATTCTAGCGCTACGCCCTGTGCATAGTAATAACAGACCCTGTAGCCTCTCTACCACAAAAGTTTGGGATTTACGTATTCTTGTAAATAACGAGCTAGCTTCTTTCATGACAATTTTATACTCGTAACTTTTCTGAGACTTTCTTATAAAAATTGAAAATTTATGTGCTTATATTGTATGTTCTACACAATGTATACAATGTTATGTTTATGGAGTCCTATTATAAATAATTTTGTTTTTGGACCATTCTTGACTAATTGGCAAAAAAATAAATCAGTATTTTTTTTACTCTTCTGTCTAATATTATACTGAGGAATATGCTGATTTTCCTCTCCCAATATATCTTATTTTATTATAATATAATAAAATAATAATAATAATATAATTTTATTACTGTAAGTGATGGTTCAAGTTCAACTCCATACATGGAATTTCGGGTGGTGATAATAAATCAAAAAATGTAAATTTGCTGAAACCTGGGTATGAAAATGCCTCCAAATCGATTGTAGTAGAGACAAGTAATGTAATTTTTGACTCTTTTTGAACTGTTCACATAAAAAAATCGTAAAAAAATATATTTTTGATTTTTTACATATATGTAAAAATTATAATTTGATATTTCTATGACACATATAGCAGATGGGTTTTTGTCATTAAAAATAAAATTATTTAATAAAAATTACATAAAAAATGATTTTGCAAATAATTTTTTTTTCTCCCAGAGGCCCCTTGAAAAAATAGGGTTTCAGACTTTTCTCATCAACAAACCCAGGTAGAGAGCCTTAACGTGACGTTTACTGTCAAGGAAAAGAGTGGAGAAAATAAAATCTGGTAAAAATTTTTATTTGTTAGTTGGTAACTATGTTTTGGCATTAAATGTCAGAAATTACATGTGATATCACGAGAGGATGGTAAAAATTTGGGGGTTTATTCTACAGCAGATCTTAGATTCTTTTGATATTTTTTTATTGTAATCGTACATCTAAATTAATGATAAATCTAAAATATTTCTTTCATCTGACATCCAGTTTTGTCTCTAGGGGACAAAGAATACTGCCCCTATAAAAAAGTCAACATTTCATTATTCTAGCATAATAAATTTATTTAAAAAGTTAAAAATTTGAAAATTGGTTACTAGTTGGCTCTCATGGTTAGCTATGTTTTTGTGAAAAAAATGTTTAAAATTTTTGTACATAGAGGTCGCTGCAGCCAGTTTAGAGTAAAAAAATGTTTTTTTCGACAGATGGAGTAAGGAACGCTTGTCAGAAAAACCAAATATGCCTTTCGATAATATAAAGATATAAGTCGGAAGAAAATAGGTTTCATTTATTTAAAACTCCATTTTATAATAACAGTATACTGTAAGTTTTAAACTAAAATACTTATTGATATTTTTTTTATACCGCTTTAAATATATTGCTTTAACCAAATAATTTATTATTTGGGCATCCTTAGTTTCTCGTTGCTAACTAATTTTAAACATTTGACATTTTTACAGGTAAGAGCTCTATATGACAGCATTTCTTAAAAATAAATCAGAAATGTGTTTTGCCTCAAACTGAAAATATAATTAAAACAAAATTCAAATAATGTATTTTTTTATTTGGGTATATTTCTTGTGTATAATTAATATTACGTAAAAATATCCTAAAGTTAAGTTGTTTAATACATTTTTTCTCTTTCATATTGGTTTTTATTATTTTTGTTGTTGTTTGTTTGGCTTTTTCATAATTCATAACATGATATTATTCTTAAAAAGGCATATATTCAACAATAAATGAATAAATTTCGGTGATATATTTTTTGATATAATTTTAATTTAAGGCAAAACTCATTCTCAATTTTTTTTTTCTGGAATGTTCACATATAGAGCTTTTATGTGTGAAAATTTAAGTTCTTATACAGCCCTTTCTAAAAAAAATAATTGAATCCCTAAGTCAGCCCTATAAAATATTAAAATTTAAAGCCGTGATTTTGTTGAATTTTATGTCAAACTTTTGATGCCATTTTAACATATTTTAAACTTTTTGGGAAAAAAGTTTTTTAGACGAAAAAGGTAGCCCAATAGTTGCTTGAAAACTAGCTTTTGCTCCATATTACTCTCCTTTAACAACCAAGAAATATCAAGTTTCCCAACATGAAAAAATCAGAAAAATTTAAATTTGGGAGAGTGGCCACCCCCAAAAATAAAAAAAATGGTTTTGGACTACACATATATAGATTTAACAACACACAAAAAAAAATTATTTGGAACTAGTCGAGCGCCCAAATAATTGAAAATTTGACGGTTTTCAATGGATTACCAAGTTTGGTTATTTCCTCTGGTAATTGATCGTTTAGAAATTACAAAGTGTTTAGTATATAAAACGAAGCAATATATATCTTTACAAATTGTGTATGAATAATGTTTGGCATCAGGTGTGCAGACGGGAAAGTGCACTAAGTCTAGTTAGAATAGCCAAAGCAGGATTAGGCAGTGTAATCCTGCTGGAATGTGTCCCCCGAGAACATCTCTGCATGTTCGTATGACAAACACAAGCTAATTCAATTCAATTTAAACCCGATAGAAATTTCACTTGACGAGGGACTAATCAGGCCACTACGCGACTAGGCCAACACTTTGAACATTTCAATCGAATTTTGGTAATTAGTCCTTAATTTGTGGATTTGTACGCATTTGTCTTTCCGTTTGTGATACCACCCCTGAACGTTGAGAAAAGGAGAAAAACTACACATCGAGATACTTTATGGGTATTTGTTTCCTTCTATTTTAACAGATAAAATTGGAAACTTTTTATAAAAAAAATCTTATTGTGGAATTTTTTATTGTGGAAATCGTATAAAAATTCTTCAAAATGAATTATTTAAAATATGGTTTTTAAATTCAATCAAATTGTGGTAATTATTCCTTAATTACTGGAATTGTCACTCCATTTATGTTTAACACTAGTAAAATTTTATTTTTATTGTGGAATTTTTGTTTTGAAAATCGTAGAAAACTGCTAGCAGAAAAGTTTTCATTGAATATTTTTTTTATTTCAGTCTGATTACCAACAATCAAACTAGATTTGCATTTCCGTTTGTGATACTATGTATACTAAGAAAACAAAAAGCTACATATTGGGATCATCCACGATATTTCATGTGCATTTGCTTTCTTCTATTTTAACATAAGGTGGGTGAGTCAACTATTGCCATGTTAATACATTTTATTTTTTACCCCATTCAAATTTATTTGTTATCACCTGAAACTTTACTACATTAACAGTAAACATATCTTTACTCTAATGGGTAAAAAAATACATTGCAGGAGCTTCAAAAAAAAAAAAAATAATATAGCTTTTTAAAAAAGATTGCAAATTGACAATATTAGTAACCTATGTCTCAAATATTTCCAGAGTTCTGGCAATAATAGTAAAGAACAAACAAAAAATTAACAAACTAAGAAAGAAAATATTGTGGCACAATAAAAATTTCAGCTGTTTTTAGGCATCTAAAATTTGGGCATTTAAATAAAAAAATTGTCATTTTTAGTAGGCCCACGACGCATTCTTCATGTACGTATCGGTTAAAATTTTATATCGGCCTGGCGATTCTCTTCCAATAAAAATCAGAACCAAGATTTGGAACTTCTTCGTTAGTCTTTTTTTTGTTGTTTTTTGTCTTTGTCATTTTTTTTGTTGTCAACTACTTCGCCATGGCAATATTAGGAACATAGCTACTAAAACCAAAATCTCAAAAAAATACCTTTTTGCTTCTTTAATGAGTGATACACAATATGGGCCAAGAAAGTGCATGTTTGTGCCTACCTTATTACGTTCTTGCCCTGCAATAATCGATGCTACCTAGCTTGCGGCAGTCAGCACAATTTTTAAAGTTTTTTAAGTGGAAGAACACGAAACACGAACTTTGTTTTTGTGTACGCTATTACCAACTGCAAACATACATTATATTAACAGGTATCTTTTGACATAACAGTATTTCTGTTATCTATCTATGATACAGAGGACCAACTTACAGTTTAAGAGGGTGTGGCAATAATTGGCTCACCCAGCTCATAAAACTGAAAAATTAATTATTACAAAAATTTTGGAATTTCCAGTTGTGCAAATTTCTTATAAATGAAAACATAGTTTTCCAAAGGTAATTTCCATACATGAAATCTAAATGATATTTCCTATACATAGGATTTGAAAGGTATTTCCATTATTAAAATTCTAAAAAAAATATTAAATGTTAGCAATATTCTAAAAAATCATAGGTTTTAGAGGCAAATTTCCTTTTTTTTTTAAATTTAAATAATAATTAGTATTTGAATTTAAATTCATTATAAAAATAAATTTCGTACTGTGAAAATTCTTCATGATAAAAACTAAGTTTTTTCAATTCGCAGTTTTGTAATTACAATATTTCTTAAAAAATGTGTTTAAACGAAAGTTATTGTTGAAATCGCAAGAAATTTCTTACGAAAAACCTTGGATTTTCAAAGGTAATTACTAATTTTCTAATTTGACAAATAAAATTATAAACTAGTTTTACTGTGAAAAGGTTTAGAAAATTCCCAAAAAGTATAGCTTTGAATATTTGAAGGAAAATTTTATTCTTGGAATGTATGAATGGATATCCCAGGAAGTTTTCTATAAAAAGCTTTTTAAAGGTATCCTCTAGACTACATATTAGAACCAGACAATTAAAAGATTGCTTATAAGAATATATATATAATAGTAGTAGTACAGAATAATAAATAATAAAAATTTATAAAGTACTGATTATAAAATTTTTAAATTAATCAAAAGTTAATGTAGAACGTTAGAAATTAACATTGTATTTATCAACGCATTTAGGTATTAGTTCTGGTATACACTATTCAACACATATTTAGTTTGTAATCAAAAGGAAATCCGTTTGCGATTATAGCCCATTAATTTAATTTGTAGTAAGGCATATGAGTCACGTTTAGGGCGTAACACTGTTACCGTAACAAATTTCGGTTTTATTTCAGACGCACATAAGAAGTTAGTTTGCACGTTTGTGATAATTATTACATACATGTATATGTATATGCATACCTAATAGAGTATATTTACCTCACACGATAGTCTTTATTGCATTCTAAAAGTATTTGCATAACTTATGAATTGCTTAACGAACTGCTTTTTCTGGATTAGTTGAGTGGATGACATTTCCAGTAATTGGGAGTTAGCCATTTATCTATAGTCTATCCAAAAACAAGTGACATAAAAAAATCTGATATGCTGCTGCCAGCTGTATTTATGGAAATCATCGGCATTCCAAATTCATATATTATGGTCCAAGGACGAGAAATAATGTTTTTCTACGACTGCTTTAGAATGTAAGCAAATACACACACTTTTCAAACACAGAATAAATCCATTCTAGTTCTAGATACGGTATGAATATTTCGTATCAAGTGTTAGAATGAGCACATGTAGTGCCATCTCTTGTTTATAAAAGTAAAGAAAACTTTAGCAAAATTAGCAAAAATATATATATTTTACCATGAAATAGTGAATAATTTAATGCAATTTAAAGTTTTGCGTTAAAATTACATAAAGTTTATTAGTTTTTCTTAGTATTTGACCAGTTTTTTATCAATTTAGTTCAAAAAATTAAAACTACTCCATCTATTGTTAAATATTTAAACCTGATATCTGTCACAACAATCTGACATAACCTTCAATTTTTGCATTATAATTTGTAAATATGTGCTAAAATTAAATAAAAATCTTTTTTAAGTACTGATTTGATAAAATTATTAAATAACATTAATTGCTTTATTTAAAAATATGTGTTTTATTGCATTTACAATGTCGAGTCACAAAAAACATTGTTTTTAACCTTGTCCGCAATTTAAAGCCATACAGTGTTTCATATTTGCAGTCGAAGAAAAAGTATAGTCTACAACACGTATGGAATAGTCATTCCGAGCTGGCGGGACCGTCATACTCGCCTACCGGCTCGTATGACAAACTTACCGCTGAATATTGTCTATTCCATACTAGTTATAGAATATACTATTCTCGGTCGCTGCGGAGATTGTGAATCGAGGCGTGAGCCGAGATTCACAACCGCGTAAGACCAAGATATATTTCTCGTCCGTGTATCATACGCTATTTTTTATTCGCTTGTAAACATATTTTTTACAAAAAAGGTAAAAATAATAAGTAATTAGTAATTTGGTTATGTGAGTTATCTGACAATTTTCCATAAGGGATCGCAAAAGTAAAATAAAGGACAAACACAAACGCTATGAAATTTTCCATAAGGGACCACAAAAGTACTTTGGCGGGCTGCAGCCCGCCAAAATAAAACAAAAGTGTCACTGTTAACATTTCTAACCGAAAAATGTCACAATTAGGGTCTACTGTGAAATTTAGTATTTAGTTGGGAATTATGTATATTTTTTTAATAATTTTAGGAATTAACCAAATATTTCAAAGCCTACTACGATTGATCTCAAAAAAAAAAAAATAAAAAAATGGTAGAAATCGTTTTTTTTTTTTTTTTGGTATATTATTGCATATAACAAAAATCGTGAAAAAATAATCAGGAAAGTTATTACATATTATGAAAGTAGTTACATTGAGGAGAATATCCTAAAAGTTCAAAAAAAAAATAAGGCTGGCCTTTTTGAGAAAATTAGAGTTAAATTTTTGCTTGATACCTAAAAAAAACAAAACACTATCGAATCGTGAAAAACGGTTTTACATCGATAGATAAATGCTCTTTTTAATAGTGTAATCCGTTTTTAAATATCTACAATAGTTTTTGAGTTATTAAAGTTCAAATTCAATTTTTATGAAAATTCACGGTTGCTTGAAAAAAAATTAAAACGCCATATCTCGGAAAATAGGCGGCTTTGGAAAAAAATCCTTTGACATATCCTTTCCTGATGTTATATAGGACCCATAAACCAAAATTTATCCAAATCTAAGACTACCCTGCAGTCACCGTTGCCTGAATCCACCTGGAATTGGCCTAGTGTAAAAAAAATAATCTAAAATCTACATTCATCATCATAAAACCATTTTCCTAATTAAACTCGTTTGATGTATTTTTGTTACTGGTTCAGTGGTACATACATTCTATTTATTACCAAATAAATTATCTTTTAATGTACGAAATTACCAAGTTTATTAAGTTTAATGGTCTTATTATTCTTCGCAACAAACAAACTCAAAGGTATCATCAATAAATTTTATTATCTTCTAGTTTCCTACTTGTGAGACTAGAAATCTGTTTTCGAGTTCAAGATACTTAATAACTTTAATTGCATTTACACTCAGAAGAATTGGGTTTAATAAAATTTGCAGTTTTTTGTATACTATATAAAAAATGTTTTGCAAAATATTTTGCCTAGCTTTTTTAACCAGCTTTATATGAATCCAGTAAAATTAGACAAAAATCGTCGAAAATTTATTGTAATTCGATTCCATATGGAAAATTCGATATATATATTTATTGATAACATATTTGGGATTTCAAGGTATCCAATTTTGAAAGGGTGAAACATTGTTTCAACAATGGTTTAATATGGTTTAAAACCTTTTTTTTTTTAGATAGTTCAGAGACTATTGCTTTTGCGTGTTTCAAACTTTAAGAAAATGAGCCTTTTGTGACCCTTAAGTTACCATTAAAATTTCGTTAAAAAATATTAATTAGTTTTCGAGAAATTTAATTAGTTTATTAAAAAAGGGGATAATGTTTATTAAAAATTGACCTAGTTGCCATTGTCATAGAGGGCTCAACCGGGGCTCATTTTTTTCGTAGAGAATTATATTTTATATGACTGTTTAGAGCAAATCGAATTTTCTTTATTTTCACCTTCAAAATGGGGTCTGAAAAAGTGGGACATTTTAGGGTTATGTTTTTCGCTAATTCATTTAAATTGATCCAATACATGTTGCTCGACCATCTTCAAATCGAGTCATTTTTTAACGATATCTTACCCTATATGTTGGTACTTTAAAAACATGAATACTTTTTCTAAGTTTGAGATTCATAGCTTACTTTTTTAATTTTTTATAGACCTTTAAGTTTTGGGACAGGGGGAATTTTTCCAAATTATTTTACAGGTTAAAGTCCTACATATCACTATTATAAATCAGTTATTGGTTACTGGAATATTTTCCGCAAATAAAACATAGACGGCAATCTAGGGTATTTTAATCTTTTTTGTTAGTTCTAAGTTCCCCCTCATGTCATGAAAAATACCATAAAAAATATCTGTGCCAAATTTCAGCCCAACACATAAAATTAGCTCCCCATTTTATTTAAAAATTTAAAAAAAATTGAAAAATTATATATATTTTTTTTATGAGGCACGATTTTTTTTATCAAATATATCTGGTATACGGTACACTATATGGTGCAAAATACAAAAATATAAGTCTGTACCAAAATTCAACTCAAACAAACGATATTTGGCAGGCACCATTTGAAAATAAAATAAATAAATAAATAACTGTTATACCTATATTTTTTTTAATCGAAACAAGATTTTTTGCCAAATTTTAGCACAAAAAAATAAAAACAGCCTTTTCCCACTTTATTTTTAAAATAAAACAAAAATCAGTTTTTAAATGAAGTAGGTGGCATGTTCGTTTTTGAAAAATTCAAAAAATTTTAACAGATTTGCATTTAGGCATTTGACATGAGATGGTATATCAAATATATTTTATTAAAAAAATAGTGCCTTAATGCGCATTAAGGAGCTTTAATAAAAATAAATAAATTTATTAATTTTTTCAATCTTCAAATGAAGTGGGACCTAAATTAATTAATATTTTTCCCACTCACACAAGAATATTTTTGACCTAAAAACAGTTTTTTTTCGCACCCGTAGAGGAAAACATTTCAGTAATCAAAATCTAAATTTCGCATCCACCTATTTGAAGATTAAAAAGTTAATCTTTTTTTTTCAGTTTTTAAATGAAGTGGGGAGAGCCTATTTTTTTGTGCTAAAATTTGGCACAAAGTCTTGTTTTCGATTAAAAAAATCATACAACAGTTACATATTTTATTTTTTTTATTTTCAAATGGTACCTACATGCCAAATTTCGTTTGTTTGAGCTGAAATTTGGCACAGATTAAATTTTTTGTATTTTGCAGGATATCGTCCACCAGATATATTTGATAAAAAAAATCGTGCCTCATAAAAAAACTATACTTTTTATTTTTTTTTTTCATTTTTTAAAAAAAGTGGGACGGGCTAATTAAATCTTTTAGAGCTGAAATTTGGCACAGATTTTTTATGGTATTTTTCACATGAGGGGGACCTAAACCTTTAAAAAGGAAATAAAATATCCTGGTATGCCTGCTAAGTTTTATTTTCGGGATATATTTAACCTAAATTGACAGAGATATTTTTTTTTTAATCGTAATTTGTTTATTTATAAATATTAAGGGTTGAAATCGTTATCACAGTTATTTCAATACTTGAACTTTATACTGTCATTGAGAAAAAAACAGTGTTTTCAAGAGTAAAAGTTGATGTCAAGTTGACAGTAGCTGACGAGAGGCGAGGAGAGAGAAGCATGAGTCATCACTGCAATTTGGTGGGTGAGGTAAAAAATAACAACTTTTTCTAGTCTAAAAATACAACTTTTTTTCCATAAAAATAAAAATTTTTTTCCTCCAGACAAAAAGCTTTGTCCGTGACAGTTTTTATCCGTAACCAAAATTTCGGAGACTAAAACTAAAAAGACTAAAAAATAACCAAAATTTCGATGACTAATTAAAAAGCTGCTCACCTCCAAAGCTTTATGCCTGTCCTCACCTTTTTGGTGAGATATACAACTTTTGTATTTTGAATCTCTGCAATATAGGACTTTTGTCTGAATCCCTGCAATAATATACCCTTTTTTTTGTGAAATATGCAACTTTTGTATTTTGAATCCATAAAAAATATACAACTTTGTTTGGATCAATAAAATATACAACTACTCTACTTGTGTGGGAGGACGCTCCCCCCATCCCCTAGCCCCGGCCTTGGCTGCGCTTCCAGAAAATTGATCTTGGCTTCTTCAAATTTATTTTAAATGAAAAATTTTAAAGTAAACAAATAATAGAGTAAATAGAGTAAAAAATTTTTTATTTTTGGAAAACGAACAAGTTGTTTCTCAAGACTTTTCCACTGAATCGAATATTTATTGAAATAATGCCAATTTTTTTTTGCAATAATAATTGTTTATAACAAATTTATGTAAAATTTTGGGAAAAATAATATGACAGTTGTGTATATTTCATCGAGCTACCCCAGATTAAAAAAAAATCGTTTTGAACGATAGCAACTTATAAAATATGTTGATGTTTATAACATAACATAACATAAACAAAATTTGAGGTTATGTGTCCAAACCAAACCACATGACCAAAATAAATAACAACTCAACTAGATCTAACTTAAATAAATTAGATATTGGATAAAATAATAAAAAAAATAAACTTAATTTTATTTTTACTTTACAGTAAAAAAAATATAATACAATATGGTATGATGTTTTTCTCAGTGGATGATTTTTTCCAGTACTAGTAAAACTCCTAATGCTCTGTATAAATAATTTAAAATCTCTAATGGTTTTTCTTATCGTCATACTAGATCAAGCGCTGTCTGCTATCGTTATAGGTGGCTTTAAAATAAAAGGAAGTGCAGTTCGAAATATTATATTTATCTGTTTTTAACACAGAAAATCGTTAAGGTAAGTGAACATGCAAAAAGGGACCTGAAGTAAAAAAAAATATATTTGGATTGACTTAAATAACGGGTCTTTCAAAAGGAGTGATAGTTATAGAGATTTCGCGGTTCCTGATAATTTTTTTTTTGCTTTCTGGTGTCAAAATATTCGGTATAGTTTGCAGTTTTATGATGCAGCGTTTGACGCTTCCGGACCGCTTAGAGATTTACTAAGGTTTAAGCCCAGTTGTGGGTGCTCAACGTTTGTTCACCAGAGAATTGGGTTACGTCACTGCTCAGGCTATACGCAGCACTGTGGAAAAGTTTGAGCATGAGTTCACTTTACAGGACAATAATCCACCAACAAGACAACCAAATGCGCGAAGTGGGTAGAATATCTCAGCTGCCGCGCCTACTATTGCCAATGAGCCAAATTTTCACGCAAGAATTGGATCTTTCTTAGACGTCAACTTGGAGAATTTTGCATAAGGACTTGGGTCTACATCCTTACAAAGTCCAAGTTGACGTCTGAGAACAGCCAAACCAAGCCAAATTAACCTAAAACTACTACTACTACTACTACTACTACTACTACTACTACTACTACTACTACTACTACTACTACTACTACTACTACTACTGCTACTACTACTACTACTACTGCTACTAAAAGTAACTCAACCAAAACCAATTCAAATTTTTTTTATGAAACCACATGACCAAAATAAATACCAAGTCAACCAGAATTAACTTAAATAAATTAAGCATTGGATAAAATAATAAAAAAAAATAAACCTAATAAAGTTGTAGGCCAAGTTAGCCTTTACAACAAATGATTGATTTAAGAAAACATCCTTCCACCATTTGGTTAAACATTCACCTAATCGCAGTATTAATTCATAATATTTTGCTATTACAGTATTTGCCGGAGTTACCTGTAATGACTAGTTATTTCACAAAATGGATAATCCCAACGGTTGTCGCCAACACGTTATGTAGAGAAATTGCAATTAACTTTATAGGCCAAGAAAGATTGATCCTATCTATCCTGGGAAGCGATTTGTGCTACTAGACGTCTGCTTATAAATGGATGGTCTTATGTGGTAGGGTCTTAACCAGTACCAGATTTACCATCAGTCCGGTGGCAGTATACACAAAGTTTTTGGATAGATTTTAGATACTTTGGGTGGGGGGGATAGATGAGTCTTGCAAAGAGAAAAAACGCGTATATTTTATTTTATATATTTTTTCACATTTTGTGCCCTCTACAAAGGTGTACATTTTGTAACTTTTAGGAAAAATGTTAAAAAAATAAAAATAAGAGAACTTAATAACAAAAATGCAAAAACTGTTTTATTGAAAAAACAAATAAGGTTTACAACTGAAAATAACATTTACAAACATCATAGGCTATATTTTATGTCACTCTATATTCTGCTTTGTAGTGAAGTGAGGCGTAATTTCACGCGATTTAACTCTTACGCGAATAACCCCAAAAATTTCTCCGAACAAATTAAAAAAGTATGTGGGCAAATAGAGAATTTTATAAGCTTTAAAACGATATATCACACGGCCTCCCTTTCTGTTTAAAAAAAATTCTCCCTTGTCCCCCTGTCTCCACCGTGCCGCCTAAGCATACCAAATATATACCAACAAAATATTTGGGTTATGTTATTTATGTGTTTCAAATTTCAAGTTGATATCTTAAGCCGTTCAAAAGTTAAATCGGGGGAGGCGAACTTTTGACACGCTATGTATACATTACAAATGTGAAGAAATACGATATTTTCATTCATATTAAAGGCTTTGTAGAGGGCTCAAGATGACCTTTAATCTGATTCTGCTTTCGCAAACACATTAGGCATATTAGAAGGCATATTTTGGCGCGTATTGCGTTTTGAAATTCCAGATTTCAATTTTTCGGTCAAATTTTCACTTTTGTTTTAAATCGTTTGGCGAGTAATCGATTGTGATTAATTACAAAAGATGCCTTGCAGAATGCCAATAAAAAGTATAAAAAAAATAAAAAAAAAAATCTCTTAAATTACACCCGATTGCCTAAAATTCCTCGAAAAACCAAAAAAGGCACTTCCGCACATATTTTACGTGCTAATTGCCGACCAAAGTTCATCATAAATTCGTTTTTATTAAATAAGTAATTTTAGTACAAACTACTGACAGTTACTTGCTTAAAATAATTAGGTGCTGCATATTTATAATATAGTAGTAAAATATCAAAACTTTGCAAAAAAAGAATTTCGGTTATCAACTGTAACAAACATGAACTATATCGATTTTATACATTTTAATCCGCTTAATTCTAACCAGAACACAACATTTTTCGTTCACGTTACGTTTTTAAATTAAAAATATTCACAAAAAGTCCAAAACCAAGTACAATTTATTTTATTATTTTGATAGTAAGTGTTTTTCTCGAAAACCAGACGGGATAGCTATACTGCCCTACTACGCTAAAAAGCAGTGACTCCATTTGTCGCATAGCAGGGTTTTCAAAATTTTCCATCAGAGACGACGTCAAAACGTTCCTATGCGACAAATGGAGTTACTGCTTTCTAGCGTAGTAGGGCAGTATACTAAAATCTGCATTCAGATTCGTATTCACCGGCCCAAAGTATATAGAAAACGCCATACCCTTGTTAATCTCCGAAATTATTTTTTTATGAGGACATGTTTTATTTACTATTATTGAAAATATTGTATTTTTTATTATACTATGGTTATGGTTATTAGGGTGAAGGGTAGCTATCTACACACACTTAGGCAACTTAGCTGGGCCCATTGTACTACCTACCTTTGGTGGTTATACTATGTATAACATTGCAATATACCAAATAATTTTAAGCACTAAAGTTAACTGATAAAAAAGTATTTATGATTTATGATTTTCGAGCAGTATTTAGGCTCTCGGGGGAAACTAAAGATCTTTCTATTTAATTTTCTTTGTCACTTTTGATTAGCATTCGAAAAGGCATCTTTTCTGATTATTCTCTGAATGATTTAAAACAAAAGTGACAATTTGACAACCCCTACTGTATAACACCATCCATGATGAAGCTAAATAAAGCCGTGTAAGTTCCATGGTGGAAGGATACGCACCACATTCTGCCCTTGGGGAAATTTCGCGTTATAAGAAAGCTGTTATTACGAGATTTGGACGTCTAAGCTGTGTGGCATCTGCGTTTGATTGGTGACCCACACTTTAAACGATTAAGTCAAAACATAAATAACATGTGCCATATAAATGTCTATTTTTGATATCTATTACTAAATCGGGTCCTATTTGGACCATCCATCTATTTTACAAATGGAAACTAGTTCCTCCAATGTTTTAATATATATTTTACTAATGTGCGTTTTCTCATAATTTTGTCCATCATTCTAAAATGTAATAAAAAATTAGGGAAACTATTTATTTTATTACAATATTTTTTACTAATTTTGAACTGCTTATTCTAAACATAAATGTCGTTTTGAACATTTTCTAGAATTTAGTATAGTTATTTTGTTTTTTTATGCTAATTTATAAATGAATATTTTAAAAAATTAAGCCAAGACGAGATTGACGTCGTTTTGAGTCGAGAGTCTTGATCAAGAATAGGGACTTATTGAGTATTGATTAATTGTTTTAAACTTATTAACAACTTTTTAAACCTCAGCTACAGACACCTTATATTATATTAAAGAAACGTTACTACAAACGCCCCGTAAAAATTACGCCCTCTTCAAAAATTAATAAAAAAATAATAAATGTTTTAAAAATAACTAGTTTACAGTTTAATTCGTTTTTTATGCCGTTTATCATTTAATAATACACAAAGATATACAATTCTCAAAAATAAAATTTTGGTAACGATTTTAAATAAACACGTAAAAATTACTGTAGAACTACTCGAGTAGTTGGTGTACTCCTTTCGAATTTAGTGATTAAACTGAATGTGCGAAAAGTATCTACTGAGACGCACAAGGTTTTAAGTATCAGGAGTTGAGAGAAATCGCGAGTTCTTTTCTATCTAGACATAAAATCTACTCTGTTTTTGTTATTAAGGGCTGAGTAAGTTTTCTATACACAAGTTATGGAAATAAAGAATAATTGTAAATAATCAAAAGTAAGTCGAGTCTTGAAAATTAGGAAATATTGGGTAAACTTACTTAATTATTAAATTCAAATATTCCCGCTTTATATCAAACCTTAAATTCAACTGAAGTTTTTTGCATTTTCATACAAAAAACTTCAGTGTGACCCTATCCACGCCTATCGCGTTTATGTCAGTTCAGTTGTGTGCCGCCAGTCAAAAGGTCTAAATTCTATATTCGATTTAAATTGCGCCTAAATGGTTTTTAATATTTTACCAATGTATTTTTAGGTATGTACTTTTTATAAATTTCTATCAATATTTTCCTGAATTGAAAATATTGATGGCTCTTTTTTGCGAATATAAACATAACTATTCTGTATACATTATTTAAAAACCTGACAAAAAGACAACAACACGTGGTGTTCCCAAGCGGTCACCCATCTAAGTACTAACCGCGCCCGACGCTGCTTGGCTTCAGAGATCAGACGAGTTCTGGCATTTTCAGCGTGGTTTGGTCGTTGCCGTGAAAATGTAAAATAAACCAGCGAATATAAACATAACTATTCTGTAAACATTATTTAAAAACCTGACAAAAAGACAACAACACGTGGTGTTCCCAAGCGGTCACCCATCTAAGTACTAACCGCGCCCGACGCTGCTTGGCTTCAGAGATCAGACGAGTTCTGGCATTTTCAGCGTGGTTTGGTCGTTGCCGTGAAAATATAAAATAAACCAGCGAATATAAACATAACTATTCTGTAAACATTATTTAAAAACCTGACAAAAAGACAACAACACGTGGTGTTCCGAAGCGGTCACCCATCTAAGTACTAACAGCGCCCGACCCTTAATTAATTTAAAAAGTCTTTATTTACAGTCAATTAAAATATAATACAGTTTTATAGGATTTTTCCAATAGCATTTTATCTGAATTAGTTTACAAAATAAAAAATCGGGGGAGGTTTCCCGAGATCCCACCGGACCCCCGGCCCCCCCGTTCGCCGACCGGAGCATCCCCGGGCCCCACCGTTGCACTACCAATGTGTATTGGCGTACGTGCAACGTTGGGACTAGCGGACAATCCGCGCGGCGCCCGGGGACGCCAGGGTCCCGAAGAGACCCCGTTCACCCTCTCCCGAGGCCTAACTAAATAAAAAATTCCAGCCTTTGCAGATGGTCCATCCTCCTGTAACGGTCAATCATCACAATGTGCGTGCCGTTATCAGCCCTTGGGCTCCCTGACGGCGTTTTGGTTAATTCGCAGGAAGCGGCGTCACCTAGGGGACAGAAAAATATATAAGTTTTGGCTTTTCAGGTAAGGGACGGGGACAAGGAAAAAATAGTGCAAAAACCTTTTACCATAGATGAGGCGAAGCAATCGCATTAATAGCCGGGCCCCCTGCACCCCCCGGTATGCACATGCAGGCGCTGCGCTCTCTCGCAAGCAGGAACTCACACCGCCAGCACGCAGGCGCGCGTCCCTGCTTGGCATCAAAGATGAGACGAGTTCTGGCATTTTCAGCGTGGTTTGGTCGTTGCCGTGAAAATGTAAAATAAACCAGCAAATGTAACCATAATTCATCTGTATACATTATTTAAAAATCTGATAAAAAGACAACAACACGTGGTGTTCCCAAGCGGTCACCCATCTAAGTACCAACCGCGCCCGACGCTGCTTGGCTTCAGAGATCGAACGAGTTCTTAATTAATTTAATTTAATTTAAAAAGTCTTTAATAATAGTCAATAAAAAATATACATTGCAGGTTAAAGCAGGATAAAACATTTTTAAAAAATCTAAAACCATTCATACATATATAAATCGGGGGAGGTTTCCCGAGGGCCCGCCGGGTCCTCGGCACCCCCGTTCGCCGATCGGAGCATCCCCGCATCCCACCGCTACATTACCAATGTGTATTGGCTGCGTGCGCAACATGTAGCGATGGGACTAGCGGACAGCTTTCTGCTTACAATGCAAAGATAATTTTAAGCAAATACCATTAGTGGTGAGAAATGCACTCGAGATGCAAAACAGAGTTGAATGTCTTGAAAAGGAGGTGGAAACAATAAAGAAAGATTTAAAAAACAATAACGAAACAGATTTAGCTGCAATTTCTCAGGTCAAACAATATAATGCTGTATGACATTCCTGAAAGTGATTCAAAGTCCAAACGAGTTACGTGATAAAATTGATTTTAACAGACAACAGGTAACACAGTTGCTAGAAAAAGTTGGTATTCAACCCAATGCAATGGTTAAAGTTACTCGGGTTGGGGTAAAGAAGACCAAAGCTAGACCAATTAAAGTCGTGTTTACTTCCAATGAATTTGTAAGATGAATGATGAGTAATAAGGGGAAACTTGCTTGTAAAATGAGCTTGGATAGAACCAAATTACAATAGGATCAATTTAAGGTGGTAGTAACAGAGTTAAATAGAAGGAAAGGCAATGGGGAAACCAATTTGGAAATCAAATACTCAAATGGAGTGCCAAAGGTGGTAGCTTTTCGAAAAAACAACTAAACACCCCATTATTATGTTATTTTCAAAATGTTACTGGTATTAAAACCAAATTGGACGATTTTAGTCACGCTGTGATTTCTTCAGATTAAGATATTATTTTGTTATGTGAGACGAACTTAGATAAAAATATTTTTGATGGTGAACTGGAACTTGAAGGTTATGATTTATTTCGTTTAGATAGAAACACTCTTATGAGTAAAAAAGAAAGTGGGGTGGGGGGGTTGGAGTTTTGATTGCTGCTAGAAAATTTTTAAATGCTAAATTAATTAAGATTAATTGCCTTTCTATTGAGCAGGTGTTCATATCACTTGAATATAATAAAAGTAAATTTGTGGTTGGTGTTCTTTATATTCCACCCAACTATCCAACAGCATCCTATGAAAATCACTGTAAAACAGTTGATTTTATTTTGGAAAAATATCCAAATCATAAATTTCTTTCGATGATTATAATTTACCAGATGCAACATGGAGTATAGTGGAGGACAGAATAAATGTTAACTGCAATCCAAACTCCTCTGCCCTTACCTTAGCTGAAGAGTTTAATTTTTTTAATTTAGTTCAGAATAATAAAATACCTAATACTAGAAATGTTTTCTTAGATTTACTATTTACCAACATAAGGGAATTAAATACTACAGTAGCTGTAGATAAACTTTTTAGTGATAGCTTTCATCACATTTCTTATAATTTTACTTTATCAGGCCATTCTGGTAAAGAGGCTAAGTTGGAGTATGTGGACTATTTTTATGATTTTAAAAATGCTAATTATATACAATTAAATGAATATATCTCGTCTTTTGATTGGGTTAGTTGTTTTAAAGATTTGTCAATTGATCAAGCTTGTAGTACCTTTTACGATATTATTTACTTTGGGATTCCTCTATATGTTCCATTAAGAAGGTTTAAAACATCCAATTTTCCCAGTTGGTTTTCATCAGATTTGAGGAGTTTAATCAAGCAAAAAAAAGTGGCTCACAAACGTTATCAGGAATCACGTAATCAATTAGATTATGAGTCTTTTTCACGTTTGAGATCCAGGTGTAAAATTTTATTGAGGGAATGTAATAAAAGGTACCTGCAAAAAATTAATCTTGATTTAGTTAATAATCCAAAAAATTTCTGGAAATTTATAAATAGAAAGAAAGCAAACTATGATTTGCCAAACTGCATGACACTCAATGATAAAACAGTCTCCTCGCCTCAGGACATAGCTTTAGAGCTGTATTTGCAGAACACTTTTCAACAGTCTATTCCGATTTAAATGTAAATATTCCAGATGATGGTCGGTTATCTAAGAACAATATTTCTATTAGTAAAATCGACATTATGAATGTTTTTAACAAAATTCAAAAATTGCCTAACAAGTATTCCTCTGGACCAGATAGAATTCCAAACATTTTTCTTAAAAATTGTGTCTGTACTATATCGCACCCTCTGTGTCTTTTATTTAACATGTGTCTGGATCAATGTGTTTTTCCAGAGGCATGGAAAAATAGTTTTATTGTTCCCATTTTCAAGTCCGGCGACCGCAAAAATGTAAAAAATTACAGGGGATTGTGTAACCAATCTAGTATTCCTAAATTGTTTGACAACTTTATTTACGATCAGTTACGTTGGTTATGCAAAACACTTATAGTAAATGAACAGCATGTTTTTTTTGTTGGTAGAACTACATCTACTAATCTCCTTTTATTATCCTCAAAAATTCTGCACGCTCTTGAAAATGGGTGGCAGTTGGACGCCATCTACACGGATTTTTCTAAAGCTTTTGATCGGGTCATACATTTGTTGTTGATTTACAAATTAAAAAAATTAGGGATTAGTAAGGGTATTTTAAGTTGGATTTTAAGCTTCCTAACTGGTCGAAAACAAATTGTTAAGATTGGTGATTTTTTGTCTTTTGAAATATTAGTTCTTTCGGGAGTGCCACAAGGCTCTCACATTGCTCCCCTCTTATTTTGCCTTTTTATTAATGACATTGTGGTACATTTGACCCTGTCAGAAGCTTTAATTTTTGCTGATGATCTGAAATTCTTTAGGATTATCCGTTCTGTGGAGGACGCCCGACTGCTACAACAGGACATAATTGCGATTTACAATTGGTCTATACAAAATGGTCTCTTTCTTAATGTTGATAAATGCTGCTTTATCAGTTTTTTTAGGGCTCGTAAAAGGATTCCTTGTGTACTTTTTGGGTGATCAGAATTTAGAGTACTCCGAATCAGTAAAAGATCTGGGAATTACTCTAACAGAAAATTTTACTTTTTCTGATCATATTGAGAATATATCAGCTAAAGCAAATAAATTGTTGGGATTTGTCTCGAGAAATTGTAGGAAATTACCAATTAATTCCACAATAAGTGTTTTTAGATCCTTCGTTAGATCCAATTTAGAATATAGCACAATTATCTGGTCCCCATATTATAATATCTATAAGGATTTACTAGAGAGGGTACAAAATACACTAGGACAAAAAATTAAAGGATCAAAAAAAAAATTCCAAATTTTTAGCCATTTTTCAAATGGCTGTATCTTTGTGAAAAATAGACGTATCGGAGTCATGAAAAATGCAATTTGAAGCTTGAAGTCTCTAGTTTTGAGATTTTGGGACAAAAAAAATTTCAAATAACAAGTATCGCGCAATCCTAATGAGTACCGTAAAGAAAAAAAAATTGATTTTTTTTTGTTTTTTTTTTTTGGTCCACGGACTAAACCACTATATGGATCAGATAGGTTGTTTATTCAGCTTTAATTGGATTTTTTGTAAGCTTTGATACGACCATTTCTCGCTGAGCTATCGGACTTTGAATGGAAATGGATCATTTTGTCTTGGATCCCACAGACAATTAAAGATGGGTTTCAGAAACTCTACAAGGCTGGGCCATCGTTTTTTTTCTCCATTATTAACATGATTTTGAAAAATGGCGAAAAAATGTGCTTTTGGAGGTTTTTTGGAAAAAAAACGAAAAAAAAAGTCCAAACGACTAATGTTAAGTGTGCCTTTTACAGCTCAATATACCCACAAAAACCCTAAAAAGTTTCAATTCGATCCATCCAAACGAAAAAATTAAAGGATCGCGTTTTTTCTCTTAAACGCTCATAATCTCTAAAAATACGAAAAAAAATTTTTTTTTTCATATTTTTATCTCGACCAGCGTTTAAAGTTACGACAAAAAAAAAGTTTTTCTCAAAATTTCAAAAAAAAATTGAAAAATTTTTTTGAATGTTTTCCATTTTTTTTATTCACTTCAGAAAATTTATCTTAGCAATCTCTTATGATTTCCAACGCGATTTCGCTACTGCATTCCGTGATTCTGCTGACCAACTCTTAATTAAATTAAAAAAAAAAATTAAATTTCGACCTCAATTCCACTTTTCAGAAATTATTTTACGATACTTTTTTTTGAACCAATGGCGTAACTACCGGGGGTGCAGTGCCGTCGAATATAAAAGCACTGTTAATGTTCAACATTTTTAAAAATAATTCATTAAAAATAAAAATCTTAACTAGAATTATCGGTAGCATCTAAGTAAAAAGCTTAAAGACTGCCGACTTTTTATGAGAAGGCATTTATATTTTTGTTACTTTTTTCCTTGTTTACTTAACCTAATAAAAAACTTTAAACATTTCAGTTGTTTTTTTTTATATTGTACTTATAGGGGACGCACACACGTGTGTGAAAAACGCGTAAATCCGACAGTGCGACCTCCACGTGGTAGATACGCTTTAGCTAACGCTAATGCCGGCGGTATTTTTTTAAATTTCAGGGAATCATATTTTTTTTTTTTTTTAATTTTGATTTTTTTTTGTCGTAACTTTAAACTGGTCGCGATAAAAATGTGAAAAAAATCGAGAGACTTTTTTTCTCCGTTTTTTTTTTAGAGATTATCAGCGTTTAAAAGAAAAAACGTGATCGTTTAATTTTTTCAAAAATTGAATAGAATGAAACAAAACAACGGCTGGATGGATCGAATTGAAACTTTGTAGGGTTTTTGTGGGTATATTGAGCTGTAAAAGGCACACTTAACATTAGTCGCAATATTCTTAATTCAGCGCGTGATTTTCCAAAAAACCTCCAAAAGCCCATTTTTTCGCCATTTTTCAAAATCATGTTAATAATGGAAAATTAAAAAAAAAACGATGGCCAAACCTTGTACAGAATTTATTCAAGTTTCTGAAACCCATCTTTAATTCTCTATGGGACCACTGGTTGCTGAGATATCGATGATCCAAGACAAAATGATCCATTTCCATTCAAAGTCCGATAGCTCAGCGAGAAATGGTCGTATCAAAGCTTACAAAAAATCCAATTAAAGCCGAATAAACAACCTATCTGATCCACATAGTGGTTTAGTCGAAAAAAATTTTTTAAAGTCTGTGGACCAAAAAAAAAACGAAAAAAATTCAAAATTTTTTTCTTCACGGTACTCATTAGGATTGCGCGATACTTGTTGTTTGAAAATTTGTTTTATCCCAAAATCTCAAAACTAGAGATTTCAAGCTTTAAATTGCATTTTTCATGACTCCGATACGTCTATTTTTCACAAAGATACAGCCATTTGAAAAATCGCTAAAAATTTGGAATTTTTTTTTGATCCTTTAATTTTTTGTCCTAGTGTAGATTTTTGCGTTTCTGTGCTTTTAAAATGCATGTTCACCGGAATCCTCATGAATATGAGAATATTCGTGCTATTACGAATTTAAAATCTTTAGAATCTAGGCGAACATATTTCAATGAACGGTTTATTTTTAATTTAATTAGAGGTAAAGTAGTTTGTCAAAAATTATTAATGAAATTAAACTTATTTGTACCAACCAGACATACTAGAGAATTTTCGAGGACTTTCTTTGTCGATTTTCATTATTTTAATTATTTGATCTTTACTCCATGGAATCAAGCATTAAATTTTATAAATGACAATCCAAATTTGGATATCTTTCATGATTCCATTGAAGTTTTTAAGAAAAAAATAAGTAGAATAACATAATTTTAATTAAATTAAACTTTGATGTAGGTATGCGGGTATTTTGTAGAAATTGTCAAAATTGATTGATTAAACTTGTTAAATTTAAATTAGGATATAATATATAATATTAGTTATATTAGTTATTATTTATGGTATCCATAACTTCGTTATTTTTCTATATATATTCTATGAATATTAGTTATTTTTATTGTCACTTTTATTTTCTTAATAAGATGTTATTTGTATGGTAATGGGGGTTATCCCGTATAAATAAATAAATAATTAATAAATAAATAAATAAATAAATAAATAAATACATAAAACGCATTAAGTGCACTAAGTGACTTAGTGCCTATTGCCAGATAAAATTTTAATCAAAATCAAATTGGTGAGTTTTGTATAGTGGGTAACTCTCTTGGCAGTTCACCTAGAAGTTAGTTCAGTTTAGCTGTACATAGATCATCAACAATTAATTACGGTGCCCTTTAAAGCCCATATGTAATAATAGCGTCGACATGATTCTAGTTAGTAAAATGTCGTTTAAAGTGCCAATTTAATTTAACTGTAAAATAGTATTTATAAAATTATAAATTTTGAGGTAAATGAAAACCAAAAGTCGAGTTTTTGACCATAATATACATATTATACAGATGTTTAATAAATTTAGAAAATTAATACAACTTATTAACGAAACGTGGCTTAAAGGCTTATAATATACCACATCAAAATAATATTTGAAATGAATTTTCCTTATTTGTATAGAGGTTAAGATTTGTTTCAAAGTAATCTTGAGTTTTAGTATTAAACCAAGTCTCAAAACTAATCTTAAATTTAGATTTCAAAAGTTATATAATAAACTTATTTTCTATCAGTCCCGTATTTCATTAAGAAATACATAAAATAAAAAAAGTTGAAATGAAAAATACTAAGTTATTTTTCTGTTACAGTATACACTATAGTGCACTAACTGAAATGAATAAAAAATATATATGCTTGTTGCTGCTGTTGTTGCTTTTAGATAGTGTTTATTGTTTTTCTTACCATAATATAAAAAAAGAACTGTATAGAGGAAAAGGGGGGAATACCGAGCAGAGGATAGTTCCGTGCGTTTAAACATTTAAAATATCAAAACTTATTTTAAAAAACTAACCATTTGCGTCATATCTTAATTCAACTGTAAGCAACCTTCTATTTAGTTTGCAACCTGAATTGGATTGTAGTTAGCTTTTTTTTAATTTCTGTGCGTTAATACAATTAAATCGCTCTCAAAAATAAGCTGTAACTTTATATATATTATATTTAAACTTTTTGATAGACTTTTTACATATTTTTTTTCCTTGTATACAGATTAGTGTTGCTTCGGTTTTAATTAATATCATATTTTCATTTAGTTTATTTTTCAATTAAGGTTATGTCTTTCAGGTGAATGCCATGCGTATAGGCATAAAGTGCCAAGATGATGAATTAGATGATATTTATCTCAACATTTGTTTAGTGTGAAAGAAACAATAAACAATTATGAGTTGTTTTTAAAATATTTCTTTTAGTTTTTGATTTTAGGTTTTACAAATAGTTAACTTTACTATTTTACAAACCCAGTTTTAATAATTTAATAAAGTTTGTATACACAAGCTACGCGGAACTACCATATAGGGTTATTCTTTTAAATGATATAGTACCTTTATCTTTTTTGTGTAATGAGATAGAGATATGCTTCTTTGAGCAAAGTTTCATTTAGGAACATAATTTACCTGATGGTGTAATTTTCTGAATACTATCACTTCCGGTTTAACCTGAAATGACCTTAACATAGGTTTTTTTAAGTGGGACACCCTACATATTTTACTCTCATTTGATTATTGATACAATTCTGCGAAAAATCTTAGGTACAACTGCCATTCCAAAATTAATAGTTTAAGAGTTATTAAAAAAAAATAATAATGTACATGATCTTTAGTAATATTATTATAAAATTTTTGTTTAAAGAAATAGACATGTGCTTATTGATGAAATGTTTTATCTTTGGATATAATTTACCTAATTATCCAATTTAGTAAACACTGTCGCTTCCGGTTTCACGGAAAATACTTCTAACTTTGATTTTATTAATAATCCCCTGTATATTTTAGTACTATAAAATGAAGAATTATATTAAAAAAATTAAGTCAAATAAAACTACCATTCCAACAGTTATACTTTTTAAGTTATTCAAAAAATAATAGTTTATCAGTATTATCTTAGAAGGCCTTCATTTTACAAATACGGAGCTTGGTAGGAAATAACGTCTGCAAAGTTAGCAAAAACATTAATTATTAAAACAAATTATACCAAAATTATCAAATAAATTAAAAAAGAACCCTTGATAAGTTCTTGTTTTTACGGAAGTTTACCAAATTATACGGGGTTAGGATCAACCCGTTAATCCTTCACCCAAGAGTGGCGACAATAGCATATTTGTTTCATATGAATCATACGATAAGATTCAATTTAATTCAATTTATTTATTATTTAAACAATACATTTTTTTACAATTTGTAGTTTAAATCAGCCTAAGCTTCTTCAGCTTATTTTGCAGATATCTAACAAAATACTAGCAACTTATTTATTACTTACTTATACTTATTATTTAAATTTTAATTAAGAAGCAATATTATATTATTTAAAATAATATATTAATGACTAATTTCAAACTAAAATAACTACTGACTAATCTTAAACTAAAATAGTCTATTTAACCTAATAGGGTCTTCTTCGATTTTTGGTTTTAATTATTTTTAAAAACTAGATATTCTAATTATAATATATATGCTATTTATTTATTTTTTAGTCCACTTAAACAGGAGAAAAAAAATTATAAAATTTGAATTATTTTTTCCCGCTCCACTGAAAACGTAACAGACAGAGTTTGCGCAGTTCAACTCAGTTTCGATTTTATACGTTGGCTACTCTGATTGTTTTGTCTGTCATCGAGTGAGGTTAGATGTTTTTCTAGTTTTGTGTTGTATTCACTTTTAGTTATATTTGGTGTGTGTTTTCTGGACTTTTTATATTTCAAGACAGTGTATAGTGCATTAAAAGGGTAAGCAAAGAAACTAAATGTAATGTTGTTTTTTTATAATACATACTAGCTATATTATAGCCGCTATAAGCAAAAAAGTCCTTTGCGAAACAATTTTACAGTACGATTTGAGGCCTTGACATTGAACCAAAGATTTTTTACCATATAGAAAACTTTTGGTTAAAATCTGAAGTTTTTGTGAAAGCATTCTTGAAATATAGTAAACTTATGTTTAAAGGACTTTCAGCTTTATACAGACCATAATGGAAGTTTCTCTATGATGAGAAAATGTCATATGTAATTTTTTAACATATTTTAATGCCACAAATAGCTTTATAAATTTCTCATTTATAATTGTGTAATAATTAGATTAAAAAACTGTACAAGACCCTAAGGGCATTATCCGCAGACAAGTAAATGGACCATATTATACATGTATGTATGTATGGTACTCAAGAATATATTCAAAATATGCATCCGCAGACAACGTGTTAACACAGTGCATAATATGCATACTATGCACAATAATAATATAAAAATATTAATACATTTGTTAATTCTAAAAAGAATTTAACAAATTTTATATCAAGGGCTTAATCCCTACTCGAAACATTAAAAAAATACATACCAAATGTTTCAAGAATAATGTTTAGTTTTTTATTTATAGAACTAAATTAGTTACTCTTCTGTTTAACTTTTAGGCATGGATGTCAAAAACTGTTTTTTGCCAAGTTGCAGAAATTCCTCAAAAAACTGCAAAAAAGTATTTTTTACTGCCCCAAAAGCAGATGCTGTGAGGAAGTTATGGATATCTGTTCTTCAACAACCTTGGATGCCCAACAAATCTGTAGGTGGGTTGTTCTGCTGCGAGGACCATTTTGAAGTAAGTTTAAAAAATATATATTTACTAAAATACGACAATTACTTTTTATTCAAGAACAAAACATTAGCATTTCAGATTATACAAAACAGAAAACGAAGTTAGAACGACCAGATCAAGGCTGACATGGGGAGACGGTCCGTGCGACGCTCTGTATTTTATTAAAAAAAAACACACGTCAGCCTTGATCTTTGTTTCATAGGTTTTGTTTACTTTCAAACGGGCGGTATGTAAAAATATATGCATATTTTTTTATTATAGTTTGATTTTGGGGGGGTTTAACAAAATTTGGGGGGCTAAGCCCCCCGCCCCCCAGTTACGCCTATGCCGCCGACGAGGCATTTTTCGGCGCGCCATTTTTCTTAAATTTGCCAGCCACAAGCAAAGTTGCACTTGTCGATTTTTTTTACTTTCACCTAAAACAAGTTTTGCGATTGACTTAAAATTTTATTTTACTTGATTTTTTTTATAATTAAGTACCTAGTCGAGATAGGTAAAAAAAAAAGATTTTAACATTTTTTTTTCTGTCTCTTTATGGAGTCTATAACTTTTGAGGTAACTTTTAATCCTTTTAACCTAAAGGGCTCAATTTTTACCAGAGCTTGTTTATACAGAGCGTGTCAAAAGTAAAAATATTTTAAATTCTTTTCAAAAAAAGTTGTTTTTTTTTCAATTTTATATTTCATTTTTAGCAGAAAGTCCTCTCGTTTATCTGAGAGAGGTATTTGGCGCGAATTTGGCGGCTGGCAGGTCGAATAAAATAATTTTTTTTTTAAATATTTTAGCTAAGTTATGCATTTTTGCATATTATGAAACAATTTTTATAAAAATTAACTGTAAAAATTACTAAATCAAATGAACTTACCTGAAGTGAAGTTCGATTGTAATTATATTAGGCATCCATTCTGAAGATATCACATTTTGTAGTACATGCATTTGTCACTCCAGCCCACAAAGTTTAAAGAAAATTGTTCAGTACGGCCCTGTATTGCCTACTCCCGACCCCGTATGAGACCTTGCTTTCATTTGTTTAAAGTACGAATGTTTTAACAACCTTTTGGGGCCCAAGGGGGGGGGGTGGGTTGTGATATCTTCAGAATGGATGCCTAATATAATTACAATCGAACTTCACTTCAGGTAAGTTCATTTGATTTAGTAATTATATAACGGCATCCATTCTTCAATATCACATTTTGTAGATGTTTAGAGAAAAAGTTGTAAAACATTCGTTATCCTGCAGTAATAATAAAGTAATTAAGTTTATTTCATTTATTTATAAAGAACGAAACATATTACACTGCTAATCATTTTGAAATACAGATTGCATAAAATTGTCAATTACTGGTCTATTATAAAAAAGCGCAAACGTTGAAGATTCTTTAGACCAGCCGGCTGAGTTTCTAATGGAATCAACTGACAGACCCTTTCTTGACGCCGCCGATGTGGAGGCATGTCTAGTAGAGTGGGCACCAAACACATTGGTGTCTATGCCAGCTGATTTTAGCGTATTTTTGACCCAGCGACTCAAACTTTGTTTAGAAGCTGACCCATGTGGTCTCTTGTGAGTAATAAAAAAATTATCAGAATTTGAACTTCGCAAGTCCTTGGTTATAGTTAAATATCTTTTAATTAGGGTTGCCACACAGATATTTGATTTTTTAGTAAAAAAGGGTAGGTCTAGACATGGTTGATATCTATTAGGAGCCGAAGTTTTAATAATATCTGAAATAAAAATTTTTACTCCTGAACCATCAAAACAAATATTAGAGCATTTTATGGTAGCTAAAGTTTGGATCCTTTGGCCCGTGGCCAAGGCCATTAAGGTTACTAACTTATTGGTTAACATTTTTAAACTTTTATCAGAAGTCTTTTCTAAAAAATTTAACACTTGTTGAGGATCCCAAATCGAATTATATTTAGCTTTTGGGGGTCTTTTCCGAAAAATGCCCTTTAAAAAGCGTTTTATTTGAGGATCGTTGCCAATGTCATATAAAACAATTAAAGAGAGAGCGGCTCGATGCGAGTTAAATGTTCCATAAGCACTATTTGTAGAATTGAGAATTCTTTGGAAAAACATTAAAACATGAGAAATCTTACCCTCAAATGGCGAGAGACCTTGTTCTTCGCAAAACTGCCACCAAAGCTTAAATGTTGAGTTATACTGCTGTAATGTTGAGGCAGCAATAGAATCCAACATAGTGTCTATGGCGTCCTCTGGTACCCCTTTTATTTTAAACGCTTGGCGGATAAGAGCGCTGCCACCAGGGTAAGATCTTGGTTCAGCGGATGTTTCCTGTTGCTGTAAGGACAAGATAAGAGGTTAGGTCTAGGACTAAAAGTTAGAGGTTTACCTACAACCATTTTTAAAAATAAAGGGTACCATGACTGTGATTTCCAAAGGGGCACCACTATGATACCTGTAGCGTTGTCTGTGATTATTTTTTGTAAGACACGTAACACAAGCGCAAATGGAGGAAATGCGTAAAACATGTAATTTTCCCAGTTAAGGGTAAAAGCATCCACCGCTTCGGCTGATGGATCCTTGAACCATGAGATATATCGTTTACATTTACAGTTAAGAAATGATGCAAACAAATCTATATTTGGGTTACCAAATTTATTTGTTATTACGTTAAATATTTTATTGTTCAGGGACCATTCGGTGTCGGATTGGAGAATCCGTGACTCACGGTCCGCTTGCCAATTATCCATTGAACTAATGTAAGAGGCAAATACCCAAATATTCCTTCTCTCACACCAATTCCAGATCTGCCTGGCTAAAATATTCAAAAAAGGGTGTTGAACACTACCCATTCTGTTAATACTGGCCATGGCAGTAGTATTATCAGTCCTAATCAGAATATTACAGTTACTTAAATGTTTTGCAAAACATTCAAGGCCAAGGAATATTGCCTTTAGTTCTAATATATTTATATGTTTTGCTTTATCTGAAGTGGTCCACCAACCATGTGTCCTTTCACCCTGACAAAAAGCACCCCATCCAGACAAGCTAGCATCTGTAAAAATTTCTAGAACAAAAGTATCATTTCTTAAATAATTAAATGTTA
Source organism: Brachypterus glaber (assembly GCA_958510825.1). NCBI lineage: Eukaryota > Metazoa > Arthropoda > Insecta > Coleoptera > Kateretidae > Brachypterus > Brachypterus glaber. The sequence goes on from OY294045.1 coordinate 40,935,775, forward strand.
AATCGATATTATTTCGCCACCAAGTCATATCAGAAATTATATCTTGTGACATATTTAAGTAAGCGTTGTAATTACCACGTTGGTATTTTAGCGAAAGAAATTTCTCCCTTTCAAAAATTTTTGTATAAAGCCAACCGTATGTTACGGCTGGACAAGCAGCGGTAAGAATTCCCAAAAAACGGGCAAATTTTTGAATTTTACAACGCTTCTTGGTCATAAGATTATCAAGCCATTTGATAATGCGATCTCGTTTTTCTTGGGGTAAGACTAAGATAAGGTTTTCTGTATTAAAAATAAAGCCCAGGTATTTGCACCTGGTGCTAGGAGCAATTACACTTTTATTATAATTTATAATAAAACCCAAATACTCCAGCAACTCAATAGTTTTTTGGATGTTTTCAGAACATTCCTTTTCTGTGTCACCTATCAACAGAAAGTCATCCAGGTAACTGACACAAGTAACCCCTATGCTACGCAGTCGTTCAACAACTGGTCGCAGAAGTTTAGTAAATAGATATGGAGCGAATGCCAGGCCGAAAATCAGACAGTTACATTGATAAAGTAAACCATTAAACATAAAACGTAAATATTTTTTATATTTCTTGTGAACTGGTACAAGATAGTAAGCGTCTTTTATATCTACAGATGCTAGGTAGCTATTTCTTTTTATTAGACTAGCAGCTGTTCTTCTGTCCTCCATTTTAAAATGGGGGGCAACAACAAAAGAATTCAGTTCTTTTAAATTTAAAATAAAGCGCTTTTCTCCATTTGGCTTGTCTACAAGAAATACTCTCGACAAAAACTGACCTTTGATGGGATTACATCTTTCGATAACCCCATTCTTTTGTAAATGATTTACCTCCCTACTCAATTGTTCCCGTTCAATACTGGAAAAATTCTGAGAGTGTGGAGGGTGTTTTTGAGTCGGTATTTCTGAGAAAGGAATTTTATAGCCTTGAGTCCAGCTCAATACTACAGGATTGGACGTAACTGTAGTCCATTGTTTGTAAAAATATTTTAAACGGCCGGCATGGCATTGTAGACTTACCCGACTTACTCCCTCCGTCTCGATCTGTCCTTGCGAAACTGCGTTGTTGCTTTGTTGGACCTCCGACTGTCCCAGCGATATTTTTTCTGGGATCCCGTCTCGCCTACACGACGGACGGGCCGAGTTAAGTTTTTTGAAGGGTAGGGTCGCTGCAAGTTTCCCCCCTCCTTTTTTTGAGGCCTAAAATTTGTAGAAGTTTTGAGGTCTTTTCCCACACTTTCCAAATTTTTTACAGACTTAATTTTTTCCGTTAAGTCGTTGCCAAACAAAAGTTCTGAAGGGCAGCTCTTTTCCATGAGCTCCTTCGCATTTTCATTCAATATTGGTAAAATGCAATTTTTCCTCGTCACAGAAATTCTGTGAAATAAGTTACAAAGAATTTTACCTGAATCGGAAAAATTTTTTAGCAGGTTATTTTTAAGTTCGGAAGGAATATTCTCCTGTTCCTTCAAAATTGCTGTAAATCCTTTGCCAAGAGCGGAGATTCCTTTTCCCAATTGGTTTTGAAGCTCTGTCTGGGAAGCATCCCTGACCTTAACCGGGTTATTTTTGCGAATAATTTGGAAAATTTCGGGATTTAACCTTGGAGAAATCAGGTTAGACAAGTTACATGGAGCTTCATGCTTACCCAACAAAACATTGGATTCCTCTTTGGGTATTCCATTAATAAAAATATTTTTCCATCTTGGCACGAGTTCCGCATGCAATGCGAAACCTGTATTAGTAAATTTTTCAGGATTGTTGCCTAGTATTTCTAAAACTTCTACAGGAAGTTCAGAATCTAAAACTTCTTCAGGAAGCTCCGAATCATCATGGCATTGTAGTATATCCTGTTCATTTAAATCAGGAACATTCAATGATCTGATTTCTGAAATCACGCTGCAAGCGCGATCTTGTGATAAACCCCTATTACGGACCACGCTTCGACTTCTAGAACGATCACGGGAGCGCAGTCTCCCACCGTTTCCTCGCTCAGACAGGTTGCGTACCCTTGAGGAGGCTAGTGAGCGCCTTGATGCGTCTGTTGGATACAATCCGCTGACGTCACTCCGTTCAACCGAGTTTCGTACCCGGGAGGAGGAAAGTGTACGCCGGGGTGTACCATTGCGATGATGCAATCTATCGCGTTGGATCGACCTGCTTACGTGGCGGCCATGGTTCTTTGACCTATCCGGCGAAACACTTCTTTTCCTAGTCCTAGAATAATCACGCTTTCTTCTTTTTAACTCTCGCTCTAATTTCAATAATCTCTTTTGAATATCTGCCTGTCTCTCAGGTGTAGAGATTTCGGAGTCGGATGAATCTCGACTCCTTGTCCTCTTTTTAGTTCCACCCATAGCTAAAGAAAAAACCTAAAGAGAACTATAAGGAAATAGATAAAGAATGGTTTTACTTACTGTGAGTAAATAGAACAAGATTTGCTTGTAAAAGCACTAAAACACCGTTTAAAACACAAAAATCACCAAACAGCGTAGCGAAACAACCTTGCGGGCGAAGCACAAAAGGCACAATGAAAGCAAGGTCTCATACGGGGTCGGGAGTAGGCAATACAGGGCCGTACTGAACAATTTTCTTTAAACTTTGTGGGCTGGAGTGACAAATGCATGTACTACAAAATGTGATATTGAAGAATGGATGCCGTTATATAATGTACGTTTTTGTATGGAAAACTTTTTTCCAGAAAGACAATAAACTGAGTAACTATAAGCTATAGCTTAAGAATGAGTTGACATAAAACCATAAAATTTGGAGGATCACTAATAAATATTTTTGTATGTAAATTAATACTAACAGTACTTATTTTGTTGCAGATGATCAAGTCAGGGAAAAGTCAGCGAATTTGGATTTTAAATTTCGGTGCCAATCCTGCAGGGAACATGTACTAGCACTATTATTTAAAGTTATAATTAAAAATGAGAATGTCACTTGTATTATTTCCATTTATCTTGTGTTAAGTTTATTTATTTATTTGTACAATCATTGTATTATATAATAAATTATGTCTACATTAAATCCCAAGATAAGTAATTTTCATATACATAATATAATATACATACATATACATATTTTCATATACATAATATACATTTATATTTAAATAAATGTTTGTTTTTCAATACTTTTTTTGAATTTTATTACCCCACCCTAACTTATTTTTTTGTGGATTTGAGGAAAACTATGTTGTTTTCTAAAATTCTGACCCTAAAGTAATTTCCTATATCTTCAAAGAACATAGAGGGTCCCCCAATTTTTAATTTAGAGGGCTTGATGTATTTCATTTTGTGGTCCACTTGTGCTAATGCTGATTTTTGCACTTAACCTCTGCAATTGCATGCTTATATCCACCTAGAACAATTAAAAATGCTTTTTACTTTCTATGATTATATCGAAGGCTTCATAACATGGAACGGAAACCAAAAACTGGTGGTACACCTCTACGTTATAAAGCCCTCAATATCAAGAAAGTGTTAAATCTTATTCTGAGCGGGGGGGGGTAGTTCCCAGGAAAAAATCTGGTTGTATATCATGGCTTGGTTCTAAAAGGGCCAATGTCACTATATCCTTATTATAAGTTATACTGCAGAACTAACTTTTTCTTAGATCTATATAACCTAAAAAAGCCAACGTCAGTGTAGATTTTAAGTGACAAGGGTGTTTTTAATAAACATGTCTGTTAAACTGCTAAAACAGCCAATATTTTGTTTGACTTAGTGTATCTGTTTAAAATTTTTGACATTGGCCCTTTTAGAACCAAGCCACAGATATATACTCGACTGGGGCTCCTGTTGCCCCACAACAGCTGACTTTTTATAAGGTATTTAAAATAGAACCCCAGAATTCCACAGACCAAAATAACTAAAATAATTTACCTTTAGAAGCTGTACAACTTTGCAACTAAGAATGACATCATTATTTTCATCAATTTTTTTACTGTGCAAATACTAGTGCTCTTGTTCTGATTTAGTTGCACATAACCACTAACATCTTTCTCCATAACCTGGTCCTGCAAATATACAATATGTTTTAAAATATCCTCCACATTTTTCACAAATTACTCAAAAAAATAGTTTATGCACATAAATAGAAAAAAAAACTTAGTAAAAACTAAAATTAAAATAAAGAGTGTATACTGACCCTACATTTTTAAACCTTCGGAACTCCACACTAAAATAGTCCAAGTTTTTTGCGAAAAATTCTTTAACCATCACGTAATTAAAGTGTAGTAAATTTTCGCTACTTGCTTTCACAAAAAAAAATCCACTGAAGCCATAATTAAAGCAAAAACAAACCGATTCCGAAATTTAACACGGAACTCTCCACTGACAGATAAAAAGTGAGGTTATGTCTACGCTAGCAGTTTAGCCACACTAAGAAATAAAATGTCGTTTCTGCGCAGTCTCTATCTGTGACGTAGAAAATAAGGCGCGACGAAAAAATTTAAACTTTAAATCGATTTTTAAAATAGTTAGCGTTATCAAAAAGGAAAATTACTTTACATTTACCTAACTATTATAAAGTACTTTGTAAATCAGTGTTCAAATATTAAAAACAAGACTTAGTGGAGAACCCTATTGAAACAAGAAGAGGACGAGAGTGATTCATTTAAATTTACATACCCGGGTTTTTAATCTTGTAGAATTTTCCTTAATAAATTTTTTAATTTATTTTTTAGCAGCGCTTTTGAGTTAAAATTTTCTTTGGCAGCATATTATAAAGTTTTGAGGCCTAGAAAAATAGAGATCTTTGAATATGAATTGAATCTAGGTGTTAATAAAGAATCATTTTTTACAAATCTTGTTTTTATATTGTGTTTTGGTTTGGAACATTTACTTTGGTTTTGGCATACCCATAGTAATGTTTTGTAAGCATAAAGGATTCTAATGGAAAAAAATTTTAAGTTCAGAATATAGCGCATCTGTACTAAATTTTCTAGATTTTTTAAATAGCATTTTTGTTAATGTATTTTGTGTAACAAATTGTCGTAAAGACCCCCCATATTAAAATACAGTACCTTAAGAGTGATTGGATTAAGGCATCATATACTATTTTTAAAAGTTTGCTAAGAATATCTCTTAATTGATTAATGCATACATACATTTTTTAAGTTTTGTTTTAAGATATTGAATATGATCTGACCATTTAAGATGATGATCCACTACTAAACCAAGACATTTAATTTGTGTGGTTTTTGTAATGATTTAGAATCGCAGTTGTGCGCTTGACAATTTTCTTCGTGTATTTTTAAAATATCGAGGTCAGGTTGATCAGCAGCTGAAAGAGAAAATGCACTTTTTAAAATGGAAGCGGAAGATATTCTAAATTTAGTCCTGTATTATCAAAAACTAATCTACATTGCATTTTTCTCTAAATATTGATAAAAAATACGCTGCTACACAAGCCAAGTGTGAGTATATCATCATAAATTTCCTGTGTACTGGTTCCATTGATTGACACCTATGAAAATCCCATCTATACGTCTTTGTATAAGTAAATTTAACAGTCGTATTTCATATATGATTAAATCGTATAAGTTCTTAATGCAATATAAATATTTTATATTTATATTTTTTGTTGCATTTTTTATGTTCTAATTCATATTTACGCATTGTAATTTATATAAGTATAACTTTAAGTAAGTACCGAGGTAAGTACAAAATGTATTTATTTATTTTTTATTTGACTTGTCTTATAATATAATATTATTATCATATTACGATCGATAGGAATTAAGTAATGATTATTATTATAGGTGTCTAAAAAATTGGGAGACTAGCATCCCTACTCTCAATTTCCCTACGTCCTCACATCCCTACTCCATAACATCCCTACTTCACAACAACTCTACTCCGTAACATCTCTACTCCATAACATCTCTACTCCCCAACAACTCTGACGTGCTAAGCTGAAAAGTCCTATCTACATAGGTTTAACATACACAGATAGGACCTTTCAGCTTAGCAAGGCAGAACTCTACTCCTCACTATATGCACTCGATTAGCCACTTCTCTTAACTCAAAAAAAATATTTGTCACTGTTAAATATCAATTGTTTATTAATTACTTACGTATTAGTGCATGTTAAGAGTACGCGGACAATGTAACTTTTAGAATACCTAATATATTTGTGATTGTTCTAGATTTGAATTTAAAGATGAGAGTTTTCTAGGAGTTCTTAAATTTAATGGCAGACTAACATCTCTACCCCCCGAGGCAGCCGCCTCATTGCCTCACCCCACTTCAGCTGCTGCATTTTGCAGGTATTTATCGAACTCATTATTTACGTCAATAAGTATAGATTTCACTCAATGTCTACGGTAAAACTTTACACCGGTAAAACAGTTTAAATACATTATTCGAGCTTAAGCTAACATTATTTGGGCTTTTAGTAAGTAAATACCAACATTAAATATTGTCGGAGTTCAATAAGTAAAAATGCAAAGTTATTTGAATACGCAACGAGTTATTATTCAAAAAACACAAGAAATTACTCCGAAATTAACTCCGGATCACAAAGTCAAAGTTTTTTAGTCTGTGTAGATATCATTGAGTACCTGTCTAGCTTAAAAATACCAAGAGTTCAATGACCAGACATTATGCTTGAAAATAGCATACATACTTTTGCAGTCACATCTGCAAAATATAGCCTACCTCAAACTTTAGACACTTAAACTACTTAAATTCACATTTATATCATCGTGATATATTTCAAGGGCAATTTACATTACAAACAAGCCATGAAGATCTATAATGCTTGACATTTTAGTGTATACTTCTCGCAGAGGAAAATAAACTAGGACCATACATAACTTTTCATGGAAAAGTTTCTAACCACGAGGTAATTTTCCTTGTGTGACAAAAACTAATAATTTCAGTTCGATTTGGCGAAAGCCTCATAGCACCGTTCGAGCAGTGACGGACTGGACAGGTGAGATAAAAAAAAATTACAGCAGGATAATCGACCAAAAAATCATGCAGTTTCGGCTTAATAATGTCATGAAACGCCGAGAAAATGTAAAAAAAGTGGGTGTTAAAAAAATGTATGTCTGGGGACAAAACGGACAAAACTATAGTTTTTAACGATATCTCACGTATTATTTATAGTAGTAAGACATTTTTTTTTGCATAAATGAAAATAATGTTTAATTCTCTACTAACACATATGTAATAATTTTTATCGTAGAACTATTAGTTTCCGAGATATAGGTATTTTAATAAATTTTGATATATTTTTACATTTTTAATTGCATGTCAAATTTTGACAATAGTAAAATTTCAATCATAGGTACAATTAAATTTTAATTTACTTTGATTTTTCTTTTAATAAATTTCTGATAATAATGGCCAGAAAACACAATCCGATAAAGCTACAAGAAGAAGAAAAAATGAAAGGAAATTGTCCAAAACTACAGGAAAAATAAAGCCCATTTGATATCGTATTTTATAAACAACCTCATTTTTCCACCCGTCTATAGTCTAATTCGTTTATACGTGATAGTGACTCATGCTTAATGCGCCCTCCCGCTTTACGGTTCCTTCACCGCAACGCCTATACTTGGTCTACTCTTTTTACGTTTCGTTCCCCGCTCGGTCCACACTTTTAAAATGAGTCAGTAACGGATCATAGAATAAAAAAGATACCCGCTTCACATTTTTTTTATGTTGACTTACAAATCCCACCTGTGAGATACGCTGTATTAAAAAAAAATTACTCTATCATCTTTATCATCTGAAATATAAGGAGTTACGCATATATAACATCGGCCCACAAAAAAAAAACAGTCAATTACTTTAACCAGTCTATATTTTTCTTAAGTATTTTTGTGTGCTGAAACCAATTTGACACTGACATGGCTGGCTAAATTTTGATAGTTGTACCCGAAAAAATATAGTCTGGTTAATAGTAAGTGAACCTAAATACTTTTTTGTGAGTCGGTGTAATCGTAGGAAGAACATGTTCTAGAGGTATATCCGAAGAGTACAATAAGAATCGTCTAAACACTTTGGACAGATGTGCAATGAGCTCTATCATTCCAATTGTAGACGTCAAGCTGTTGACTGCGAGCGTCACCCCAAATGAATCAATCTGAATCGCAGACCAGGAGGTAATTGTACTGACTGATTTCTTCCGAATGTGGAGTAACTATTGTTAGGCTGGCATACAAAACTATCTTGTTTAGTTGTGGTACTTATTAACAACTTTCTGGAGGTGATTTCAGCGCCAATATTACCGCAAGACAAAAACTCGAGTTTATCTTGCAAAAGTTTTACGCGAGAGCACAAGACTAGGCTTATTTGGCGCTCCGTATATCTTTATTGTAAATAATAAAAATACGAAAATGACAGAATATTTAAGTGATAAAAACTGAAATTTTTTAATTGACAGAGGTGGTATTTGTATTGGCCCGTTTGATATTGGATCAGTAAATATAAGGAGGGTCTCCAAATGGATTACTTGTGGCGGTATTTACTTTGCGCGGTTCTTTCTCCTGCAAAATGCCTAAATACAAATCTGTGACAAATTCCAACTTAAAAAAGAAAAACTGGCATCCACCTACTACATTTGAAACTCAGCACATAATCTTGTTTTCAATTTTTAAAATTTGTTTTATTATTAATTTTTTTTTAATTTTCCAATGAAGTAGTTGCATGTCAAATTTTGTTACTTTGTGGCACAGTATCTGCTACAGATTTAAATAATTGTATTTTGCATGATATTGTTTACCGGATAATTTAAAATCGTGCCTTATAAAAAAAATATAATTTTTATTCTTTTTATAATTTTCAAATGAAGGCGGAATTTTGTAGAAAAAATCTGATTATATATCTTATTCCAATCTAATATATTTTTTTGTTAAAATTATCTGCGTCAGTTGGCCAGACTGCGATCAAGTAGCGAAAGGGAACGCCTAAAGTAGTTTCTGAATGGGCATTATAAAGCGTTCCAGGAGGTCGGATTACTGCCAAGCCAATTTTTAATGTTCTTTTACTCCATTCATATGTGATGTTTAGATGTTATGACGTTGATATGATTTTCATTTTATTGTGTTAAAATGTGCGCTCAGCATTGTAATTATAGAAATATTTTCACGTGGGCTAATGTGTTTGTTATTGAAATGTCATAATTTGCTTCACATGTTTGAAAACCGTTACTAATTTTGATGCAGATGTGTATTTACAAGAAAAATATGGAAAATATATAAGTAAAGTAATACTATATAATATTTTATTATATAATAAAATAACTAACGGTAAAAATTACACTTTTAAAAAAACATAGTAAACCTTTACATTTTTTATACATTACCTATAATTCCATAACCAAAGATAACTTTTATCTCCCACTTCAAAATTTTTCATAATATGGAAAATATTTCTAAATTAATGTATGGTAGTAATAATGTTACTTCAGTAAGTTTTGATATTACTAGTCTTTAATTAATGTTCCTTTTAAATATTATAAGATTAAAATTAGAAAAAGATAAACAATTTCTTAAAAGACTGTTATTTAATTGTGTTAAAATGTTTTCTCATTATTGTTATACAAATATTTTTAAGTACAAATGTATTTGTTATTGAAATGCCATAATCATACAGATGTGGATATACTAGAAACATTAAGAATTTGTTTTTCATAGAAGTCTTACATATGTCGTTCATTCTACGAAAAGATGGCATTTTCACTAAGTCAACTATCATTTTGGAAAGGGTACGCTAATGCTATTTTATACAGCATTTTAGATTCCTACTTACCCGAGGAATAAGTAAACGTGCCCAGCGGTGCACTTTTTGCGTTTTGTTTGTATTTTCTTGGGTTATTTTGAAAAATTCCGTAAACCTTCTAACTTTAGAAAGGCTACCGTTTTTATGGTAATTTTAATTTTTTTTACCAGAAATCTTTATTAAACCTGTCTGCAATTTTAAGGTTAGATTTTTTTAATATCATACTAATTATTAATTATAACTATTAATTAAAATGAAATAGTTATTAGCGTTAGAAAGTTTACAAAGCATAAAGCCATGCTTGTTAAGTTTTTGCTTTTGTGAAATTATAAAAAAAATCACCTTTTAATCAGACACCCTTAAAAACCGTCATAACAGAAAACTATTGTTACCAACTAAAATGTGTAACTAACGAATATGTTCCCAAAAAAAAAATAATAATAATAATAATAAAAAGTATAGGTTAGAAAAATATGAAAACTTGGGGACAATTTTTTTTCTTATATAACTTTTTTTTAATTTGTTTTTGTGCTCTTGGGATGATACTTTCTAGTCCATAGTTTTCCCATATTCCAACTATTTAATTTAAAACTATTTTAGTGTTTTTTTAATTTACTGTTTCATTTAAAACTTTATTTTCGTACTCTTAAAGTAGCGGAAATTGGTCTAGGACTTGCCATTTTTAGTGACTTTTTGACACAAAAAAGCCGCAACACCCACAAAAAAAGACTTATATTAACCAAATTTACGTTGTCAAACTAATAAAACTATAAAGCCCCTAAAAATATTCAAAACATTTAAAAAAGTAAAAATTAAAACATTAAAAATCTGTATTGAACTTCCAGGCAGCCTAGTGGCCAGTTGGTAGAAATATCGATGTGCGATGTATATTAAAAGACTTAACAAATATTATAGCATTCTTAAATACAAGATTTACTCGCAATTTTTAAAAGGCAAAGTAAATATTGTATTTTTTAAAATACAATTGTAATAGAAAATTTATTTTCTCAATACCAAATAGGTAAGTTGAAATTACTTAATCAAAAAGTAGACAGTAATTGAAAGTACTTTATCAAACAGATTTAGTGATAGATGAAATCAGTACAAACAAAACCGTAACTAAAGACGCGATTTAACGCGCAAGGACACTAATAGCCATTATTTCAATTGATAGTAAACTCTCAGTTTCGAAACCAACACTTTTCTTCAGTCGTTTTGGTAACGAACACAAATGTTGGTTAATTACCAAAAATATTACCATAGACTGAAGTAATGGCTGTAATAATAAAATAAAAAGTGTTGGTTTCGAAACTAAGAGTTGACTATCGATTGAAGTTAGGGCCTTAAGTGTCCGACACTTACCTCAGGGGGACATCTAGACACAAGACTACTATTTTTAGTTTTATACAATGATTCCATAAAAAAATGATTTCTTGAATTGTCACACATATAAATGTCAAAAATATTATTAATAAAATAAGATTTTAACTCCTTGGTAGTGAGAAAAATGTAATGAGCTACTCGTAGGTTAGTTTTTTCTGTCTTCGGTCGTGTTTATAGTCAGCTTCACTTCGGTCCACAAAATACGACCTCGCACAGAAAAATTCACTTACCTCTACTAGGAGCCCAAATAACTATTTTTAAAATCAGGTGGTGCCAAATTCGCACTGACAATAAAATATCCCTTGTAAACGTACATCTTTGTCGTTATCATGTCTAACTTTGTTCGGTCCAGAAACACCTATTGATCCTGTTTTCCCCAGATGACCATACTTGTCAGGTGTACAATAGAAGACATGTCGTGATAATCAGGCTCAGACATATGTGTTGCTGTACAACATAGTTTTCAAAAACTCGCACCTACTCATTTCGTTTGGACTTTTTCAAATCTGATGTATTTAATATTGTATTACATTTCAGCTACAGACACATTTAGATTTTACGCATTGTGTAGGTATATACATTTATACACTGAAAAAAAGAAGATCCTGTTGGGTTAATCAATTTAATACTATTGCTCCGGATCCGGTAGCCCCAACCAAATCGTTTTTTCAGTGTATGATTAATAACACATTTTTGAAGGAAATACACAGGACACCAAATAACAATGTTTGTAGTGTGTCATAACTATTATCTTTCTCTGAAAGTAGTTGCTATTCTATTTTTCTTACCTTTCTATTTCTCTTTAGTTAAGCAACTATTTTTCTAATTGCTGCAACCAGAAATCTGGTAAGGGCAACAAGACAAATTGTTGTGCTTACCAGGTTCTTAAAAAGTTTTTTTTCTGGTAATCACTGCAAGTTTAGGTGTTACTAGATTTATGGTTCCAGGAACCAAAAAAATAGTTTTTCCGTATTTAACTATTGATTGCCCCTACCAGTTCGTATTAATAAAAAGCTTTGAAAATTACGTCGCGAGTTTTGCAATGATGTTGTATTACCAGGAATTGCAAATAGTGCAAATTTAATGATAATTACGCATGCAGAGTGAGTGGTGGTTCGTCTGGGTCCTCCGGATGGCGCCTTATTCTGTGTCCGTTTCAAATGACCGATACATTAGATATAATGTCGAGATTGCACACTGAATATTCTATATGTAATTAAACAAGCTCGATTAATTTATTTAAATGATAGTTTAGCACATATAATAAGCCAGGGCTGGACTGATTTTGAAACAGGGAAGGTCAAATTTGCAACCTTGATCAAACTTTATTGTTTCGTTTATCTGGTTAAATATTTTCTGAAGATACACATTTTCATAATAGCTCTAAAAAAAATATAAGTTTATATACAGATACTAGATGTGATTTTATGTTATTAATTGTCTTACCCAAAAATGCCTCTTAAGGAAGCTAGAGCTCTTTAAAGATAGCGTTACTTCAATTTTTTTAAAATGTCTCAAAAAACTGTACAAACAAGTATAACTGTTGGAACATCTGACATCTACAAATACAAAAAGTTTATATTTACTTTTTTTTCGAAGATGGTGCATCATAGAAACTTCAAATGGAAGGAAATTATCTTCTATTATATAAAATCCAAACTGACTGACTTCAGGAGACAACATCCAGCCCAAACCCCTGAACCTAGAAACTTGAAATTTGGAAAGTTTGTTCCTTTTTTCATGTAAGCCATTTTTCTAAATTCAACCCGTAAGGGGTGAAACGGGGGTTGAAAGGTTTTTAAAAAAGTTCGCCTATCTCAGAAACCAAGTTTCAAGCAAGTCCAAGTAACTTTAAAAAATATAATTCGCCATATTAGATCAGCCATTTTGAACCCTAACTTTTAAATTCTGACCTCGGATTCAGATTCAGCTAGCCAAAATACGTAAGAATTGACTAGTCTGATCTGCCGCACTCGAGATTTTTTTTTGTGCCGGTGTTAATATTAGACCTTTTTAAAAAGTGTGCCTATCGAAATCGAAAAGACACGTGTTTCAGAAATTTTCGATATTCTACGTTTTTTTGGTACGTAACTGTTGGTCAGTATTGTATTAGTTATTTACAAACGATTTATTTCTATTACGGAACAGTATATTTAAATTACCTTGCATCACTGATGACTATTTCACACCTTGCATTTTTAGTTTCTTGACCAATCAGATCAAAATAAATCTGATAATTTTTGCACATGTGCAATTATCACTTGGTTACTATGGAAACAAGAAACTGACAGTTACTGACATCTTAATAAATGTTATATTTTTTGCAAAATGTGTTTTTAATTTGTTTATTTATTTTTATTCATAAGCAATATAAATGCTTATTTTATTACCAAAACATCCTAGGTATAATATATATATATATATATATATATATATATATATATATATATATATATATATATATATATATAATATGCACTTTCCATCTTAAAAGCGTTAAATCACTAAATTTTAATTTATTTAATTGAATATTGGTATTAAAAACAGGCCACTAAAAACTAATTTAAACACTTATTTATTAAAAATATATTTGCAGTAAAGAAGTAAATTATTTACTTCTTTTAAATTACGGAAATCAAAACATCAAATGACTGCGCTGGTACCAAACCGATCACATTTGTTTACGGGTGGAAACACCCGTTATTTTATTTATTTTCAGTTGAAAACTAAACAAAAACAGCAATGATCTTTATTTAAATGCTAAAATATATGATAACAACTATTTTATTGGAATAATCTCAAGCATAAAATATCCCTCAAGCAAAGTTTAGACTTGTCAACATTCGCGAACAAGTGAACATCGTGGTTTTAAAAATCGCCACAAATTTGATATTTAAATTTTTAATTATAGTTGTAAAGTAATATTGTTGTTTAGTTCTTAAATTTTTAATTTAAATACGAAAAAACATTAAACATGGTAAAATTATATATTTCCTTATTTTGTTTGTGAAATAGTCTTTCAAAATACCATTCGTGAATGTCGAATTATACATAATTTTTTTTACTGTATATAAAAAAACATTTTGCTTAAGGAAATTGTTTGAGTGCATTTTTCGTGTTACAAAATTCCGAGACCACAGGCCTGTGGCCAGATATTGTTTTTTGAACTTTTTGTAAGTAGTATTTTTCTTAAAGTTAAATATTTTTTTATAAAAATATAGTACAAGGGCATAGACCCCAGTAGAGAGAGAGAACAGGGGGTTCAAAAAATCTTTTTTGCGAAAAACTAGTTTTTAAACTTGACGACGAAATAGTATACTATGGACTTTGAAACATTTTATATTAACGGCTTGTTTTTTTTTTTGTAAGAACTACGTATCAAAATTAAGCAGATTAAAACACATTAAGCATCGTTTAAAGAACAAAAACTTAATTTTGAGAAAGGCCTTCTTTGGCCAGACAGACAAGTTCGTTTGCGGCTCACAGCTTTCGTGTTATCCCTTGATTTCCTTACATCACGCGACCGCCTCCGCTCGTCACCGGTCACGCCATTTTTTTATTTATTTTAATCGGAATGTCGGGTTAAAGAATGAAAGTAAAAGTTTATACACTGTACAAAAAAAAGCATATAGCTTAAATTAACACAAAGTCGTGTTAATTTGAATTCGGCTAATTTCGTTAAAATTTTATTTTTGAGATACCAATCAATAATTTTATATACACTGCAGTATACAACAAAAGTTTGGTAAATTATTGACATGCAGCTACATTTCGTCACTCAAAGTGCAAAAGGTGGTATTTTAATTTTATTTTGTTTTATTTTGGTGATAAATTGTGGCATTTTAATAAAACTCAACAACTCAGTAGGGTCTCTGAACGAAGTGAACATAAAACTTTACACTGTGTAAAGTGTAAAGTTTAATGTCATTTCATTTAGGTTTCCTACAATTTAGAACAAAAAAGTAAAATTTTACTTAAAAAATTTTGCACTTTGAGTGACGATTTGGGTTAAATTGTCAGTAGTAATATTATAAGTGCATGTTGAATTATCGATAACCTTTTTACTGTATTAAAAAAATATTTTGCTTGTCAGAATTTCCTTAAGTAATTTTTTTATATACAGTAAAAAAATTATGTATAATTAACATGCACGAATGGTATTTTCAAAGACTATTTCACTATCAAAATAAGGAAGTATATAATTTTACCATGTTTAATGTTGTTTCATATTTAAATTAAAAAGTTAAGAACTAGACAACTATAATTAAAAATTTTAATCTCAAATTTGCAGCGCTTTTTAAAACCACTTTTTTGCGAATGTTGCCAAGTCTAAACTTTGCTTGAGGGATATTTAATGCTTGAGATTATACCAATAAAATAGTTGTTATCATATATTTTAGCATTTAAATAAAAATCATTGCTGTTTTTGTTTAAAAAGTTTAGTTTTCAACTAAAAAGAAATAAAATAACGGGTGTTTCCACCCGCAAAAAAACAATTTGCGATCGGTTTCTAATAAAGTTTGGCAACTCTGTACTGGTACCAGTGCAGTCATTTGAGGTTTCGATTTTCGTCATTTAAAAGAAGTAAATTATTTACTTCTTTACTGTAAATATATTTTTAATAAATAAGTGTTTAAATTAGTTTTAAGTGGCCTGTTTTTAATATCAAGATTCAATTAAATAAATTAAAATTTATGAATATCAGTGATTTAAAGCTTTTAAGATATAAAGTGCATAAAATATAATATTTTATCTGAAATTAATTAAGGTTTATACCTAGGATGTTTTGGTAATAAAATAATCATTTATATTGCTTATCAATATAAAAATAAATCAACTAAAGGCAAGCTTCACAAATTAAAAACACATTTTGCAAAGATATAACATTTATTAAGATGTCACTAACTGTCAGTTTCTTGTTTCCATAGTAACCAAGTGATAATTGCACTTGTGCAAAAATTATCAGATCCATTTTGATCTGATTGGTCAAGAAACTAAAAATGAAAGGTTTTGATTGGCCTATATATTGTTTGTGAAATAGTGAAAAAAAGGGTCCAAGTTCGAGATAAGATTACTTTACACGCTTGTAACATTTGACAAATAGATTTTTCTGATCAAACAGAAAATATGTGCAAAGTTTACTACATAGCGTAACCAGCTGTTGCTTCGACTAAAAACTATCATTATGTGAGTACTAATTAACAAACGTGGCTAGGGATTCCAAATAGGCCAACAAGTCCTGTAAATATGCCAAGATTTAGTATACAATACTAAAGTTATAGTATTTAAAATCATAAGTACCTACAGCATTAAATACCAAATGTCGCCATATAAATAAAAATGTTTGTATACAAATTATATTTCACTAACCAAAACAATATTCTTTTTTTTTATTTACCATAAACATTTTCTGTGTGTATAAATACTGTGTGAATTATCTAATACTTTTGCTTGGGAAAGAAAATGAAATCTAGCTATAATAACAACTAAACAAGAAGAATGCTTTCCTATAAGGGGACAAAATAAAAAAACAACAAACAAAAATCTCACAAACGTAGTAATTAGTTGAAACATGAACCTTATACAATACTTTTTTTTTAAACCATATAATTTTGCAAATAATAGTTAAATGAAAGCCTTTTATTCCGTTCAAGAATTGTCTTAATTCAGTTACAAAATATTTGGAATTGAAGTGGTATATTTTTTTTAAATTCATTTTATTACATTTTGATATAAACCTAAAACTACATTTTCTTAAAGGGATGTTAATATTTATTCAAAATTATAAAAATGTTTGAATATTCCATCTATCTAGGTATTTTCCAATTGTTAAATTACATTTCCCCAATTCTAATACTGTGCAAAGGTATTGATTTGTTTCCGCAGTGAAAATCAAGGCATCCTTCACTTGAAGGACGCCTTGTTAAAATACAGTAAAATTATTGCTGCTCAGCCATTCTTTTTGTACCAGGCGTGACATTTTTACACTTGAAACACAAATATCTCTTAATCTAAAACTATATTTAAAATTCCTTTTAATTTATATTCCTTGCAGTACTTTTCCCACTAGCAGAAACGCCGTAAAAGGAGACAGCAATACAGTCGATATTTCTGTGACTACTTTTGTAAAAATCGACTGTATCGCTATTTTCATTTGCTGCATTTCTTCTAAGAAGAATAGAATAGGAGCTACTTTTCTCATGTCAACTATGATTGTAAAGTTGATTCAAGTTTTCTAGCTGCAGCCACTTTAATAGGTAGAGCTGGCGTAACAAGAAAAACACCTATCATTCGATACTTGGTCACATTTCTTTAAAATGCCGTTATTTATATGAGACTACTATATTTATAAACATTTTATGTCGACAGCTGATGTATGTTATTAGATTAAAGTTTATTTCAATATTTTAAAAAATAATTTACTTTTGTGGAGTTACGTATCAGGCGTGACACAATTTTGCGATTCTGTACTTTAATTAAAAACTAGGTTAAGATCATATTTTTTATTCTTAATCCCTAATGAAACAACTTATCCGACAAGTATTGTTTAATATTTTATTTTAACTTTATGTGTAAAAATATGGTATTTTTCAGTGAGGCGAAATATTAACTAATAAAAATCGAGCCGAAAACGGCCTTCGGATTCATATTTCTGGATGTCTTGGTGTAATAAATCTACTGACTCAAAATCCCTGCTGGTCGTTTTCCAAAGTTATGCCCATATTAAAAAACATAAAATATCAAAAATGAAACTAAAAACCATTAAAAAACCTATAAAATACCAAAAAATCTAAAAAATATGCTGGGAACTCAAAGAGTGTTTTTATATTAATACTAAAAGAGCTCTGTCTTTATTTCGATTAACTGTTTATTTTTTGGTATGGACTACTTTTTTCTCTACAAAAAGATATTCATAATAAAAGTTTTCCCAAAAAGTTTAATACACTTTTAACTGTGTAGTTTCTCGAAAAACTGCAGGAAAGGCCGACCGATAACTAATATGTTAATTTTAACTTGGCGGGCACTATCAGGTCTGCGTGGTATCAATTAAATATACCGTGTTCATGCCCTGTTAAAATAAATTATTTCGAAATGGTAGTTTGATCATGTGGACACTATGAAAAATTAATTATTTGCTGGTTGGTAGAGTGGGTTGAATAACAAAAAAGTTTTCAGATTAAGATCTAATGGCAAAACAAGTTGTAACACATAAAAAATACTGCTACTAATAAAATTATACTTTTCTCTATAGGCATGGGTTCATTAAAATCAAAAACAAAAAAAAATTAAAAAAAATATTTTCAAAAAAAAAAAAAAATTAAAAAAAAAGTTTTTCCAAAAAAATTTTTTTTTCAAAAAAGTTATTTTTTCGTAAAATTTTAAATTTTTTTCTTTTTTTTCAAAAAAGTTTCTTTTTTCGTAAAACGAAAAAAAAATAAAAAATATGTTTTTGAAAAAAATTGTTTTTAATATAAAAAATTACCCATACACAAATATCTACAAATCTCTAATTAAGGGAACTATGGTCCCTTAAAAAGTGTTATTTTTAAGAGGCCGTAGTGCACTTAAAACTGATTTTCGAACCTAGATGTATAGAAGCTTTTTTTCATAGTTTTTAATGTAGAATCACCCAGCAGTATTAAAATTTTTATTGGTGCTTTTCTTAGTTCCCATTTTTGATGCTCAGAACTTAAAATTGCCTCTTTAATTGCAAAAAGGTGACATCGCCCCCCCCCCATTTTGCAAGCCCCTGGTTAAAATTACCAAATAAAAATTACATAAAATGATAACCTTTATCAATGTTAAGGCATGTGCAAAAACTGGTTACTGTGGTTTGTAAGGTTCCAGAGATATTAAATAAAAACTACTTTTCAAATGTACCCTTAGGAGGATCGTAACTCCCTTAGGACTCATTTACTGACCAACCTTTTTAGGAACTTTTTTTCATATTTTCGGACCTAGAATCGCCCCTTAAAATTTTGAAACTTATTTCTGAACCACCCTGTATAGTTCATTTAAAAGCCGGTATTTAAAAGCTCCTTCTACATTTTTGCTAAATATTTTAGATTGGAGATTTTTGAATTATCTTCAGACGTAGTGACGTTTAATAGTATATTACATACCGAGGTGGAAAATATTTTATTTCCTGAAGGAAATTTAGCTGACCAAGGGGCATAGCCCCGCGGTCTGCTAATTCCCGAATTAAAAATGAAATGTTCCGCCGAAGTTTGTATACTATTTTATTCAGAATTATACCTATTTTTTTTACAATTGTGTATTTAATTTCTCAGAAAAAAACTGACACCATCTTTAATACTAATTCCTTGGAGACAATTACCAATTGAACTTTTTTATTAAAGTATTTAGTTAAATGTATTTATATCAAGTATGTTTATACTTGCAAAAAGTATATAATACAAGTATCACAAATACGCCATATTTTATTTTTTTTTCACTACTAGCTTTAGAAAGTAGGTACCATTATTTATCATGGCAAACATTATAAATTAATTATGCTTATAGCTATACTATATATAGTATTATTAAATAAATACTTACCCATACATATGTTTTCACAAATTTTAATATTAATTATAATCAAGGTAGAGAACACATTTTAAACGCTACGCATCTTGTTATATAAGATGCTAGGCTATAAAAATGTTCTCTCTACCTTGGTATATAATTAATTTTATTATTCTTTGATTCCTCAATTTCCAAGAAAAACTCCTGGACAAGACACTCTGTATATATACATCCTGTTTCCTCAGGAAACTTTACTATTATAGCGTCTCTAGTTCATCCCACTGAAACGACTTTAATGAAATAAGTTATATTTAAAACGTCTTAAATATGATATATGAGCGTAAAAACAATAAGACAAAGATTCTTTAAATACAATCTCATTAAATTACAATACGTCATTATAACGAATGGGCTTTAAAAATAATTAGTATTTATTTAAATAGGGTCCAGCGTCTAATTTAAATGCGATACAGGTAACTTACAATGATCGATGAAGTGGTGGTAATGCTACATAAATCTTTTTAATTTGAGAAATAGTTAATATACATAAAGTTTTGTATTAATTGTTTCGGAAAACAACAATTTAGTTTTAATGAGAACATAAATAAATATTTTAATAGGCAAAATTAAACAAATTTCAAACCAATTAATATTTTTGGAAAGAACCCTTGTCGAAAAAATCCTCAACATTTGATTCTTTATCCTCAACCAGTTAGGTGTAGTTTAGAAAATAGAGCCGGATTAACTATGAGCCAGGTGGGCCAGCTGCCAGGGCCCACCAGAGCGGGCCCACCCAAGACTGTTTGGGTAAAAATATAAATATACAAAAAATATTAATTATGCATAAAATCATCGACATTCAGAAAAAAATCATGCGGACGTGTCCATGGCATTGTACAGTATAGTTAACATAGATTTCTGGCAAAGGGGGCAAAAAAATATTTTTGGGGATAAATCGCTTATTATTGTAAACAAGAAACTTAAAAGTATTTTAAATTTTCTATGATCATTTTTGTCGCAGGACTATTATTTTAAGAGATATGACAATTTTAACATATTGTCAACCATCTAGAAAAAGTATCCGTTTTATCTTGTTTTTTTCTTGTAATCATCTATTATAATAATACAGTTTTTATTTCTCTTTGTTATTTTCTAAAAATCGCGAGAAAAAATAAAAGTTTTATTACAAATTGGTTAATAATCGTATTACCTCTCTTATCTTCCCATTCTAGCCGGAGCTTAGTAGAAATAGAAAAGATTTTAAATTCTTATAAAACTGACAGCATTCAGGCAGTGTAGGAAAGGTGGATTTAACTTTAATAACATAGTTCTTGGGTACTAAGGATATATTTTTAGTAACGCCTGGTGCAAACTGAATATTTCCTTTTTATTTCACATTTTCATGGGTTATAGTAGCTTTAAAGGAGTTTTTGTTGTTATAAGTTTTCCATGTTTCTCTTTTAATACATTTTTGTCTGAGAAAGTTGAAAATAATAGGCCAGCTTATTTTGTATGGAATAAGGATATTTTTACTTTTCCCTGTAATGGCAGATAAACCACGTATATTAAAATTGAAAATATTTTTTTAAGTGCTTCTAAGTTGTTTACATTCATCATCAACACACTGATTGTCTAAGTAGTTATTTTAAAACACATATAAAACAATCCTACTGTTGCAAAGTTTTTATTCGGTTAAGAAATATCACTCTCTTTCTCGTTCAAGGTATTTTTTGTAATCCCACAATTTTATAAATAATGTTTAAAAAATAACAGATTAACTGCTGAGTAATTAAGTGGTTCACCCAAATTTTCAATTTAAATATTTTGAAAATCGTTAAATGAATTTAGATGATTCGATCAATCAATCAATCAATTAATCAATCTTTATTCATGCCTAACAAAATTAACAATAATTTATGGCATAAGTCATAATACCTTAACTTATATAAACTTATAAAACTAATATATAATATATATATGATGATGAGATGATTTTTAAGGTTTGGACTAACAAAATTAACAATAATTTATGGCATAAGTCATAATACCTTAACTTATATAAACTTATAAAACTAATATATAATATATATATATATATATATATATATATATATATATATATATATGATGATGAGATGATTTTTAAGGTTAAAGCTTGAAACAGTAAGGTTAAGTTTCAAAAAATCATTAATAGAATGGAATGCTTTAGAAATTAAAAGATCTTTAATACATTATTTGAACTTTTTCTCCGGAAGAAAAAAATGAAATGAAAGTTAGGAAAATTTTGCGATTTCGAAAGTCGATAGAACTGTGGCCGAATATCATTTTATATTCGGGTATCATGAACATGTATGTCCTTGCTCTTGGAGGTTTCACAGTCATTTCGAATGCGGTAGGCAAAGATTAAACAGTTGCATATAGAAAGAGAAGGAGAAGTTAGAATTTTTAATTTAATAAAATTTTCTTTGCAATCATCCCTAAAACCTAAAGCCGACATAACTCTGACGACCCTCCTATGCATGCCAAAATCCTCGTCACCAAACGCACAATTTCCCCATGCTATAATACCGTAGCTCATAATGGAGTGAAAGAGGCCAAAATATGCAGTACGTAAGACTTGGGTGGTATTTTTTATTTTCTAAGACAGAAAGTTTGTTTGGCTAATTTGGTTGCTAATTGATCTACATGGGATTTCCATGTGAGTAAGGGATCTAAATAAATGCCTAAAAATTTTACACTGGAGGCAGTTTTAAAATGTTGATGTTTTAAAGTAAAAAGCATGGATTCAGTCTTTGTGTCGTTTAGTGAAAGGCTGTTAGCAGCAAACCAAGAAGCGGCGATCTCTTGTGCCAGAGTAGACCACCCAAAGACCTGAAAAATATATTTTCCCGTGATTGTTAAAGTAGTATAGTAAGCAAAGTGTATGCAATACGCGAAAGGTAAGCAATTAATAAAATCATTTAGATAAATTAAAAAAAGTAGGGTGCCAAGAATAGACCCCTGTGGGCACCTACATTTATACTTTTTACTTGAGACGGTTTACCATTGACTTCAACAATTTGGGAGCGGTTGGAATTAATTATATTAATTGATGTTTCACTAAAATTGTAAGGTTTTAATTTTTTAGGAGGGTGGGATGTTCGACACAATCGAATGCCTTGGTCAGATCTAAGAGCAAGGAAAAGGAAAAGCCACCATCATCAAAGCTTTCGATTCTCTTGGATATTAGCTCACATATAGCTCCTTTCATATTTTTGTTTTTTATTACTCGAAAATAAATTGATTATTCAAAAAATGCAGAAATTCTACTAAAAAGGGCCCTCTCAAAAATTTTAGATACTACAGGTAGTAAAGAAATTGGACGGTAGTTAGAAACATCATCACGATCCCCTTTCTTATTGAGAGGTATCACTTTGGAAACCATTCATAACTTTACTTGAATAATATGTAGAATATAACAGTGTGTTAAATAAAAAATCTACTTTTTGTAGTTTTTGGTTTCTGTTTCAGTACTTAGTTATATATATATATATATATATATATATAACCGCTCACAAGAACTTTTTTACAATCCAAAATTAGCTTTTACCAATATGAAATGGAAAATCCTAAGACTGAACGTTATGACATGGTAGAAGTCCGAAATTATATAGATAATATATTTTTTTGTAGTTAACTTCAGTAAATATTTTGTTTTTTTTAATTTCTATTCTATTCTGTCCCGTTACCAAAATATTGCATATAAACTGGAATACGCTTCCGGGCTTCATATAATCATTTAGTAATAATAATATGACCAATTCGATCGCTGCGAAAATAAAAAAAATACAACGGCAGTGTCAATTAGTTAGTGGTCCTATTTGAAATTCAAAATGACTCTGGCAAACAGAAATTACTTTGCTTTTCGGTCAGTTTAAATGCATAAATCCATTTACAATCGACCGTAATTTTTTTTATCAGCGACGTGTTAAAAACAATCTTTTTACCGCCCTCATCTAACATGCAAATGTCGAATCGCCCTTTTTGTTCTATCCACACTACCTGGCGTCAAATTTATGGAGGTCATCGGTCCCGTATTTTGTTCTCCATTTTTTAAACTCTTTGTTGCACTACAGCCATAGGCGCTACTAAATGTAAATATTTGGGGCATTCGGGAAGGCGCTAATTAAACAATAACAATTGCAATTGGGGAGGGGGGCTGTAATCACGTATATTTTGTTTTTATTATTGCCTTGACAATTTAGATGGCGCGATAATTTTCATTTGAGGGTGGGCTATTAAACCCCCCGGTCCCCCCAATTTGGCTGGTCTCTTATTATGATAAAAACAGTTAGATGATTTTTACTGAAAATTCGCTACCGTCAACTGGGGTGACTTCGGAGGTGTGTGTGCACAAGTTGTGAAAGTGAACCCCACAACTTGTGCATACGTGCTTTGGTTCAGAGGGTTTTGCGAAAAAGTGTCCGAAATCTGAAGTCACCCCAGTTGACGGTACCGTATTAAATACAGGACGATTTTTGGTCCCCTCTTCTTTGGTAAATTTTCACATACATTCGTGATTTGACTACACCGTGCCCCTTAAAAAAATCTTTCGTAATTTGTGCATGACCCCTAATACTTGTATTACAGGTGGCAACACCGGGATGCACCCGTTACTAAAATGGACAATTCTTTTTGTGTTTTATTATTTAGACTTTTTTTAATGAACCTTTGGAACGCAAGCGAATGTAATCTTTATTAATTGTCTATGTGTTATCTATTGGAAACACAAAGATATAACTGTTTTTCGTTGGGCAAATCTTTTGCCATGAGAATAAAAAAAATAGTTTTGACTTTCATCAAGAGCATTAGTAAGTTTTTGAAAGTATAACACCGTCTACACTTACATCAAATGACGTTAAAGCGGAAACACAGTGGACCAGGAGGCAGTTACTTTGTATTTCTACTACGCTCTGATGATCTAAAAACTATGTTTTGACAAATAATTTAAATTATATAATTTATATATGTGGCTTGGTTCTAAAAGGACCAATCTCACTTTGTTAATAGCAGCGTTTTCAAAATATTATATCAGGGTTGAGCTGAAAACGCTGCTATTGACAAAGTGACATTGGCCCTTTTAGAACCAAAAGCCAGAGATATGTAATACAGTGTTTTTACTTTGATATTTACTAGAATATTTGTCTTGAATAAACGTTGGTTTAATAAATTGGTAAAAGGTTAAACCTAGCTAGTAAATTCAATATATCTCTGTCGTATCTTTAAAATTTTAAACCTAGGAATTTTTCAGACTAATATAAAAATTCTATTTTAAATTTAGTATAGCAATATTCTGATATATCTTTATGTGGGGATTATAGTGTTCTATATCCATAGCCCAAACAATGGATATAGAACACTATAATCCTCACATGACGATATTTTTTTTAATTGCAATGTAAAATTATTATAATTGGTATACCTAATATATTTTTTTCTATTTTAATCTATTCTAAAATGTATTAGATTTAAAAGCTGACACATAAGGGTCATTTTAGCTAATACAGAACAAGTGTTATAATAGTTTCTTCTAAATAACTACTTTTTTTATAATAGTAACATTAAAGCACGTGGTTTGGACTTTAATCTGGATTCATCCACTAACGTATATCATAAAAATTAAATTACAGTTGTAAAATTAGTTTCAAAAGTCACAACTAGTTATGACTTTTGAAACGGTTAACTGTTTCAAATGTATTATTATTTTTAAAACAATTATAAATTACACATAAAAGTCTAGATACTTAAGTAAAAATTCACCGAGTCATACAGAGCGGTCCAAAAGTCACCCCCCCCCTCTTAACTTTTGAACGAGTTGAGATATCGACTTCAAATTTAGAACTCTTAAATAAGACAACTCAAACTATCTTTAAGCATATATTTAATACTTTTAGCCCTTAAAATATGGGCAGGGGGGCATGGGGCGACATTTTTTTAAATAGAAAGGTGGGTCGTGTGATACATCATTTTAAAGCTTATAAAATTCTCCATTTAACTGTATATTTTTAAATTTTTTAACCTTTTTTTTGGGTTTAAAATAGGGTTAAAAGTTTCTCTAAAAAATCCAAACAATTTTTTAAAAAATGCCTAATTTCATAATGAAAAAAAGTAAATTATACTTTTCAACTAATTTTAGTTGACATAAATAAAAATTAACAAAAAAAAACTTAAAAATTTATTTTTTTAGCACAAAAAACTGAAAAATCAAAACCTTAAATAACATGTTTAAAAATTTAAAAATGTATGGTTATATAGAGAATTTTAAAGGCTTTAAAATGATGTATCACACGACCCTTTCTATTAAAAAAAATTTCCCCCCATGCCGGCCTGCCCACATTTTAAGAGATAAAAGTATCAAATATATGCTTAAAGATAGTTTAAGTTGTCTTATTTGAGAGTTTTAAATTTGAAATGGATATCTCAACTCGTTCAAAAGTTAAGAGGGAGGGGGGTGACTTTTGGACCGCACTGTATGTTTCCTCTTTTACGAATGAAAAGAAACTCTGATATAAGTTTTCGTTTAGTCACAGTTACCATACACTGATAGAATAATACAACAACATATTGTTATTTATGCGCCAACCAAAAATTGTACTATAGTATACTAGTATACTAGTATAGTACTAACTAGGACATAAGATAACATTTTTTGTTGTATTTTTAACAATTGTATGTTGTTTATCTCTTAATTCTACAACTGGCTGTTGTATCGTATAACATATTTATGCTATGGCATATTACAAAATATGGTTGGCGCCTATATTACAACAACATTTCTGTCAGTGTAGACTTCGACCCCGAAATAATTCCCTCTTAGGTAAACTTTGGCTTACTTTATTAATTTTGGGGCGGGAAACACGACAGAAGAAAGTTTACCGCTCTAGGGGCCATGCAACTTTTTTAGGGATGCCTAAAGCCTCTGAAATGTGTTTTTATGGAATATCTTAAAAACTATTACTCCTACGTAAACAAAATTAATTTTAAATAAAAGAGCATAAAAAAATACCTACGTATAAAGAATTATTTTGCACAATTCACCTAACTGCAGTTATGTTGTAGACTACAACTTGTAGTTATGTTATGTTATAATTTTTAAAAATTAATTTTTGTTAAAATTCCCAAAATTTTATTTTGGACGAGCGGTTCTATAAAAATTAAGCTAGTTCTAAGCAAAAGAACAAAGCAAGAACATAAAAAATGTATTTTGAACTTTTTATGTAACTGCATGCATTAAGAAAAAAAATTTTTTTTTATTAAAATAAGCTGTTTTAATTAGGGGTTTTTGGCAAACACCTTCCAAATTAGTAACCCTAGGCAAATTAAATTT
>OY294045.1:40963017-41070095 GCA_958510825.1 Brachypterus glaber
ATGGTGCAGTAAAAAATATGTGAAAACATAGAATAGTTACTGTTGGCTTATTGATAAATAATTATTTCGTTCGAAGAAGAAACCTAAATAGTCCAAAAAGCGTTTAACAATTATTGCTACAATTTTAATTTTATATTTAGCTATAATAAAAACTAATTTAAAGATTTAAAAATTAAAAATTAGATTATTATTTACTTACCGCTTTCCTATCCGAAAAGTAATTTACTTACCGATCAGCAATTTGTAAACATAACCTACTGGTGTCATAATTAGGCTAGTAAGCACGTCAAATTACACTATCGTGCTAAATAATATATTGTGATCCATGGACGAGAAATAATGTTTCTCATGCAGAGATTGTGAATTAAGGCGTGAGCCGAGATTCACAACCGCGTGAGACTGAGATATATTTCTCGTCCGTGTATCATACGATATTTTTTAATCGCTTGTAAATATATTTTTAATAAAAAAGGCAAATATATAAGTAAAATTAGTTTTAATTTGGTTCTGTCATTTATCTGACAATTTTCCATAAGGGACCGCAAAAGTACTTTGGCGGGCTGCCGCGGCATGTCGCCCGCTAAAGTAAAACAAAAGACGAACACAACCGCTATGCAATTTTTCACAAGGGGCCGAAAAAGTACTTTGGCGGGCTGCAGCTTGCCAAAGTAAAACAAAAGACTAACACAACCGCTAGGCAACTTTCCATAAGGGACCGAAAAAGAAATAATGTTTCTCGGTTGCATGCGGAGATTGTGAATCGAGGCGTGGGCCGAGATTCATAACTGCTTAAGACCGAGATATATTTCTCGTCCGTGTATCATACGCAATTTTTTATTCGCTTGTAAACATATTTTTAACAAAAAAAGATAAAAATAATAAGTAAAATTAGTTTTAATTTGGCTTGGTTTGGGTGAGCCGAGATTCACAACCGCGTAAGACTTATATCTCAGTCTTACGCTATTTTTTATTCGCTTGTAAACATATTTTTAACAAAAAAAGGTAAAAATAATAAGTAAAATTAGTTTTAATTTGGTTATGTCAGTTATCTGACAATTTTCCATAAGGGACCGCAAAAGTACTTTGGCGGGCTGCCGCGGCATGCCGCCCGCTAAAGTAAAACAAAAGACGAACACAACCGCAATGCAATTTTTCACAAGGGGCCGAAAAAGTACTTTGGCGGACTGCAGCTTGCCAAAGTAAAACAAAAGACTAACAACCGCTAGGCAACTTTCCGTAAGGGACCGAAAAAGTACTTTGGCGGGCTGCAGCCCACCGAAGTAAAACAAAAGACAAACTCTTAACAAAAGTGTCACTTAACTTTTCTAACCGAAAAATGTCACATTGGATCACAAGCGAATAAAATAGTACATAATGATCCAAGGACGAGAAATAATGTTTCTCGGTTGCATAACTGCTTAAGACCGAGATATATTTCTCGTCCGTGTATCATACGCAATTTTTTATTCGCTTTTAAACATATTTTTAACAAAAAAAGATAAAAATAACAAGTAAAATTAGTTTTAATTTGCTTTGGTTTGGGTGAGCCGAGATTCACAACCGCGTAAGACTTATCTCAGTCTTACCCTATTTTTTATTCGCTTGTAAACATATTTTTAACAAAAAAAGGTAAAAATAATAAGTAAAATTAGTTTTAATTTATGTCAGTTATCTGACAATTTTCTATAAGGGACCGCAAAAGTACTTTGCTGGGCTGCCGCGGCATGCCGCCCGCCAAAGTAAAACAAAAGACGAATATAACCGCTATGCAATTTTTCATAAGGGGCCGAAAAAGTACTTTAGTGGGCTGCAGCCCGCCAAAATAAAATAAAAGACAAACTTTTAACTTAACATTTCTAAACGAAAAATGTCACTTTGGAATACAAGCGAATAAAAAAGTAATTAATAAAGGGATTTTCAGTACGCTAAATATGATAGATATTAGATTTAGCTATGTAGCTTTACTGTAAAGTATAGTACTTAGATTTCTAAGTTACAGGTTGCTTCGAACAATTATATCAATCTGGAAAACTTTTTTTTCGCCTTGACATAACCTGGACCTCTCCCAGAATGCTAGTATCGCTCGAAAGTAGCAAAGAGATTGAATCTACATTAATAAGTAATGTGAAATTGCAATTTAAAGTGAACCAAAATGAAAAGAATACTTGATAACTTAATACAAGACCTCTGAAACACGGTGAAGTGTATTTTTCAAATTCCCATCGCGATTTATACAATTTCGGAGGGTAAATTAAATTTCTTGTATGTAATTTTAATGCAAACTGTTATTATGGGCTTCGTAAATCTACGACTAGAAAAGTATAAATTAACCTATAGTGATCCAGTTGTTTTTTTTTATTAAATGATAAATTTGGTTTAGAAGACACTCAATTATGACCGAATCAGAAAAATTATCTCTAACAATTACTTTTTTAGAATTGGGAAAATAAATTCGATAAAATGGAACCCAATCAATTTTTTCAGGACTACCAATCAGATTTCTTTTCTTGAGTAGGAAATATTGCCTCCCCACTCCGTCGCTTGCCTCTGTTAAATATGGTAACTTGATCCGTTGATGTTGTTGTTGTTGGTTTTCTTATGTTTTGGTATTGGGTTGGTTGGGGTTTGGTAAGTTCTCGTTGAAGAAAACGTCCAAACGGCCAACCACTTATACAAGAAATCCAACCAAACAAAGCAACAACTAAGTAATCAAGTGACCCTTCAGTCAAGATGCAAAAAATGTTATGTTGATGGTTAGTCTAGAAATAATTATAGTGCTTTAATTTTAATTTCTACTAAGAACTACTCCAACAAAAATATTCAAAATATGTATATGACTGAAGCACAACCGAAACTAACCACAACACCAACAATGCAGAATTAAATCAGCACAGGGAAGAGATAAACCTGAAGCATTCCTGAAGAAGTTTAGAAGTACTCTCATACTTTTTATTGATTAAGGAAGGCGACTGAAAGTATATTCATACTCTTAAATATCAATATTTAAACCACATCAACAAATTTTGTGTTGGATCATTCTAACAATCTTAATATGCAAGAATACGGGCGTCTTCTGTAATATATGAAAAGTGCGGGTTTGCTTCGCTCAGTTAGTTCGTATTCAGTTTAAAGTAAGGGCTTTATATTAGAGTAATGAAAAATTAACACTAGAATATAGTAATTTTACTATTTAGTCTAGAATCAACACATACAAGCAAAAAAAAAATCAGCCACACCAAAATATTTGACAAAAATCACTTAAATATTTATTAATTTAATTTTTCATTGGTACTGGGTTAAAGAGCCATACTGGATGAACAAATTAACACAATATTTGGTAATTTAATTATAGAAAGAAACTATAACATAAAAGTACCCTTTCTTTTTATAAATAACATTAACGTGAAAAAATTGTGCTAGCTTTTTTTTTCATTTTGCTAAAGCCGAAATTAAAGTCTTTAATTATAGTGGTGGAGTAAATCAAATTTGCTAGGCATATTTGAGGAATTTCTTCAAATTATTCTTGAATCTAAGTTCTTGAAGTCTCTGGCATGGTTGGACGACAACGAATATGCCTCTAGAACTAATACCAAAGACGCCCTTTAGGATTATGATTCAGGCAAGTATTCAGTTACTACTCGTGTAGTGTGTGGCCTGGCGCTGCCCTACATTAAATTAAAGCCAACTACAATATTAGAAAATATGACGCTTCTCAAAGTAAATCTTCCATATACCTGTGAGCACTGAAAGCACCATTTTACACAAATATGAGGCCGGTATCTGCTTCCGGGAATCACGACTACTACCTAAACATCAAGCAGCACCTACACGCGGTTAAATAAACACTGGACTCTTCAGCAATAAAGTAAAAAAATAGGAATTATTTTTTTTTATTACTAAAAAAGTCCAGTTTTTGTCTGCAATTACCTGTTGGTACAGAAATGGCGTGGAGGAGGCGAGGCGAACGATATGTCGACTCCATCTTTGAACGAACATCTCTTAACGGGAGCCAATAATATTGTACCGTTATTAATACGTTCACCACCAACGTCTAGTTTTGACAGCGGATCAATGGGCATGGGCTAGGGAAAATAGAGAGAATTGCTTTAGTTGTTAGGGGCAACTTGAAATAATTAATTTTTTAATAATTGTTTGATTTTTTTAAAGAAATTTTGAAAGTCCATTTTCAACCCAATTTTAAACCCCCAAAAAAATGTCTAAAGAAATTTAAAAATATATGGTCGAATAGATAATTTTATAAGCTTTAAAATAATGTATCACATAACCCCCCTTTTTATTTATTTTATTTCCTACGCCCCCTGCCCACATTTTAAGAGCTAAAAATATCAAGATAGAAAAAGATAGTTTAAGTTGTCTTATTTATTAGTTCCAAATTTTAAGTCGATATCTCAACTCGTTCAAAAGTTAAGAGGGGGGTTGCCTGTTGGACCGCACGGTATACAAAAATTGTTCCAACACAAAAGTGTATCTAGATCTAATTAGCACAATTTGCACATCTTGCACGGTTTAGTACAGTTTTTATACTTTGACGCACGGATCTGTAGCTACCGGAAATATGTTTGGAATGTGTGTGCAAGTGGGAGGCCCGTTTCAGGCACGCATGCCTTATAACGCTTTCTCCTTTCGTCGGAGACTTTCTTTCATGCGGAGAACTATAGGAGGGTAAAACATGGCTATGAGTATACCGTCGAATTAAAAGCAATGAATATACTCACGACTTGATATTGGATAAGATCGCAATATAAAAGGCGAATATGTTCCTTTGAAAACTCGAGACCTTATTAAAAAAAGTTTTCACATTATCGGAGGTTGATAACAGTCTTGCCCGACATGCCACTTCATAATTAACCAATAGCATGCTGGAATATTTCGGTCGATAATATTATAGGTATGCTATAGAGTGGACTGAAAATTTTATTTGCTTTGACAAATCGACTTTTAAATTTCGAAACCTCGTATCTCAAAAAATCTATTTTCGGTTGCTTGTACTAATCAACTCTGTACATAATGACTGGTAACTTATACACACTCTAATTTATTACTGGAATATCGGGTAAGTTTTTTTTATGTCCAGCTCTAAAATTAGGATTAATTTTCATTCGATAAAAACGGAACTTTGACGATTTATATAATTTTACATTGGCTATAAAATAGCGGATTATTTTTTTTTACTTCCGGTTTAGCCTCAACCTCCACTTTTGATTTTTTAATTTTTTAACATCCTGTATATTTTTACATATTATGATTCAGAATTAAATTCTGGGTACAACCATGTATCATTTGTCAATTTTTGACAAAACATGTCATTTATTATTTTAATTTTAAATCTAGTTATCTTTGAGATATGTAAAATTAATCTTGGAGAGGGGCTGACCGCGTCTGAAATTTGTACAAAAGAGTTCCTTTTTGCAAAGAGTTCCTCTGAGTTCCTTCGGAGTTCTTCGGAGTCCCTTCGGAGTTCCTCGGAGTTCCTTGGAGTTCCCAGAGTTCCTCCAGAGTTCCTCGGAGTTCCTCCAAATTCCTTGGGAGTTCCTCCGAGTTCCTCCTATGTTCCTTAAGAGTTCCTCTCTGGAAGGGGTAATTTTTGTCAAATAAGCCGTAGAAATTACCGCTATACAAGCACTACTGCTCATAAAATAGTGCTTTCGAAAAAGAGCCTTTTATTTGTGCAAAAACTTTCAATTTTTTTTTCATATTTTTGTGTTTTTATGTCAATATAAATCAATTTTAAGCAAAAAAAATTGTCCCTGATGGTTTTAACCAAAACTTGGCGCCCTAAAAAAATACTTAGAGCCCAAAAAAATACCGTCATGAAAAAAAGCTTTGTACCTGACGGTTACTACCCAAAAAGCCCAAAATTACCTTCGACATAAAAATCTTTGTCCCTGCTGGTTTCAACCAAAACTTGGCGCCACTGCAAAAGAGAATTGTCTCCAAAAAAATACCTTCATGAAAAAAAGCTTTGTCATTGACGGTTACTACCAAACTTGGAGCCCCTCATTAAAAAAAAATTGGCGCCACAAAATTTACTTTAAGAAAAAAGCTTTGTCCCTGATGGTTTCTACTAAACATGGTGCCCCTGCTAAAAAAACCCATTTTAAGCTCTTCAAAACTATGGTCTGTTTCATCAATCAAGATAGTAAATTAAAAATTACACAGTGAATATTTTCAAAACAGATTCGAATACTGGATGTGCGAATATACTGTGTAGTTTATTTTATAATATATAGCTATATTCTATACACACACATATACTATTCCAACCTGTTGTAAAAATATTTACTGTGCGATTTTTAATTTACTATATTGCTTGATGAAACAGACCATAGGCAAATCATTTTTTTCAATAAAACTTTTTTTTTTAATGGCCCCGTAGTACCATTAAATCACATATTTTTTTCTTAAAAGACTGATACCTCGACTGATACTAATAATAATACTAGTATTTTAATCAAAATTTATGGTAAAAAAATTATTATTAAAGTTTATTAAAAAATTACTTGTTCTGTCAAGTTAACAAGTGATAGAAGGTTGACTCATAATTTAATTCTGAATCAAAATATGCAAAAATGTAATTTAAAAATCAAAAATTACATAAGGTCATTTCGGGAAAAAAATTAGCTATTTTATAGTCAATGTAAAATTATTTAAATCACCAATGTTTGTTTTTATAGAATGAAAATTAATCTTAATTTTAGGGGCGGGTCTAAATAAAACTCACCCGGTATGATCTAACTTACAAACTAATTCGAATAATTAATTGGAGTTTGTATAAGTTACCAGTAAAGAGTTAATTAGTAGAAGGAACCAAAAATTTTTTTTTTCTACGATCTAATAGAAAAGTTAACATTTCTACAAAAACAAATGAAGTTTTCAGACTTCAAAATAATCTATTTCTTAGTATTTTACTTTTCTGCTCTTTACCATGACAGCAAGCAGAAAAGTGACTTTTTTCGGGCGCTCCGTGTAGGCGACGGGCATTACAATCTTAAAAGAGCTGTCAGTTATATGCGACGAGATGTTGGTCCGCCATTTTTTTAATATGAAATTATTAAGTGTTATTTATTTTGAATCAAATCTCAATTTCGTGTGCTATATATTTGTTATTACGAAGGAAATATGGAGAGTTACTGTGATTAGGATTTTACTTTTACACGAACAGATTTGCAGAAAATTGTACTCAAGTGCTTCGACCTTGTAAGCTAACTTACTGTCTGAAATTTATTTATTTATTTATTTATTTTAGATCGTAGAATAAATGTTGTTTGTATTACGAGCGTAAAATGTGATTTCTGCTTTCGCGTAATTACTTATCTCTGCTAGACGCATCGATCAGCAAATTCCACACTCAAGCAAAAATCATCTTTTTGCGCTCTTAATACAAAAATAACTATTTTGAGCTACGAGGTTTCGAAATTTACAAGTCGAAATATTTTTTAAACAATGCAGAATACTGCTGCCATCAAAAAAATACTTTCCCTATAGTTTTATTTGCAAAAAAATAAAAAATTAAATATACTTAACATGTTTGTATACATAATTATTATCAACATGTTATAGTCATTTTAAGTAAGACCAACCAATTATTGGTTAGGATTACTTTTATCAAAAGTACGAAATGTTTCTAAAAGTTTTATGTCAATTATACTTTGTACACAAAAAACAATACGAATTTGGGCAACCAGATCATCGTACAGAATAATATGAGCCTGCACGACGCATGGAAAAATAGTTGATGAAATATTTAATTATTATTTTTATACTTTTGATTCAAATTAAAACATTCCTCTCCTTAACAAGATCAGTAGTTAAATACGAAATATTTTTTTGTTTGCTGCAACTAGAAAACTGGAAGGGCAACAAGACAACTGGCACTGATAGAATTATAGCGTTATTAATACAACAACATATATGCGCCAACCACAAATTGTACTATAGCATAGTTCTAACTATGACATAAGATAACATTTGTTGTTATATTTATTACAATTTTATGTTGTTAACCTCTTAAGTCTACAACTGGTTGTTGTATCGTATAACGTATTTATATTATAACATATTACAAAATTTGGTTGCTGCCTATATTACAACAACATTTCTATCAGTATGGTGATTTGTTAAGCACAACAATGTGCTTGTTTCCCTTGCCAGATTTGTGGTTACAGCAACCAGAAAAAAATTGTTTCGTATTTAACTATTGACTATTGATCTAGTTGCCCCAACAAAAATACAAATAAAACTTTTTTTGCTCTCTGGCGGAGAGTCTATTTGTGTTTAACATTTTTTTATGCTTCAGCGTAAAGCGAAAAGTATTTTTATTTATTTTATTTTGTTACGTTTTTAGACTGTTTTAGATTATTCTAGTTTATTTAGTTTTTTACAAAAATAAAAATAAATAATTTAATTTAATTTTAAATTTATTGGTTTATTCTATTTCACTCAAACCCCTCTAGACTCTCCGCCACTGGAGAAAATATGATTTTAAAATATTTTTTTTAAAATTGAAGCTATTTCTATTTGCTACCTACCCTAACCCGTGGCTAGGGATGAGTGGCCCATTTATGAAAAAAGCTTTAAGCGTAAATTCTCTGTACGATTTGATACGGAGTATGATGAACATGGCGCGTGATTTAAACTTAAAAGTTCAACAATGTGATTTGTTTCAAATATTTGTTTTACAATTTTTTTTCTGTGTAGATATGCATTTTCATGGTAGTACCATTGAATCGAAAATTCCACGCAAGTTTTGCTTTTAAACAATCCGCGCTTTGCAAACAGGGAATGTAATGAAAGCAACCGCGCTGTTATGTCAAACAGTTGTTCGCTCTCAGGTATGAATTCCATAACGGCCTTTATATACAAGGGGCGGATTTAATTAGAAAATTCCGACGGAGTTCGTATACTTCGACCCTCTTTCGTATGTTCCAACTATACCATCAATATGTTCAAATTCACAGGTGTATACAATTTTTGACGCCAAAGCGTTTTTGTACTTCCGAAGCTACCAGAGATGAAAATTCTCTTGAAAATTATATTGCAGTGAAAAGATGTATTTGTTCGTCCGCTATGACTCGTCGGTTTATTCAGAGTTCTACCTTTTTATAGACCAAAACCCAATTTTAAACTTTAGATTTTAAGAGTATTCATTAAGAAGCTTTTCCTATGTTTCTTGGACTTTTTGCAGATATTTTTAAAAATTATAATACCTATTTAAATAGGTCCAATATTGTACAAAATCATTTGTGTGTGTGAGTGTGTGAATCCCACAATAAGGGTAGTTTCCTAAAAAAATGAAAACATGAGATTTTTTTGAAAATGGCTCTAAAGAGCCATACTTTAAATACGAAAAGCAAAAATTTGCAATTTTGACTCCCCTTTCCAATGTAACCCTTCGAAACGCTAACAGCCAACACCCCCATAAAAAAAATTGTGTGATAAAAATAATGAGAAGTGTCACGTAACGCTGCATCACTCCCTCCTCCTTCCCCTTAACTAATCTTAACGCTAAGTGCTAGTCCATCTTCACCCTAAGTTCATTACGTATTACGGTCCCTAACAGCTTTGTTATTAATAAGTAAATTTTAATTAGTAAATTTAATTATTATCTTTGACTCCAAATTGTAGTTATAATATGCCATGTGAGTAAAAAAATTAAAACAAAAAGTTAGTACTACTACTATGCATGCTTTAGCTATAGATAGATGCATGCTATAGCTATAGACAGTAGCATGAACCTGGGCCATAGTAAGCTTATCCTTATAAGGCCGTCATAGCTACGAATTTCATGATTGTACCCAATACCAATTCAACGCCGAGGTCGCGGGTTCAAATCCCGCCTGGGGCATGGATGTGTAGTGGTGTCTTTAAAATTGCTAATATTTACTGCTTTAAAAACTACATATAAATAGGCTATAACCTATACGGTTGAATGCCGGGGTGTATAGGTACAACCTTTTAAAAATTAAATTAAAATTAATACCCAATACCAATTCAATTCTAATTTTTCAAAACACTATTTGTATTACATAAAGCCTAATTACATAGTTCTAACCATTTAAGCAAAACTAGACCAGGGCCGTAACTAGGGGGGGGCTAACCCCCCCTGGCCTTGGTTTGAGCTACCTTGGCGTTTTCGCTGAGACCCCCCTTGGTATTTTTTTGGGGCGCCAATTTTCTTTTTCAGGGGGGCCAAGTTTGGTAAAAACCGTCAGGGACAAAGCTTTGTAAAGGTAATTTTTGGGGCGCTAAGTTTTTTCTTGCAGGGGCGCCAAGTTTGGTAGATACCGTCAGGGTCAAAGCTTTTTTTTCTTAAAGGTATTTTTGGGGCGGCGCCAATTCCTATTTGTGCAGGGGCGCCAAGTTTGGTATAAATCACCAGGGACAAAGCTTTTTTTAGTAAAGGTACTTTTGTACTTTTGGGGCGCCAATTTTTTTTTGTACAGGGGGGTTATGTTTGGTAGAAACCCTCAGGGACAAAGCTCTTTTTAGTAAAGGTAATTTTTTTCTCTGAGCGCCCCTGGTATTGGTTTTACAGGGACCCCAGGGACAAAGTTTATTTTTCATCAAGGTATTTTTTCTTTTTCTTTGTTTTTTTGACCCTAGCGGCTGAGCCCCCCTAGATTTTTTTCTGGTTACGGCCCTGAAGAAAACCAAAACGAAATAGGAATGAAAACGAAACAATCCTGGAAACATGTAGAAATGGTAGAAATTTGTAGGATCTTTTTGTAGAAATTACTTATTTTTAAAAGTTTCTATATGGAGAGGAAATTACCTAAGCAAAAATTAACCATTTTTTAGGGAGTTCTCTCCAAATTTCGTAAACTAAAATTTTTCTTTCAAAATCAGAATTGCTACAATTTAACAGAAGAAAACTCTCTTTAAAACCCACTTTTTGTGGAAATTTTTTTTTTTTTTTTAATAATGGAAAATTCGCTGTAGACACACACAAAATCTAAAAAAATACAGAAAATTTCAACATCTACCTTCACTTTATTTGTATTTATTTATTTATTTGTATTTATTTATAGTCATAAAGGGACCTTTTTGCAAGGTAAAAAAAAAAACGATTTATTTTTTAGGCAAAATGTTTTTTATTTTTCACAAAAAAATCATACAGTATGAAATTTTCAAAATGAACAAATTAGATAACTGTCAATAATATTTTTTTAAAAATTCCTCAAACGGGACGAGTTACTTCAGAAAATTCTGTCGTCAAGGGGCGTCATCTTTAAAAGCTTAAGTTAAGTGATCCCTCATTTGAAAGGTTTTTCGATTTTAGTTCTTTGTTTTTCAAAATTGAATCAGCGGTTATTCGACTTTTATTTCTTTTGTTTCTTTTTGTCATATTTAATAAACTTCAGATCTCTTGAGATAACCCATGCCCATATAAATTTATTTGACATGTTATTACTTTTCTTAATAATTTTTTAATTCTCGAATAATTTTTTAATTCTCGAATTTTTAAAATAAAATTGACCATGGGAAATGCTTTTGGTAAAAAATAAAACATTGTGAAAATAAAAATGGAACATGGAAAAAATACGAAATGTTTATATGGACACGGGTCAAATATCATCTCCCAAAAGAACTGCAGTTCAACAGTTGTCAATTTGAAAGAAATAAATGTCGAAAGGCTGATCTGATTTCTAAAAACAAAACATTGCTGAAACCATAATTAAAAAACGTTTTTCCCCGACCACAGAAGGTTATTACGTGAGGCATGTAAGTAAAATCAGATGATGTTCCGTTCAAAATAAAAATCGAGAATTTTTTCTAAAATCGAATTTATTTATTTTGAAAATGCTATATTGTAAATAAATTACACCAAAAAAATGTTGATAAGTATTAATGGTTTTCAGACTTTTTTACTTTTTTGTTATATACTTTCATTGAATAATCTAATCGGCTATTAAACTAGCATTCTTCACAGTGTGGTTAAAGCTTGAGGCAAATTCAAACTACACAATTTTTCTCGTTTAGAAATTCAGTTATATATATTTTACATTTATTCAATTCAATAATCTTCGTGAGTTTACAATAAGATATATCTTATTGTATTTCAACAGATAGCCTACAGCAAACCCGTTGATTTCGAATTCATTAGAAAACGATTTTCGAAAAAAATATATATATAAAGGAACTTCTCTCATCAACCGTAATTGTATTGTTGTATAAATCCCGGGTAATTGTTCAGTAACAACATTAACCATTAACCTTTTGTTGTTCGCAAAAGATGCTTGCTGGGCATATAAATACGGAACTACATTCAGATATGAATCGATAGGGTTTATCATAACTAACCCAGAAAATAACTAAAAGAAGGAAAACGTTTTCATATAGTGGTCTATTTGACTGAATAAACATGAAATGGCTGAACTTCAATCTAAAAGTTTTTCTTTGGTTATATATAATTACCAACTGTATTAAAATAATTAAAATAAAATTAAAATTATCATATATAATTACACAAGAGGCTGAGAATTTTGAGGGAAAAATTCGCTGTTTTCATGAAAATTTTCTGTCTGGAAATAATTACGACCTGCAGGGGCGATGCCCCTAGAGTAATTATTTCCTTTGACAGCAAATTTAAATGAAAACTGTTTTCCCGATAATTCGAAGAATCATGTGTAATTCTAAAGATTATTTTTTAACGATTTATAATATGTCAAACCAACTTTTATGTTTTTCATCGCAAATTGATATAAATTGTTTTATTACTTAATATTTGTACCGGCATATTCTTTGATTTGGTTAATTTAATTACATTCTCAACTGCTAAACTAAAACCTTTTTGTCCATTTTTAAATTGCAAATTGTAGTTCTGTCAATAGTTTAGTCACTTACTGCAGTACTGACTAGCGCGGTACTGGCTAAGTTCATAAAAGTCAACCTATAAAAACTGTCATTACATTTTATAAAAAAAATATTTTGAGGTATTTTTTGGTAAATAATAAATAAATAACAATAATTATAAATATTAATATATTCATATTTAATTATTAATTAGTTTTAGGTATGAAATCTTGTTGTAAAAGATAAATACTAAAAAACAAAATACTACAGCGATTCTCACTAGAATTTTCTATAGTAGAAAATTCCCAATATAGCTATAATATGATTGGACAGAAATAAACACGTGGCCAGAAATATTGTTAAATGACTGGTTGATAAAAACGTTAAAAAATAATCAGGGGTAATATCATAAATTCGTATTAAATTTTCTTTATTTTAATGTAACACTTTATCTCTAATAGTTTTTAAGTTATTTTAGTTTTTAGCGAAAAATTAGCACCCTTAAAAAAATAATTTCTCCTTAATTTTTTTTTTAAATTGGAGAAAAGTTGTTTTATAGTTAACTTAATAATACTTAACCGAATTATCCTAAGCTAAAACAGAACCCAAAATTTATACAGGGTGTCTCAGAAAGCAGGTCAAATCTAACAAATTTAAAATAGCCATAACTCATTTTTTTTAAATGGTACCTTATATATTTTTTTATTTAGCTAAATAAAGAATTAAAATTTCTTTAAAATGAATAAAGAATACCCTATACCTAACTCTAACCCTTTTCGAGTTATTTGCAAATTATTGTGAAAAAGCCGTATTTCTGTTAAAATTTGTTACACTTGTTAATCAAGTAGGCCAGTAAAATGAATCGATTAGTATTTAGGTATTTACCTTAAGGACCATTAATATTAACCTTAAAATTAAAGTCCCTTTTGACGTTAGCTAAAATATTTTTGAAAATCATTAGGTTTTAGGGCCTGTACTTTTTTCTTTTTGTAATGGTGAATCTTGTGGTTTTTTGAGATTCTTTGGATGCTTGAATAGGAAATTATCTAGTCGCGACTAGCTGCAGCACATAGATGAGCATAAAAGTAACTCACTTCATTATTTTTGTTGTTTCTAATTGGTTTTATTAGAGATTTCACTGCGTTTTCTTTACCAAATTGGAAAAAATTTGTGTGAATTCTTTTAAATTTTTTACTTGACATTCTTTGTAAATCAGGATATTTTGTATTAAATTTTCTCAGGTTCTACTAATTATTTAATCATTTTCTCTAAAAATAGAAATAAATCCAAAATAACAGGGTAAGAATAAGCCTCTGCCATTATTTCACTCTAATTTATAAAGATGACATTTAAGTTAAAGAAATAAAAACGAAATGTAATTTACCTGCCTACTTCTCTATTTAACTGAAAACAAAAATACTATAGTGTGTCATTTAAAAAAAATGAGTTATGGCTATTTTAAACTTTTTAGATTTAACCTTCTTTCTGAGGCACGTTGTTTCGGCTTAGGATAATTCGGTTTGGACTTTTTAGGATAATTCGGTTAAGTATTGTTGCGTAAACCAAAACACAACTTTTATCTAATTTAAAAAGTCAAGGAGAAATCAATGTTTTTAGGGGTACTTACTTGAATTTGATAATTTTTCGCTAATAACTTGAATAACTCAAAAACTACCGAAGATATAAAGTGTTACATATCAAAATAAAGAAAATTTAATGCAGATTTTAAAGGTTAAAAAAACATATGAGATGTTTCATTTAAAAAATCAAAGTTGAGTGCCACTTCCGGTACAGCCGGAAGTGGCACATGAATGAAAACATTTTTAATCGATTGACCATAGTCAAAAAGTCCAAAGTGCAAAACATAAGATTTTTAAAATTATTGGTTCCCCATAAACTTTTAATAGACCCCTTCCTTGAATAGCCCTGTATATAAGTTACAGAATATAGTAAAATACAGTAGAAAAAGATGCAAGTCGCTTGTAAAACAACTTTACACTACGATATTTCCAGAAATCTTTGACATAGAGACTTGAAATTCGGAACAAATTTTGTTTACTACTTAGAAAATCTTTGTTACAAATTTCAAGTCACTGGGTTAAAGCGTTTTTAAAATATCGTAGTGTAAACTTGTTTTACAAGCGACTTGTATCTTTTTCTCTATATAAAACTTTCGTTATGTTGACATGTAAATAATAAAGAAGCCAGTGTAATCGGACTTTGTGAAGTATTTAGCTCCAAATTTAAAACATATTTGGAAATACTATAGTATGCAGTTCACGTACATAACTTCACAAAAAAACCTCGCTTCAAATACTTGGCAAAACTAATTTTGCAAAAAACAAACTTCACTGGTTCCCTTCTGATTTTAAGGTTTTTGGTTTGGTTCAGTTCCCCTATCACTACTTTTTCAAAAAAATAAATCAATTTTACTTTCCATCTACCACAATGCCAAAAACGGGCCATTTTACCGTGTCACCTTTGAACTATTGTATCTTTGTGCACTTCTCTCATCAGACATTATGCTCTGTAAATCGTGTGGAGAATTTATATATCTTTATATATCTTCCTTGGCATTTTCTTATCTTTAGGACTTGTTTATATTTATTCGTCTTTTAAACTGATTTTATTTAATATATCACATAGTATTTTCTATTCTTTATTTCCGCAGTGAAGATTTCTTATTGATCAGATTTTTTTTATTTCAAAATGTCATGTACTTCTGTTTCCATGCATTACTGCCTGCATATGAAAAAACAGTTTATTTGAAAATAGTTTTAAACTATGATAAGCACAAAGAAAATAATGTTATTATACAAATGGGTAAACTAAAATACGTAAATATGTCACGAAACACATAACTTTATAAATTTATTATAAGATAAACACATTTGTGGACAACCACTATTTACTAGAAAAACCCCTTAACTGATAAACCGACTATTTTGTTTTATTATTATTATATGTATTTTTCAAACAAAGTGCTTTTTGTGAAGATACACATTTTAGTAAAAAGTTTATACATAAGCAAACAATTTGGTTCGGTTGTATTTATGTCGACAGTCATAAAATAAAAATTTTACGATACCTTATTTTAAAAAGCACTAGAAGTTACAATATAAGTTTTTGTTTACTAGACAGTGTCTAGCTTATGATTTCTGTTTTTTATCATTATTTTATCAACAACTGCTTAGCTAATAACTACACAGCCCCACAAAATAAAAAAAAGTCCAGGGTTCTAATGAAGACTATGGTATTCCTATGCATTTTTTGACTCTTAAACCGAATCTGATATTTAAATATATATATCTACATTTTTTATAAAGTTTACATATATAAATTTTTGGCTGTATCTGTACTATTTATATAAAATTTTTAATAAAATATATGGGAAAAACACAAAAAAAGTGCGAAGGTTGGATTTGTGGGCCTGTAAAAAATTAACTAGGGTAGATATTTAAAATCTGCAACTAATGACACGAATCATTTTTATTTAGCAATATTTCCATAATTTATTTATTT
This sequence comes from Brachypterus glaber, assembly GCA_958510825.1. Classification (NCBI taxonomy): domain Eukaryota; kingdom Metazoa; phylum Arthropoda; class Insecta; order Coleoptera; family Kateretidae; genus Brachypterus; species Brachypterus glaber. The sequence goes on from OY294045.1 coordinate 40,979,353, forward strand.
TTAAAATCCTTCGGATTTTTTTTGGGCTCAAATCCATACAAAAAAAGATTTTGAGGGTCCACGATTTTTTTAAATATCAGATTCGGTTTCAGGGTCAAAAAATGCATAGGAATAACATAGTCTTCATTAGAACTCCGGACTTTTTTTTATTTTGTGGGGCTGTGCTATTAATGAAGTATTTATCTAAAAGTAAAATAATCTCGATAATAATATTTATATAATAGACCAGGCGCTATCTTTTTTAGGATGGGTGAATCGGATATGATTCTATATTTTTGGATGAATGGTTCCAGAATATCACTAGAAATGATAATTTTACTATGCGCATAAAATAAACCGTGGGCTTCTTTTTATTTAACAAAATGTGGTGAAATCGAGAAAATTTTCATTTTTTTCTCCTTTTCGTGCATATATCTCTGGAACTGTTCATTTCAGACAAATATTGAAGAAGTAAAAAAGTTTTGTAATTGAATTTTATATTTGGTTGCAAATTGAAAAAATAATAATTATTATTATTGCAAAAATAGAAAAATCACAAAAAAGGGGTAGAAAAATCGAGTTTTTTTTGGATTTTTTTTGGATACTTAAAGTATACTTAGGACCTTCAAAATTGACCCAAGAAAACTTTATAGTGTGCTAAATCATCAAACCAAATTTCATCAAAATCGGTCTGATAGTTTTTGACAATATTTTTTCAATAAAGCCCTTAGATACTTAAAAATTTAAATACATATAGAAGAGAGCTCATACTTTTAAATGAATTTTGAAAAATTAAAATCCGTTAGTTAGGAGAGTCTAGGCAGTTATTTAAACATTTGTCTAATTTTTGGGCTTATAAACAATTAGAATAACTATGAATTTTAGATGAATTTGTTTTTTTTTTTTTAATATATATTGAAAGTACCCGAAAAGACGCATCCTTTGAAAAAAAAAATATATGATAATGATTCGTTCATTAGTTTCGAAGTTATGATCGTTCATATTGACCGCTATTTAGTTTCAGTGTAAATGGCGGTCAACTTTGAACGATCATAACTTAGAAACTAATGAACGAATCATCATATTTTTTTTTTCAAAAGAAGTAGTCTTTCCGAGTATTTTTAATATATATTAAAAAAAAACAAAATCATCTAATAATTCATAAAGTTATTCTAATTGTTTATAAGCGCAAAAATTCGACAAATGTTTAAACAACTGCCTAGGCTCTCCTAATTAACGGATTTTAATTTTCCAAAATCATTTAAAAGTTTGAGCTCTCTTCTATATGATTAAATTTTCAAGTATCTAAGGACTTTATGTTCAATTTTGCATAATTGTTAATTTTTTTAAAATCTGAATTGCAAAATTATTGTGCAAAAACTATGAGACCCATTTTGATAAAATTTGGTGTGATGATTTAGCACACCATAAAGTTTTCTTGGGCCAATTTTGAAGGTCCTACGTATACTTTAAGTAACCGAAAAAAAATCTCAAAAAAACTCTATTTTTCTACCACTTTTTTGTAATTTTTACTATTTTTGCAATGATAATAATTATTTTTTCGATTTTCAACCAAATTTATCATATGGAGCTTTCTTTTTCAAATCAACGCAGGTCACGAATTTCATCTTCCCGATTTGGCTAAAATTCTGCATACGACCATAAAATAAGGTTAGATTAGCCACATATAGTAAAAAATATTTAAATATTTTGCATTTTTTTGTGATTTATGTGATTTTTCTTCAGTGATTTGTTTTAATTATTCTATTTTTTTAGTTTACCGATTAAATTTTCATGAAAATATGCATATAAACGGTATATTTAAAATGGAGACCGAAATTTTAAGTTGTGATTCTACATCAGAAAGAATAATAAAAAGTTCCTATAAAATACCTATGTATGTCTAAAAATGCATACTAAGGGAGCTAAGCCCCTTTGAAAGTGGCTAAAAATTCGGTTTTTTTTGTCCCAAACTTTTTTGTTTGTAACTTTTTTGTAATTTTAATTTTGGAATATGATTCCTTAGGTCAAAATACATAAAAAAGCTACCCTGTTGTACTACTCCAAACGAATTTTTAGCCACTTTCAAAGGGGTTTAGCTCCCTTAGTACGCATTTTTAGACATACATAGGTATGTTTAAAGGAACTTTTTGTCATTCTTTCTGATGTAGAATCACCCCTTAAAATGTCGGTCCCCATTTCAAATACACCGTTTATATAAAAATTTTATCGGAAAAACTAAAAAAATTTAAATAATTAAAACAAATCACTGAAGGAAAATGACATAAATCACATAAAAATGCCAAATTTCGCCCAATTTATAAATATTTTTGACTATAGCTTCGACAAATTGGCAGGGTCCTTCGCAATATTTTATGGGCAAATACCCTCATTATATTAGAATAAATAACCATAAAAATTTTATGATAAAATGAAAACGAAGATAGGAATAATCACAAAATATAATTTAGAAACCTCGAAAAATGCGGAATTTTGGCCAATTTTTAAATATTTTTGACCATAGCTCCTACAAATGGGCAGGACCGTTTGCAATATTTTATGGGCATATACTCGCACTATATACCATAAAATAAAAAAAATATAAAACCGGGTATTTTGGGAAAATCACTAAATATAATTTAGAAACTTCGAACATTGCAAAATTTTGATCAAATTTTACACATTTTTGACCATATATCCCACAAATGGGTCGGGCCGTTCGCAATATTTTATAGGCATATACTCCCACTATATACGTGTAAATAGCCACAAAATAAAAAAAATCGAAGATGGGGTATTTTGGCGATAGCGTTTTTTATAATTTGAAGGTTATGTTGTATTGTCCGCCATCTTGGTATAACCAGAATGATTGAAATATACTTTTGCTCTATTACAATTTAATGCTCTTTCAAACGCCGTTTATATGAAATTTCTATCTTTTATAGATATCGGGTTATTTCAGTTTTAGTGAATCGTGTTTTATGGTTTTGAAAAATCTCAAAAAATGGCCCACCCTAATATCTCTACAACCAGACATTTTTGAGAAAAATTCGGGTAATGTGGCTAATCTAACCTTATTTTATGGCTGTATGCAAAATTTGAGCCAAATCGGAGAGATGAAATTTGTGACCTGCGTTGATTTGAAAAAGAAAGCTCCATATATAAAATTCAATGACAAAACTTTTTTTCCTCTTCAATATTTGTCTGAAATGAACAGTTCCAGAGATATATGCACGACAAGGAGAAGATTTTTTTCTCGATTTTGCAACATTTTGTTAAATAAAAAGTGAAATAGTAAAATTATAATTTTTAGTGATATTTTGGACCTATTGATCTAAAAATATAGAATCATATCCGATTTACCCAAACATGGGTGTTTTAAATCAGATACCGCCTGGTCTATAAAGAAAGCATGACAAAAAAAATTATATCCAAGAATTTTTTGTCTAGGGCTATTTTTTGATGTTTTTTGAAAATTCGAAACTACCGTACATTATTCTAGCGCAGGCGCTGTGAATAATATAATAATGGATTATAATCTATTATGTTATATTATAATATATAAATTATAAATTATTGACTATAATAATATATATTATACTAATATTATATATTATATTGAAAAAAAATTAAATACGTGCTTTAAAACATTCGCTGCCGACGCACAGTGTTATACAATGTAGCAGTCGCGTTTAAAATTAATTTCCCGCATCACTAGTAAAGTTAGAAAACTGAATTTAATTTTATTTTGTAGAGAAATGTTTAAGCTTTAAAAAGATACATCACAAAAATTATTTTCCTTAACACGTTCGCTGCCGGTTGTAATTTGTATAGTGCCTTCAAAGCTAACAAATGACTCCACGTATGCCTCATCTGCAGCGAACCTGTTAAAACGTGTTATAGAGGATTTTAAAATATGAGACGAAAAAATACATCAATATATCAAATGACATCAAAAACACATTTCGAAGAAGCTAAAATTGCGCAAAAAATCGAGTATGCCATTAGTTCTCCCCTGAAGGCATATAATAAAAACTGTTAAACGTTATCTCGCTTTTAATTATAACTAATAATAATAATAATAATTTAAGAGACCATTGTATTCGTATGTATTTTGTGGCGCTGAATCCGAATTTGATGTCAAAACAGCACCTCATCCGATTAGTTTTGGAGATAATTTCAAAGAAGTATGAAAATAAAGTTATTTTAATGTTATCTCTAAAACTAATTGGATAAGGTGCTGTTTTGACCTCAAATTCGGATTGAGCGCCTCAAAATACGTAGGAATACAATGGTGTCCGAAAACATTCATGACCTTTTTTATTTTTTTTTTCGCCACACAAAAAAGGCAGGAATTTTTCTGACCTTTGTATTCATATGTATTTTGTGGCGCTGAATCCGAATTTAAGGTCAAAAGAGCACCTCATCTGATTAGTTTTGAAAATAACCTCAAAAAACTTTATTTTCGAGTAAACTGTAAAAACGAATTGGTAAAATTCCGAAATGTATCGTGGGTATTTTTTTGGCCATAACATATTCGGGAAAATTACAAAAAAGTTGTGAAAAGCAATTTACATAATACATACTGTTTATTTTTTTAAATAATATATACCTAAATTTTACAAATTGTAAATTTCCAGAATAAAAATTGAATTTTTTATTCATTTCAAATCACAGTGGTACCACGTATAGCGGACACTACACCGCCTATTGTAAACATCCCTATAATCATACGTGGCACGAATACAACGACTCTAGGGTATCTTCAATTTCACCAACATCCATCGTATCAGGGAATGCTTACATATTATTGTACGAACAAGAAAGTCAAAAATCATATACTTGAAGAGTTTATTTATTTCTTTTTTTTTACTTATTTGTTACTATTATTTAACTTGATTGTTAATTAATTTTTTTTAATTAATAAGTACTTTTCTAATTAAGGAATAAAAACTCCTAAATGACAATATCAATAAATAATATACACTTTAATTTTTTATATATTTAATGTGATAATTACAAAACATTTACAAAAATAAATTGAATTTTATAAATTCTATATCGTAAATTTTAGAAATAAAAATGAAATTTTAATGTAACATTAAAATATATATTTCTTAAAAACTAAATATAAATTTTGTGAAATTTACTAGTGAATTTACCTTGTAAATTTACAACTGGTTCATTTGGTGCAATAATGGCTTAGTTTACACCATGGGTACTATATTTTAAGTCCAGGTACTTTTTATCTACCTATCTCTGTTTAAAAAATCTTGTAAACAGAGATAGATATTTAAAAAGTACCTGGAATTAAAATATAGTACCTATGGTGTAAATTAAGAAAATGTCACAACTCAAAAACTTACTATTTTTGTTAGTTGTTAGCACAGTAAGGAGGTAAATAAAATACCACCGTTATTTTACTAATAACTTAAAAATAAATATTATTTATTTTTTAAGTTGTAACACAATTGCATCAAATGAGCCAAATGTTGCATTTAAAATAAAAAATTTAATAATGTATAATATATAATATTTTAAATGAAACAAAGAATAACATTTTTATTAAACTTTTAATAAAAACACAAAGTCGAAGTTATTTTATATTTATATATAAAATGCTTAACTTACTAAAGGGAATCAGTTGAATAGATTTTGCACCAAACACCTTGATAATTATTTTTTATTACAAAGTAAGCACAACTTTAAAAAAATATTCAAGCTTTAGGCTAATTACTTATACCTAGTATTGCAAAAATATAAAAGAACTATATTATATTTATATAAAACAAAATGTTTTTTTCTTAAAGACTATACGTAAATATTAACACCTATAAAGATATTCACAAGCATACAGAAAAACGTCCTTTATATGCATTATAAAAAGTAGCAAAATCTATCATTTTTAAGATTTTTTAAGATAAAAAAGCTTTTCATTTTTAACCAAGGTTAGAAATGAGTTCATATCTAACCTGTTTTTTAGCTTTTGGTTATACCTCATAGATATCGAAGCTGTAAACAGCTGTAGTTTGCGAATGAAATATCCTAACATTTTTGTTGATTTCTACCAAATATTAAGAAATAATATTTATTGATATATTATATGGTTCATACCGAGACTGATAATAGGAAATAACAACGAGCCACTTGCAATGTAGTTTGCGAATAAAATTATCTAACATTTTTCTTTATTTCTACCAAAAACAATAAGAAATAATATTTATTTATATATTATATGGTTCATACCAAGACTAATAATAGGAAATAACAACGAGCCACTTATTTAAATTATTATTTAGTTAAAATTTATAGTGACGTTAGAAATCTGCAAAATTTCTGTAGAAGATCGTTTAAAATGGCGAATTTTAAGACGTAATGTGTTGTTTATTTATGCTTGTGAATAAAATTCTGTTCTAACCACATAGGAAAATGACATTTCCAACTCAATATTTCATTTTCTTATTAGGTTAGAAATATACTATATCTTATATGTATATTGAGCTACCTTTACAACAATTCACTGCACATAATTTTTACGATTAAACAAGTTATAACACTCAAAATAGTAAAGCGTCGCCATGAGCTATCATTGATTTAATCGACTATAGTCGATTAAATCAATGATGGAAGCGCACTTGCCGCGCATGCTCCGGGTGGTGGGATATTAAATTCCGAAATATGTTTGGTAAAATCACAAAGTTCCATAGTAATATGTCAAATTATGTTGTACTTTTACAAAACATAATTTGTGATTTTAAATTAGAAAAATACATTTTGAAATTATAAGATTGATATTTAAAAATTACAAAATTAATTAGTGATCATAGTTTTTGTGTAAAATTTCAAAAAAGGTAAAAATATAACAAATCTGTAAAAATTCAAAATAAGTTGGATATTTTTCACAGAACCGGTATTGTAATTTTAAGTACTTTTTTATCAGTGTATATGAAAGAAAAGTTTCTCTAGGTTATCTTCAAAACTAATTCTATAAGGTGCTATTTTGACCTCAAATTCGGATTCAGCGCCACAAAATACATAGGAATTCAATTCAATTTTCAATTTCAATTCAATTCAATTTATTCATTTTAAGTTTATAAATACATATACATATAATTTATTATATAAAAACCACCTAAATTTACATTTGTGTGTGGTTCAAATCATTAATAATATAATATTTATAAATTTAAATATTATGTAGGATTTAATTATAAAACATAACAAAAAATGAGAAAGTGAATAGTATGTAATTAATAACTTCTAATGCTAGGGAGAGTGAGAGAGAGAGAGAGAGAGAGAGAGAGAGAGAGAGGCGTAGTGTGGGAAAATAAGTTACTGGAAATCTAAATTAACGGTTTAAAAACATTTTCCAAAATTTGGCTGTGATTAAGAATAAATTCCTTTAAAACTACTTTAAATCTTTTGTTGTTTCGAATTAGTTTGATTTCAGCGGGAATTTGATTAAAAAGTTTTGGTGCATAAAAAAAGAGTGATCTTTGAGTACCTGTTTTTCTATAAAAGGGAGTACTTAGATGATTTTTACAATGAATGGACACTGGTAAGTTATTAAGATTTTGACGCGCCCATACTATTGCATGAAACATAAAAAGTTGTCTTACTGTAAGTACTTTTGTTTCCTCAAACAAAAGTTCGGTTGAGTACCGACGATTTTTGGTAAACAAAATTTTAAGTAACATTCTCTGAGTTACCTCTAGGCCACTAATTGAATCTTCTAACATTGCACCCCAGATACCTATACAGTATCTTAATATGGATTCAGCCAAGGCGCCATATACTATGGTTAACAATTTTTTGGATAGTACTGAACGGAGCAGATAGAACTTATACACCAGCCTCCTCAGTCTAGAGTCTACATAGTTTGTCTGCTCTCTCCATTTCAAATGCTGGTCGACCAAAACACCAAGATATTTTACAACTTGTTTTCGTTTTACATAGGTACAGTTACAGTTATTACTGCAATTTTTAGCGTCGTGAATTTTTAAATAATCATTTGTCGGTCTTCCAGCATTTGTTAGAGAGAACGTAATAAAGTGTGTCTTATCTACATTAAGACTGAGAAGGCTGAAGTTTAACCAATCTTTAATTTGAAGAAGTCCATATCCAGCCAACTCATAAACCTCATCCCAGGTGTTGGCCTGAAACACTATGGCAGTATCGTCCGCGAATGAAAATATTTCACCTTTAAAGTCTTTAATATCAAAGATTGAGTTTATGTAAAGCAAAAACAAAATAGGACCCATGACTGTACCTTGAGGCACGCCCCTGGTTACAGTCATAGGGTCACTTAAACAATGATTTAATTTAACTCTTTGCGAACGGTTTGATATATAGCTTTTAAACAAAGTAAGCGCTATGCCGCGAATTCCAATGTGTTCCGACCTCCTGAGAAGAAGTCTATGGTCAACGGTATCAAACGCCTTGGCTAAATCAAGAAATATAGTGATACACTTTTTATCACGATCCATACCCCTCAAAACAACCTCAACAAGCTGTATTATGGCATCTTGTGTACTTAGTTTCTTCCTAAAACCGAATTGTCGTTTGTTTAATATATTTTTATTATCAAGAAAGTTTAATAATCTAGCTTTAAGGCATTGCTCAAATAGCTTGGCGAAGTTGCTTATGACAGATATGGGTCGGTAATTTGTAGCTAATTTTTTATTTCCAGATTTGTATATAGGGGTGACAACAGATTCTTTCATGGCTAGAGGAAACACACCAGTTTCGAAAATTAAATTAAAAATGTGCGTTAGGGGCTTAATAATATTTTTATGTATGGACTTTAGAGTGGATGTCGAAATTTCGTCTGGGCCACAACTATCTTTAAGCTGTGATATAAATTGTATTAATTCGTTTTCATGTACTGCACTGAGAAAAAAAGACTGATTAAAATTATTATTAGTTTGCTGATTTGGGTAATTTCTCCGTTGAATCGTCTGTGCCATAGAGTTTCCTATATTTATAAAAAACTTATTAAAATAATTTGCTTTATTTTTGTCGCCTGTTATAGTAACACCCTGTGTATTTAATAGGTCTATATTTTTATTTTTTCCTTTCTTTACTTCGTTGGAAGCCTGCCCGATTATTTTCCATGTCTTTTTAAAGTTATTTTTTGAATTGTTAAGTTCTTTTGTATAATAATCATTTTTTGTACTAACAATTAACTTATTTAGAAAATTTCGATATCTCTTGTACTCTATTTCGCGCTCTAATGAGAAGTTTTTCAGCAATTGTTTTTTTAAATTGTCCCGATGCCTAATAGAATTTATAAGGCCTATTGAAATCCATGGTTTTAATTTGTTGGAATTGGAACGTTTTTAAATTTTTTTGTGCATTGTATTAATTTAAATTTTAGTTCTGTCGTTTTAAATTTTAAAATGACCGGCCGTGGTTTTTTAGGGTTTGAATTTTTACCAACTCTGTATATTGCTGAACAGTCTTCGGTTTTATACCCTAAATTTGTAAGGTTGTTTATTTTTAATAGTATTTTTTCCTCCAGTTTTTCGTTATTTTCTTCTTTTAGCCCATAAATGCACACATTGTTTATTTTTGTCAGCTGTTCCATGTTGTCGATTTTTTGTTCTAAGGTATCGATTTTATTTACCATTGTTTTTATAATGTTTGTTTCAGCAATTTTTTGCTCCAGTTTATCATTAAACTTTTTTAATATGGTGTCCATATATTTATCGTCGCCGAATAGTTCAGAAATTGTTTCCCTAATAATCACTTTTAGGTCACTCACATTAATATTTTTATCTTTTGACATGATGTAAAAACAGTTAAGTATAACTTTGATGCAGATTTAACTTTTTTTAAAAGTAGTTTAACAATACAATGGTGTACGAAAAAATTCAGGATTTTTTTTTCCTTTTTGTGTGGCTGTGTAATTATTTATAGAAATAGGTTACTTTTTGTTTTTTTACAGTGCATTATGCACCGTGTTATTATATGATCATAAATAAAAATAATAATTCGTTATATTGTTTATATATGATATATTTTCGCACGCGGTTTCATATTAAAAGTACCCTCTTAACAGATGAATAGATTTTGGATTTAATTCCTATCTATTGATATAAAATATAATCATAACACTAGTTAATCTTCTTTATTTAATTTTCTCAAGTAGCATTCACAAAAGGGGTATTTTCAAATAAAATACCAGATGGAAGACTATTATTTATATATTGTTAATATTTCATAAAGAAAATGTATGTATACATATGCTTTAAAATAATATTGTGTTAAGCTGCTTATTCCAGGTACTTATGTCAGAAAATACGGCATTTATATTATCAACAAATAAAATTTCAAGAATGTATGAACTATATTTCCATAAAAAAAGTGCAAGGTATGCTTCCTAATTTTTAAAACCAAATCAATATTCATCTACAAGGTGATTCAGAAATAGATCATCCTGAATCCCAAATCATTGCTCTTTAAATTTTTAATAATTTTAAAAGCAAGGGCGTATCCAGGATATTTTTTTCAGGGGGGGCAAAACATTTTTTTCTCGAAAAGAATGAAAATTGCGCAGCAGGAGAAAAATTTTTCACGTTTTTTTTTTACTTCTGTTAATTTCCGACCTTTTTTTAATTCAATGTAGTAAAACTCAAGTTTTAAAAATTCAAATAAAAAAAATAAGAAAGAAATTTTGCAACTGTGCTGGTCTATTTAAATTTGAAAACAGTGGTATAAGTTCTGGCGCCGTAGGCGAAACTATTGACAAATTTCAAGCTTAGGTTTTATAAAGTCCAATAAAAAAGAACGTATAAAAGCTATAGCGCCTCAGGCGTATTTTTTTATAAATTTTATAGCCTATTTGAATTTTAGAAGTATTACTATTTAAAGTTTAAATGCAAGAAGACTCTAGCGCCGCAGGTAGGTATGGTCCACTTGGAAAAGTGTGTGGGGCCCAGATACGGCCCCTGGATACGGCCTTGTTTGAACGCCTAAATATTTTATACTGAGTGTAATTGCAGTCTATATTATTTTAACAATCATTAACTTTGGATATAAATTTATAATAATAGGTATAATATTATATGAACCTAATGATTATCTAATTGATCTAAATACGAAGGCGAAGCTTAAGGTTTGGCGATCTGATGCTTAACTAACGTTTTAAACTAAATTGGGCGTTCACATAAACACTGTTCTAGGAGTCGCTAACAAATATAGCTGCAATATCATCTGCATTTTGTGATAAACGTTGTCAAATGAGTTGACGAGATCTAAAAATATTTTTTAGTCGGCCAAACTCGAAAGTGTATTCATTATTCAGTACTCATTTTTTAAGGGAAAGGAGTCAATTTCATATAATAAGCATGTACCGAAAGTAAAACAAAAGTCCTCTCCGTAATGAAAAAATACCTTCAGTTAATATATTAATATCAGTTGCTAGGCAACTTCATATAGAATGCACGTTGACTAATGTCAATAATTTTACATAACTTCAAAAACAATTAAAGATTATTTTATTATTGTTCTTAATTTTAACGCATTCTTTTTATTGTGGCCGTCAAAAAAACTTTGTGTGGACCATGACCAAAACTACTTCTTGCTAGACTCGTCTTTTTGGAAGCCTTGGCTTACAAAATAAAAACAAAATAGTTGTTTAAAATAGTTATTTGTGTGCCGAAACTCGAAAGGACGTCTTTGCTGGATGAATAAATTATTTAAGTTAAATTACATACTATTTTTGTTCGTACTGAAAGTTTCAGTTAAAGTTTTACTTTATCAACCGTTTATAAGTCATATTAATTCAATTGTATTTTTTTTTCTGTGACAAAAAGCTCTTTGCCTTTTACGTTTTTTTTGTCTCACGGATTTTTCATTATAGCTGTTTTAAAATTTCATTAATGAGACATCACGGCTGGTCCAAAACATGTTTTTTTTTTAATTTTCACCTCTATCCAAAATTTATGTCAGTTATTGTTAAGGGTTTGAATAATAATTAAAAATTAAAAAAATCGATAGAAGAAATTTTGAGTAATACCGAAAAACGTCTGTTTTTTGATATTTTGTAGGTGCACCTAACATGTTCATTATTATTTTGGCTAGAAAACTTATTAAAATACCCTTGTATAGCATATTAGTGAAACATGTTTTGGACCCGCCGTGACATAACATAAAAAATTGACTAATTCTAAAATAACATAGTTTTCCAATTTAAGTATTTTTTTAATGTACTTTTGTTTTGTTGTCTTTCTTTAGAAAATAATTTTTTATACTAAACGTAACAATATAATAGCCACAATCGTCATTGTATTGTAAGCTAGAATATTTAATTTTTCTTTGTGGAATCTGCTTTATTACTCTAAAAACCAAAGGAAATAAAACAAACTATAAAATATTGATGATCCGCTTTTACTATTAAATTTACAAACCCCTACCCTGTCTTGAATTTATAAACCCAGTATTATTTGACCGTTTTTTTTAATCCGCAGCATGTGTATCTATGCGAACTTTATTGTTAGTGGTCGTTATGGTATACTGCATGTAGAATAAAAGACGCCTTTACTTGAAAACAATAAAAGATTGATATTTAAGTCACCTTACGCCGCACAATTACACAATATTTAAAAATGCATCAAATACACTGCCCAGTAAAAGAGCTTTCCCATTTTTCACCTCCGCGCGTAAAATGGATTTTTTATTTTCAGATTCACTTTTAGCAACCTTAAAAATATACTAGTTTTCACGAAAACTACCCCCCGCTTCTTAGGGGGTGGAGTTTGTTTTTTTTTATTATCAGATACTCTTTCAGCCCCCAATATACCAATTTTCACAAAATCTTCTTTTACTTTCAGCAATCTGAAAAACCCCAATATACCAATTTTCACGAAAACTACCCCAGTCCCTTTGGGGGTGGAGTTAGATTTTTTTATAATTAGATTCACTCTCAGCAAAATAGTATAATAAAACCACATATAGAGCAAGAGTAGCGTATTATACTATAATAGTAAGCCTTCACATAACTAGAGTTATATTCTGTAGAAGAAGTATTAGGTTACTCTTTAAGACGTGTTTTAGAAAAATTTTGCTGCGAGTTTTTTATTTAAAAGTGACAAATACGATTTGTTTTCTTATGGCGGAGGTATTGTAGATAAACCTTGGGGTGGCTCAAGGTAGAGTACCAGGGGTGTGACTCATATGACTACCGAAAAACGCCTCTGGTCCTGCTACTGAAGTTTCCTGCTGTTTTGATCTGATTGTCTCACTGTTTATATGATTCAGTTATGGACCCCTTACCCAATTAGTTAGATCTACCTTATTGATTTATTTAATTTTAGAGATTGCACGTGTGGTACATACGTAAATACAATTTAAGATGATTGCTACTATTGAAATTTACTGGTAAAAAAAATCAATTTATGAATTTTCTTTAACATAAGGGTCTTTCGATATAAAAAATGTACAGTTCTTATTGTCCATGAAAATTTAGCTATTTTCCTAGCAAGTGTGGAAAGGGTCTCTTTTCCGCACTAGGTTACATTACTTTTATATATAAGTATACTTAATTGAATAAATTTTATTTTTATATATTTTTTCGAATAGAAAAATAATTAACAATTGTGTAAGAAATTTAAACATTTTTATTATTTTGTGAATAAATATAAGAAGAATAACACTACAGAGTTAAGATATTAAACAGTTTTAACAATTATAGAAAATAATCTAACATTAGTTATTACCAATTCGATTTTGGCTGAACATTAATGATAAATTTATTGCAGTTTTCATTTGCATTTGCTATTTCTATTATTTCTTTAGGTAACATATCATCTTCTTCTTTAAGGTTTATCATTTTTCTTTTATAAAAACTTTACAATTAAAATTGATAACACAATTGACACGAAAAAACTAGCTTAGGACGTTATCATATTGATCGGTCGCCATGGAACAAGTGTCTTGACCAATAATGTTTCACGTTTGTATAATCAAGCTACTTGTTTTTATGAAATAATTATGCGTGCGGATAGACCTCCTTTTCACATGAATATGCGTGCCGAAAGAGACATCTTTCAGCACGCTCGTAGAAAAAAATATTTACGTATCAGTGAGTTGATGCCCTGATTGGTTAAAATATAATGTTTGGCATTTGTAAGGCTTTTTTTAGGCAAAAATTCTTAGATATTAATAAAGATATCGAAATAGGATTTTTTCTATTGTTTAATTATAGAATTGCTTGAGGACGTCGGCTTTTTTTCAATTTTTGCTTGTTTTTAATATATTTGACTTTCAAAATTAGGAAATTTGAACTATTTAACTGTACAATAATAGTGATTATATACCAAGGTAGAGAAGACATTTTTTATAGCCGAGCGTATTAAATCCCAAGCTGGGTAGCAGCCAGGGGTTTTAGAGTGCGAGGCTATAATAGTCTTCTCTACCGTAGTTTATATATTAGTTTTTTCAATACTAGCACTATTTAACTATTTTTATTCAAATAATAAAATAAATTATTAACAGAAATGATATTTCTTGAAATTTTCATAAAAATCAAGTAGCCTTGATCAATGACATTTGCTCAAATAAATACTTTGCACTGACAAAAAATGTAGTTTTTTTAATTTTTTTTATTATATTTAGCTAATTATGGATTGTATTAATTGGTAATAATTATAATTAAGTATATTTTATAAAAAAAGTTATTTAAAGCTATTTTCTTGGGCTTAAATAGTAAAAATTGCACATAGAACTGAAATACCTAAAGTGACAGAAATCAATTATTTATAAAATTTACTCCTACTAGGAAAGAAAAAATTATTATTGCTATAGGTGAAGAAAATTGATTTCACAGTCTGAAAACATGATAAATAATGGTATGTTCTAAAGCTAGAAGTGAAAAAAAAAATGATTTAATACACGAGTTAATAATTTAATTTTTAATTTAAAATCTATAATTTAGCAAAAAATTATGACACCACTTTAAGTTTTCTTAATACGCAAAAGAGTGAGCAAAATATTTCTTAATCACTAGGAGAAAAAACGTTTTATATTTAAAACATTGCCTTTCTACGCAAAAGAGTGAGCAAAAAATTTTTTAGTCACTAGTGAAAAATACTTTAATTTATTTACTTGTTTATTTATTTATGGTGATACAGAGACCTTCATTTGATATTTAAAATAGTGTTAAAAACAATTGTTTTTATTAAATATTATTAACTACCAAAAATTTCTATAATGTTATGAAATGAAAATTAATCTCTTGAATGAAGAATAATCCAATTAAAACGTGGACTTTTTTGTTTATGAATCGATTTTTTTAAAGTTGGAATATTTCTATTAATCAAAGAAATATTTTTAAAACTTGGATTTAAAGAACTATCCTTCTATTTTTTATATTTTTTCAAGAAGTTCGCCCCCTATAACTTCTCGAATGGATTTTTTTAAATTAAGTAGGATTGATTCATATAATAAAGGCAAATTTTCTTAAAAAAATAGATCAATCCTTCTGCTTTTTTCGATTTTTTAAAAAGTTACTTATCTTTTCATGAAAAACATTTGTATCCAAGAATGTTTTGTCTAGGACGTTTTTTGCCGATTTTGGAAATTCGTAATTAGTAATTATACTCTTCTAGAGCTTACGCGTTGTAAAGAGTATAATAACTATATTTATATTGCAAAACTCAATTTATCTCTATATTTGGATACTAAGCTGTTTTGACATATGGTCCTCCCTAATTGCAGGATCTAATAAGGAAAGATATTGGAGAACCAATTTGGGCGTTACTTAACACATTCTTTAACGAGTATGAACTGGGGCGGATATGTCTTTTATACTATTATATGGCTTAGGGTCAATTAATGATCAATATCGCAGGATGTATTTCAAAGCGTTTTCGATTTCCATCAAAATTCGGCATTCACACCCAGCCATTTAGATTCCAGATCTGATCATATCGAACTCTTAATTATATACGGTACCTATGTTAAATATTATCGATAAAATAAGTACAATATTTTATGAATACTGGCAATTTCACGTTCTGAGAATCAAAAATAGGAACTAACAAATGCACCAATAAAAATTTCAATACTTCAGGGTAATTTTACATTAAAAACTGTAAAAAAAACCTCGTATACAATCATCGTAGTTATCTTAAAACCGACTTTCGAACCTAGATGTATACTATACATCTAGGTTCCAAAATTGGTTTTAAGATAACTACGGCGACTTAAAGAATAACAATTTTTAGCTGCCTTAAAGCGATTTGTGGATATTGGTTTATGGGAACTTCTTTCATAGTTTTTAATGTGGGATCACCCCTGCAGTATTGAAATTTTTATCGGTTCATTTTTTAGTTCCTATTTTTTATGCACAGAACGTTAAATTGCCTCTTTAATTGCAATTTTCTCCAAAACTTCATCCTACGGTGCACCGAGGTGAGATAAAAAGTACATTTTTTATGTAATTTTAATTATTAAATCATATTTTTTTATTGATAAAATGTCAAAAAATCTACAGACGAAAAAGTTTGGGGCAAACAATTCACCGGGTTTTTTTTTATTAAATTAGAAAACCTATAGGCATTAAAAAAGTCTTATGGGAAATTCATTGGCAATTGCGATATCAACAAGGAACTTTTATTTTTACATAAATGGTAAAGCTTTTTTTTAACACAAATAAAACAGATTCTATGGCCTACGGCCTGGCCTGTAGCCTGTGACCTGTAGTCTGTGGTCTGTGGCCTGTCGCCTTTGGCTTATGGTCTATAGTCTATGCCCCAGGGGGTGAGGGGTAATTAATTTTAAACATTTTCATGAAAAAAGTCCAAACTTCTTTTGAGGTACACTGTTGGACAAAAGTAAAGAAACTTTTAAATATTTAGCATATTTCAAATGTAAATAATATTTGAATACCCGTTTGTTATATTACTGCTGTATCGTATAAATACTTTTTTTTTATCGACACGCCGTATTCATTTTTTATCAGTTTTAATTTTTTTTGGGCGACAACAGTTTTTTATACGGACAAAACTAGAGAAACCAAAATATAAAATTAAAATAATGAGTTGTGAGTCGCCTGGCATAAAGTTTAATTGCTTTGTGAGACAATTCAAAGTAAATTATGCTCGCGGAAAATATTTGTCAGAAGATCTTCGACAAAAAATTATGGAGGCCCATAGAAAAGAAGTAAGACAAGTAGATATTGGAAAAAAATTTAATTTGCATAAATCAGTTGTTTCTAAAACAATTTCCATGTTTAAAACTCGACAGTCGTTAAAATCTATTAAAATAACTGGTCGTCCCCGAAAAACAACCAAAAGAACTAAAACGCTAATTAAAAAAAATGCACAGGCAAATCCACATAAATCTGCCCAACAAATTTTAAGTGAACTACCGGGTGTCAATATAAGCTACAAAACCGTCCAAAGAAGGCTAAGGGAAGTCGGACTGTTCAGCAGAAGAGCAGCAAAAAAACCACTGATATCTAAGAAGAATCAGAAGGCCCGACTTGCTTTTGCGAAAAAATATTTGCATTGGTCGTCCAACAATTGGAAAAAGGTTCTTTTTTCTGACGAAAGCAAATTTAATATTTTCGGATCTGATGGAGCAGCTTGGGTTCATCGTCCAGAAGGTAAAAGATTTGACCCGAAATATACCACAACCAAGGTGAAGCACGGCGGTGGATCGTGTATGGTGTGGGGTTGCTTTTCTGGTTTTGGTAGGGGACCTCTACATTTCATAGATAGAATAATGGATTGATTTGTGTATTTAGATATATTAAAAAATGTTATGCTTCCATTTTCAGAAGAGAATTTGCCGCTGGCCTGGATTTTTCAGCAAGACAACGACCCAAAGCATAAATCTCAGGTTATCAAAGAATGGTTTTTGTCTGAAAAACTTAATGTTATGGACTTCCCTGCCCAAAGACCAGATCTGAACCCTCTTGAAAATTTATGGGAGCAGTTGGACCGGCGAGTAAGACAACATACAATAAGCAATATGCAAGATTTGAAAAGGGTTCTGCAAGAAGCTTGGAATTCAATTCCTTAAGAAAATATCACAAAACTATTAGAATCTATGCCAAAACGTTGCCAGGATGTAATAGCTAAAAAAGGATATTCTACGCATTATTAATGATACATGCCATTCTTATTTAATTTATACCTTATTTTTAATTTGTATGTAAGTTTCTCTACTTTTGTCCATGTGTTACGTATTAAAATTGAATAAAATCTTATGGTTTATTTCTACAGCTATTATATTTATTTAGTACAGATGCAGTAATTTATCACTTGCTTGTATAATATATTAAAATGTCTTAATTTCATATCCGATGAAAAAATAATTATGAATAAAAAGTTTCTCTACTTTTGTCCAATAGTGTAGCTAAAACTGAATCTGATAATAAAAAACTTCACCACCCCCGGTGGTATATTGGGGTTTTTGAGGTTGCTGAAAGTGAAAAGGCGTTATGAAACGAGTGCATTATACAATTTTTTCTATTTTGCTCTAAAATTTAAAAAAAGTTAAATTTAAATTGATGACTGATTTAGGGATTTTTGTTTTGAGTTGGCATTACAGTTTACACCATGTTTAAAATTCTAAGAACAAATGATATGAAAGTCACATTTTAACACGGTAAAAAATAACCTAAACACAAAATTTTGTAGAAAATTAAACTTTAAAGCGACATTGACATTAGCACAGAAAACGTGAAGCGATAGGTTTTTGTATGTTGCCAACCCAAAAAAAAAAGTACAGACCTCTTATGGGCCTATAAGAATACGCAAAATGCGTGTGATTATGAGCTTATAAGAGTGGCAAAATAGAAAAATAATAAGGGGTGATTCTTTTCGAGGTACTTTTTCCAACATGGATTTTTTGACAGATCACGGTGTGAGTTGGTCAAACTGTCTTGGTGTTTTTGTTCAGTACAGTTTGACATTTCATCATGGAAAGACAGCCCGGCACAGCGAACGAAGAATGTGTTTCGTGCGCTTAGAGAAACTTATGGTCAACATAATCGGCCTACCGAACGCACAATTCGCTATACCATCCAAAAATTTGAAGCCCAAGTTTCATTATTGGATAATAAGAGACCAAATGACCACATCCAGCACATAGTGAATAACACAGCGGCGGTAGCTGAGAGTGTACGCAATGATCGTGATGAATTGATTCTCAACAGCTTGGCTTGTCGTACGCAATAACTTGGCGTATTTTGCTGAAGGATCTTGGTTTAAAAGTATACAAAATTCAACTCGTACAAGAATTAAAGTCGATCGACCTTTGGCCTCTTGAAAAGCTTGACGAAAATCCACTGTTTTCGACCAACATTTTGTTCAGCGATGAAGCCCATTTCTGGCTTAACGGATACGTCAATAAGCAAAATTGCCGTATTTGGGCTGAAGAGTAACCCGAAGAGGTTCAAGAGCTGCCATTATATCCCGACAAAACAACGGTTTGTATGGTTTATGGGCTGGTGGAATCATCGGCCCATATTTTTTCAAAGATGAGGCCGGCCGGAACGTAACTGTGAATGGCGCCCGTTATCGTGACATGATAACGGACTATTTGCTTCCTGAAATTGAAGTCCTTAATCTCGACAACATTTGGTTCCAACAGGACGGCGCTACTTGCCACACAGCCTGTGAGACCATGGCTTTATTGCCAATTCGGTGAACAGCTAATTTCACGCTTCGGCCCGGTGAATTGGCCACCTAGATCATGTGATACCACACCTCTAGACTTTTTCCTGTGGGGCTACGTAAAGTCTAAAGTCTACGTGGATAATCCGGCTACGATTCAGGAATTGAAAGCCAACATTACTCCCGTCATTCGCCAATTACCGCTCGAAATGCTCGAACGTGTCATTGAAAATTGTAACAGGATGGACCATGTTCGCCGCAGTTATGGCCAACATTTGAAAGAAATAATCTTTAAACAATAAATATAATGATAATAATAATAATAATAATAATAGTCTTTATTGCCCAACAGAATAATCCAATAACAGGACAATTTCATTTCATAATAACAAATATAACTAAAAATATTAGGTAACAAAAATAAATTTTAAATATTAAAAATTAAATTTTAAAAATTAAAAATAGAAATTAAGCTAAATCTTAAATACCTAAATTTACGCTTGATTTTTTTTAAAACGGAACTGAGTTTTTCAAAAAATATATCACAATTTATACTATAAGTAGGTATTAACATTATCACACATGACATAAATTGGGGACTTCAATAATAAATTTGTTCTTGGAATTGGCAGCGTAAAGCATTCTATATGACATTTTAATTTCTTTAAAAAGATTAACCAATAAAATTAAATTTTTTGATTTTTTCTTATTGTTTAAAAAAGTACCTCTAAAAGAATCACCCAATATTTATTGTAAATCCAACAGGCTAACGACCGATCTTTTTGCCTAAAGATATATTTATAATATTTTTTACGTTTTTGTGAAAATTGGAATACAAAGGTTTTCGAGGTCGCTGAAACTGATTCTAATATTAAAAAACCTATCTTCACGCCTGAGGGTAAATTAATGAGAAAGCTTTTTTACTGGGCAGTGTATTTTAATATTCAAGCAGCTCTTTTCACTGTAAATTACAGACTTGGATCACTGCTGGTGCCAGTAATAAACTACCCCACTGGGGTAAATTAAAAGTTTACCCAAAATATTAGTATCATTATAACTAATTAAAATTAATCTAAGTTGTTTTTAACTTAATCCAAATTTATTAGACATCACGATAGACCTAATGACTTTAATGCATAATTCTGGCAGTAGACCCAAAAGTTTGTTTAAAAACCTGTTACAAATGAGGGTTTACCAGTGTGTTTGGTTTGTTATTGTACTCCTCGCAGATTTACAGCAAAGGAGTACTATACGAATAGAAAAAAGAAAAATTTGGTCCAAGAACAAAATTTTTGAATGTAGAATCTTCTTAATAGAACAATAGATATATAAGAAGTTATAATAGAATTAAAAAATATATTTCCTCCAAAGTTTTGAGCTTTATTGAAAAAGAGTTAACAACAAAGCTTGAAAAGTTGGAGGAGATAAATTTTTTATTCTTTATAATATATTATATCTATTTTGATTCTTTATAATATATATTATATCTATTTTATTGTTTTTTTTTTATTACATTTGACTTGTATATCCATCAAAGGATGGCAAAAAAATACTAAATAAACATTTCATTTCATTTCATTTCATTTCATTTCATTTTAAATAAACAACATAAACAACAAGTAAAAAAAAACAGGAAAACAAACACGTTTCTACCATGGTGCATTAAATACAATTCTAAACGTCCGTCCGTCACGTCTTTCTGTCTGCTTAAAACTTAAGAAAGAAAAATCCAAATAACAAATTTTTAGTAGAAATAAATCTTGGTAAGGGCACGAAGCCCATTAAAATTAAAAAAAAACCCTTAAAAAAAAGCGATGAATGTCATTTTCGCAAAAAAAAATAAATAAATAATACTTTTAACAAAAAAAAAATACTGTACTAGTTTTAAAAAACAATCCCATAAAACACGAATAAGGTAAGGGCTAACTTTCAAAAAATTGAAAATAGAAGGAAAATTGTTATCAACGTTATTTTTTAAGGAATGGAAATAAATTTAAAAAAAAATACTTTCCGCTACATAGGCCTAGGTTAATTAAAATCAAAAACGAAAAAAATAAAAAATAAAAAAATATATTTTTTTTTTCAAATTTCCAAAAAAAAAAAATTCTAAAAAGTTTCCTTTTCCATAAAACAAAAAATAAATTAAAAAAAATTGTTTTTACCACATTTTACGCCCTTACCCCAATCCGATTTTTCCCAAAAACAATCCTAGCCTAGAACTTTGGATAATCAACCTATGGTTCAAATTTTAAGTCTTTAGCCCCAATTATTCTTGAGTTATCGTGGTCACAAATTTTCCGGACATAGACAGGCTGACAGACAGAATTATTTTTTTGACGGAAATCATATTTTTTGGATATAAAACGTTCAGAAACGTAAAAAAAGCAATACTTTTTTTTCAATTTTTTTTTACTAACGCAAGAAAAGAAAAAAGTACTAGTAGGTATAATGGCAAGCTCAGAAAATTAAAAACTAGGAATCTCCCAATACAATATATATTTATACAAGTTTCACTTAAAACTTCACCAGGAAAAAAGGCTTTCCGAAACTTTAAAAGTTTTCAAAATGGGAAAGCAAGGCTTTCCCGAAATTTTCAAAAATTTTTAAATGGAAAAGCAATACTTGAAACTGCGAGGAGTATACTATAGAATGCGAAGCATTCTATATTTTCATAGCTTATTATTTTATTGTCAAGTCCTCTAAAAGAGTTAAAGGTCGCAGGAACGTAATTCACGATTACGCAGGGAATCTCCCAAGAGACGCACAAGAAAGCAGTTTGTTCCTGCTAAAAGGGAAAGCATGTAGTTGCTCTTGCAGATACGCCAAGCACATGTTATAGTTTGTATCGGCTACGATGGGACTAGAACGGAATATATATGGACTACGCCCCTCTCATATGAGAATGGTTTTTGTTTGTCTGCAAATAACGTAAAGTTCGTTGGAGAATGAGATAATTATATTTATGTTTTCTAAATAATATTGCCTTGACTATTGCAATTAATAATAACTTAAAATAACTGTGACTCTCAGTGGACTCTATCTAAAATTTTGGAAATTTTGGAGGGTTGCTTTGGTAATATTTAGAAAATATAATTGTTGGGAGAAAGTAAAAAAAAATATATCCTTCCTCTTAAGGGGGATTTCTGGTGGATTTTTTTCGAAAATCAAAAAATATTTTTTTATATTTTCTGTTAGAAAATACTCTTAGAAATATATAAAAACTTATTTGGATGTCGTGTAAGACCCTTTTTTACAATATTTTTGATATTGTTTTGAAGATTTTCGTATGAAAGACTTTAAACGCATTTTTCTCGAAACATCATTTTTTGACCTGGCGCTGGTGATTTTGAAATATGTACTTCAAATTTGAACTGCTTACTCTTCGTACGTGTCCCTATCGCAGGAACTAAAATTATATATATATATATTTTTTTTAAACAATTATAAAAGTTAAAAACAATTAAAGTTGAAAAAAAAGGTCGAAAAAGTCCGCCATTTTGTTGTTTTTTTAATAAAAAAATATAATCCTAGTTCCTGCGATAACCAGCAACAAGAATCTATTTCGCTTTTTGCTCTTAGATTATCTGGAGTCGAGAAATCACCTGTGCCAGCAAAAAAATTTTTTTTGTAAACTTCAAACTTATCACGGTGTACTTGAAATAGGGTCCAAAATTTAAAGGGGTGATTCTACATAAGAAAATATGACAAAAAGTTTCTATAAACATGTCTAAAAATGCGTCGTAAGGAAGCTACGCCCCTTTGAAAATGGCTAAAAAATCAGTTTTTATTTAATAACAGGAACCCTTTTAGATATAGCAATGCGGTTTTGCACATAAACTAATCTTAATAAGGTTCATCTTGGTATGTTATTTTCATGTATTTATTTTAACCAGGGGCGTGCAAAACGGGTGGGCCTTATCAGTTTTGTGTCACAAACTTTTTTCTGTGTAACTTTTTTGAAATTTTATTTTTGGTCAAAATACATAAAAAAGTACTCTTGTTGTAACACTGTAGGACTAACCGTTTTCGAGAAAAAATAATTTGAAGCTGAAATTTCACGGTTCGTGGACGAAAAATGAAATACTAAAATGTTGAAAACCAAAATTTTAATGATGCAGGATTATTCTATTATATATCGAAAACTAAGAAAAAAGCTTCTATACATGTATTGCCGGCCCTTTAAAAATGGTGAATTTTTAGGAGACCATAGCTCCCTTAGGATTGATTTTTGGAAGTACCTTTTTTTCTAAGTTTTTGATGTACATTTACCCTGCATCATTGAAACTTCGTTTTTTTTTCTTCCTCGTACCGTGAAATTCCACCTTCAAATTAATTTTTCTCCAAAACGGTTAGTCCTACAGTGTTACAACAAGAGTATATTTTTTTGACCTGAGGAATAATATAACAAAAATAAAATTACAAAAAAGTTACACAGAAAAAAGTTTGTGACACAAAACTGATAATCTCACAGTGGTTAAAATAAATACATGAAAATAACATACGAAGATGGGCCTTATTAAGATTAGTTCACAAACAAAATCTCGTTTCTATATGTCAAAGGGTTCCTGAGTTATTAAAGAAAAACAGAATTTTTTAGCCACTTTCAAAGGAGCGTAGCTCCCTTAAGATTTTAGACATATGTTTATAGGAACTTTTTGTCATATTTTCTGATGTAGAATCATTAATTAAAATTTCGCACACTATTTCAAATATCCCGTGTATATTTTATGTATAAGAAAGCCCTACAATAAAATATAATTTTTTCTACGAAAAAAAAATCTTTTAAAAAAAGGTCGATTCCACCAGAAATCCCCCTTTTAAGGCGGAAATTTAGGGAATGTGGGTGTTATATAGAAGTGACTTTTTCGGAATGACAAGTTCATTTGTGTTCTTTTAGTAAGTGGAAAAAAATCATGATTTTTTTCATGTATTTTCCTATAATTATATATGGGCCGCGTTATGCAGAAAGCTACCAACCCACATTGTGAGATGACAGTAGGTTACGGAACATTTTACCCTATATCTAATACATGAACAGGTGATATAAATGGTTATTTTTAGGTGTTATAATCAAAACGTTTAAAAGTTATTATGGAAAAAGTTCAACAACTTACTGTCATCTCACAATGTGGGTTGGTAGCTTTCTGCATAAAGCGGCCCATATGTTTGTTTGTTTGTTTGTTTGTTTATTTAACCTCGTACTATTCTACTTAATTAAGCATCCCCTAAGTCCAGGACTTGTGTGGGCTAGTAGTAGAGGGAACCACCGGCTTATACTGACTTTCGAACCAGTTTCTAGGGAGTGTCCGTTTCACTTATCGCCTTCGCCAAATTTCAATTATTAATTAACTGAAAAAGGCAAATCGGCGCCAGTGAGAATCGAACTCACGATAGTAGACTTGCTATGCATACGCGCTAGCCACTACGCTATGCCTCCCAGTGTTTTTTTATTTAGCCCTGTCTTGGGTAGGAATGGAATACTGTAGGTACAATCTAACTAATCTAATCTAACAAGATCAAAAGTTAGATCTTCCTATTAATTAACCCAATACTTAGGAATAATTAATTGGTCTTGATAATTTATTACACAAAAAACTGTATCTAGTCTATTCAAGTAAATAATAGTTTTTTAGACCACCTCCTTGGCCACGCAGATGTTAAAATATCAATCAATATATCCAATTAAGTTTATAATTAATATGGGAGTCTTTTTTTCTGTATAAACCACATGATATTAATTAGTAGGTAACTAGAACTGTTAACTCAATATGGGGTAGATTTTTGGAAAGTTCTATATGGGACATAATAAAAAACATTTAGATTTATACAGCCAGGCGATCACAGCGCTACGCACTAGATTACAAACGGTTGGTATTTCTTTCTGTAAGTTTAGAGTGGAAGCACCGATCGCAAGAGATAGATGCATTATTTGGCGGAAAATTTTAATTAGAAAATTATTATAAAATCTGCGGGAGATGTTAATTTTTTTCACAGCATGACAACTTTCACTTTCACATACAAGAACTGCTTTAAAAATAAGAATTTCGGCATATTTTTTGACGAAATCATTTATTTGGAATATTTAAGGGATTTGCGCAGTGCTAGCGCTGCATTACAACATTTTTTTTTAAATGAATATTTTGATGAACCTAGCCCGTAACATGCCACTTGCTTCTGCGCAGCATCGTACGTAAGTTTTTTTCTTGGTTCATAACACAGGACCACAAAAATAAAAATTTGGGTTACGTAATAGTTGAACTCTCCCATAGCGCACAATAGAATTTTTTGTATGCATTCGAGGCAAAAAAATAAATCCGCAAGAATTAATCAATTTTTTTTATGGAAATATTGATAAATAAAAATGATTTATGCCATTACTTTCAGATTCTAAATATCTAGCCTGGTTTATTTTTTACAGGGCCTCAAATTTCAAATATGGTACTTTTTTCGTGTTTCTTTGATATATTTCATTAAAAATTTTATATATATAATACAGATACAGCCAAAAATTTATATATGTAATACTACTACATACATATGCTTTATAAAAAATTACATATTTTTTTTATTTCCATTGGTGGAGAGTCTGAGGGGACACATGTCAAAAGAAATATCATAAAATTGCCTGATAATCTTAACCAGACAATTTTTATCAAGTTTTTTTTAGCGATTTAAACAAATTTGACAATAAAAAACCTTCGTGATCCTTAATTTGTTTTAAACCACACGCACAGTGGCAAAATTTTG
Organism: Brachypterus glaber; assembly: GCA_958510825.1. Taxonomy (NCBI): domain Eukaryota; kingdom Metazoa; phylum Arthropoda; class Insecta; order Coleoptera; family Kateretidae; genus Brachypterus; species Brachypterus glaber. The sequence continues at coordinate 41,005,704 of OY294045.1, forward strand.
TCATAAAGCTGTTAAAATCCGAACATTTTACGGTATTTCGCTAGGGGGTCGGAAGGGTCAAAATTGACCAAAAAGTGCGTTACGTAATACTTAAACAGCCCTATTATTATTTTTTATTAATAAGGAAACAAAAAGCAATAATGCTTTCCCTTAAAAATGTTAAAATTGGAAAGTCTGTGTACATAAATATGTTTATTAAAAAAAATATGTATGAAGAGTGCAATTAACATAAGGGCCTAATCCACAAAATTATTACTTTACAGGACAAGCAAAAATGTTAATATTTTTTTCCAATGATATTTGTACTTAATATTAATTGAACCGGTGAGAGCAAGAAGGGAAATATTGCACTTTTTGGATGAAATTGACTGACTCACATTTTGTTCTTTGCTTTGAAACGCATCTATTGACACAAAAACTCAAACATATCACAAACTATTAAGCCACAGTAACACATTAAATATGTGATTGAGACAAAGAAGGGAAACATTCCAGGAATTTCATAAAGTATGAGTATGATAACTTTGAGTAAACATCAATAGGTTAAGAATGTATATACAGGGTAATTGGTAATTCGACCTATTCCTTGGTCATTTGCAAGAAATTAAGTCCCATCAACTTAATAAATCCGCCGTTTTATTTATTGAAAGGTTGTTACTATTTTTAAAATGCACGACCTCTTAAATTTTCCCGATTTCGCAAAAAAAAAAAGGTTTTTACCAGCTGTATGATAAAATTTTGCCCCTGTTCGTGTGGTTTTCAAACAAATTAGGGATCAGGGGGGTTTTTTATTCAAATGTCAAATTTTATGTCAAATTTGTTTAAATAGCTAAAAAAACTTGAGAAAAACAGTCTAGTTAAGGGTATCACAAAATTTTATTATAATTCTTTTAACATGTGCAATGTTAACCTTCCCCCAGACTCTCCACCACTGGAGATAAAAAAATACGTAATTTTTTTGTAAAGCATATGTATGTAGTAGTTTTACATATAAAAATTTTTGGCTGTATCTTATTATTTATATAAAAATTTTAATGAAATAGGTATATCGAAAAAAACACGAAAAAAGTGCCATATTTGGAATTTGAGGCCCTGTATAAAATTAACTAGGGTAGATATTTAAAATCTGCAAGTAATGGCATAAATCATTTTTATTTATCAATATTTCCATAAAAAAAAATGATGGATTCTTGCGGATTTATTTTTTTGACAAAAAAACCCATTGTGCGCTATAACTCAAGATTTTGAGGATCAAATTTTTTTTTCATTGCCATATTCGTTTTCAGCGCCCTTAAATACGTAGAAAAAATTTAGTCTGGTTGCTAAAAAACTGACTTAATTTTTTTTGTGGTCCTGTGTCACTGCTCATTTACAACTCTTTTTATGTAATATATTATTCTATCTCTCTCTAAAGCTTAAGACGGACAACAACTTTTAGGCATTTTTTTTTGAGTTTTATGATATTTTAAAATAATATTTTACATATTATGTAAATATATTTAGTTTATTTTTAGGAAACACTCAGAAATAGAAAATTTCTCTGTTAAAGGTTCAACCAGACATTTATAAACAAAACCTAATAAGCATGTTTGTACGCAAGTTTTCATCCATACCCAGATTAGCCACGAACATGAAATTTGGAATTGAAATATCTCCACAAATAGATTATTTATATATTTCAAATTAGAACATATGGTATTTTGACCACCTAAAACTCTTGGATTTGGTTTGGTGCCTCTGAGGTACCTCTCATATTATCTGTAAATAAATGACACCTATTAATTTTTGTCAAGAAAGGTTTTTTTTTAATTTTTAATTAAATAATTTAAGATAAATGTGTTTGGGTGGAAATATGATATATAAAAATTAATTTTTACTACTATACTATACTATAAATAGTATATTATGATCCAAGGACGAGAAATAATGTTTCTCGGTCGCATGTGGAAATTGTGAATCGAGACGTGAGCCGAGATTCACAACCGCGTAAGATAGAGATATATTTCTCGTCCGTGAATCATACGCTATTTTTTATTCGCTTGTAAACATATTTTTAACAAAAAAAGACAAACATGATAAGTAAAATTAGTTTTAATTTGGTTATGTCAGTTATCTGACAATTTTCCATAAGGGACTGCAGCCCGCCAAAATAAAACAAAAGACAAACTCTTAACAAAAGTGTCTCTTTTAACTTAACATTTCTAACAGAAAAATGTCACTTTGGAATACAAGCGAATAAAAATATATTTAAATTGTATTGCTGAATAAAGATTTTAATGATATCATTCAACGAAAAAATTCCTCTGACGTAACAGCGCGTAAATCAAATATAAGTTTGTAGTGTTTTTGAACCTTATTTTTCAAGACTTAATAGAACATACCATTATTTATAATGTTTTCAGACTGTGAAATCAATTTCACCTACAGCAATAATAATTTTTTCTCTCCTAGTAGGAGTAAATTTTATAAACAATTGATTTCTGTCACTTTAGATGTTTCAGTTCTTTGTACAATTTTTACTAATTAAACCCAAGAAAATAGCTTTAAATTACTTTTTATTTATTAAATACAATTAATTATAATTATTACCAATTAATACAATCAATAATTAGCTAAATATCATAAAAAATTGAAAAAAATAAATAAAATTTTAAACTTCAGTTCTAAGTCTTTATTTGAGCAAATGTCATTAATCAAGGCTAATTGATTTTTATAAAAATTTCAAGAAATATAATTTCTTTTAATAATTTATTTTATTATTTGAATAAAAATAGTTAAATATTGCTAGTAGTAAAAAAAAAACTAATATACAAACTACGCTAGAGAAGACTATTATAGCCTCGTACTCTTAAATCCTATCAATTTTAGTTACAAAATTAATTTTCTAGATGCCGTGTAAACGTTTTTGATATAAAATTAACTTATGTGGTAGATTGCTATACTGAGGAAATTTTTATATTGTCAGTAGTAATATCATAAGTGCATGTTGAATTATCGATAATTTTTTTACTTTATTAAAAAAACATTTTATTTGTCAATTGTTTGAGTGCATTTTTCGTGTAGACCTAAGGTCTACCAAAAATTTAAATCTCAAATTTGCCGCGCTTTTTAAAACCATGTTCACTTGTTCGCGAATGTTGCCAAGTCTAAACTTTGCTTGAGGGATATTTTATGCTTAAGATTATGCCAATAAAATAGTTGTTATCTTATATTTTAGCATTTAAATAAAGATCATTGCTGTTTTTGTTTAAAAAGTTTAGTTTTCAACTGAAAATAAATAAAATAACCCGCACCACCCGCAAAAAAACAATTTCCTATCGGTTTCTAATAAAGTTTGGCAACACTGTACTGGTACCAGAGCAGTCATTTGATGTTTTGATTTCCGTAATTTAAAAGAAGTAAATTATTTACTTCTTTACTGCAAATATATTTTTAATAAGTGTTTAAATTAGTTTTTAGTGAGCTGTTTTTAATACCAAGATTTAATTAAATAAATTAAAATTTAGTGATTTAACCCTTTTAAGATGGTGCATAAAACATAATATATTATTTGAAATTAATTAATAAATCAACTAAAGGTAAGCTTTATAAATTAAAAACACATTTTGCAAAAATATAACATTTATTAAGATGTCAGTAACTGTCAGTTTCTTGTTTCCATAGTAACCAAGTGCAAAAATTATCAGATTCATTTTGATCTGATTGGCCAAAAAATTAAAAATCAAGGTTTTGATTGACGTATATATTGTTTGTGAAATAGATGCTGGAAATTTACAAACTAGTTACACAATGTGTAATACACATCATACAATTTAGGCTAGTACTATTTATAAAGATAAAATTAACCAGTCGAATATACGACTTTTATTTTCTGCACATTTAATTAGTTAATGTGGTCTCGCTAGAAACTTACAAATCATCAAAATTGCATAAACACTAGCTTAAGAGACATAAGGTTCATCTGGGAAAATAGTATCTGGTTAAATAAGTTTTAGGAAATAGATTTAGAATATTATGATAAGTTAAATCAAGCTAGTCAAAAACTTTTATATGCCAAAATAAATGTTTAAATTAAACAACAGATTTTTGTTTTAATTATTTATAAGATATTGCAATGCAAGTAACCTTTTTAAAAGTGAAACATTCGAAAGGGTTACACGTAATAATATTGATAAAAAATTATGACGATATTATATTATCTTTAAAAAACCTACCAAGCGTATGCTTCCACTAAAGAAGAAACTGACAGCGTACCTGATATTCTCATGTACATGATGGTTCAAAAACAACCGAAGGATCAGGCACAGAAGTATTCTGCCGGCATGCCCTGATCTAGAGTTAGAAATAAGCATTTCCCTTGGCAAGCATGCCTCGGTCTTGCAGGCAGAAGTCATAGGCATAATTATTACTGAAGGAAAATCAGTAATAGAAGAATAACTATTCTTACGGATAGCAAAGCTTCCATACTAGCAATCGAGTCTTTCAAAATTACTTCAAAGCTAGTTTTAGAATGTCACCAATCCCTGGAGGAAGCGCAGTTTCAAATACTTTTACACTCTCATGGGTAAAGGGCATAATGGCTAGGGCTCGGAACTATTGGTCCAGAGACCATAATATTGAATATTTTTCGTTCGCATGGATATAATTCAAACTTTTTCCGAATGTTTTTCCCTTTTGCCCAAATATTTATTTTAAAATTAATTAGTACTGACAAAAACAGATTAAACGATTTTTTTTAATTTATAATCTATTTAACCTATTTATAACCTATTATAACCTATTATAACCTATTTTAACTAGTATTTTAAGATCAGTATTTGAGTTCAGAGAAAAAATATGGGTAAGACATTTTAAAAATGATTCCCTTCTGTTTTTGAGGTTAAATTTGGTACCTACCATTGAGTTTGTCTATCATTACTTTTTCAGAGAATATTTAAATCTTATTTTTTTACCCAATGCCCAAAACGGGCTATTTTACATGAACTCATTTAGTAATAATTTATAGTAATTTTTTGCAGAAATTGATATCAATTTTAGTTTTCTAGTAATGGTTATCTAGATAGTGTTGAAACACCCGGTATACTAGGTATTCAATATACGATAAATACTCTTACCACAATCATACAATATCATGTACTATGCTTTAATTTTGTCGCAGTGACACTTACCATCCATCACCTGTCATTCACGAGCACCAGGTTATATTGCACTGGTTTAGTTCATATTCATGTCATGCAAGAATCTCTCTCCTGGGCTCATCAACTATTCTGCAACATTAACGAATCTGCTTCATTAATACTTCATATTCACATTTGTACTACAAAGCGGTATACCGGTAGATCGAGTCTAAATTTTAAACAAGCCTTGTAGATATGTAATGCTGCGCATCTATAGTATACTCTTTTAATTTTGACATATTAAAATATTATTTAATAAAAAATATCAAAATGCTGTTTTAAAAAATACTGTTTTTACAAAACATACAGTTTTACTGTAAAATGTATACCTACATAAATAAAAGTGTTAAGATACTCTTAGTGTAAAATTGAATTCTTTACCTGTTTTACAACCAAAGCTTTTTATTTTTTTCTTTATACATTCAAACTACTGTTTGAACTCAGTGACTTATATCTTTTCAGAGAATGACCAAACCTGAAATATGTTATTATTAATAATAACTTATTAAAGTTTGCTTTAATTGTTTTGTAAAACTTTGATCAATCGGTCCGGAAAAACGGTTCGATGGATCAATTTGAAAATGTACATGGCTATTGGGGGTACATTAAGCTGTAAAAAAAAACTGGAAACTTAGTCTTTCCATCAATATTTGTAAAGTAGCGGTAGATTTACTCAAAAACCATTTTTTTCACTTTTTTCGAACTAATGTTAAGGGTGAAAAAACATTTATTTAGAAAATCATGGAAGCGTCTTGTAGAGGGTTTATTCAAGTTTTTTAAAGCTGCCCTTAAATTTAGTGTGAGATCATTGGTTGCTGAGATAAACAAAGAAAAAAGGATCCTTTTTTATTGAAAATCGGATATCTGAGCAAAAACTTGACAAAGAGAAAAAAAAATTGAAGCTAAGTTAACAAGCTAACTGTATTATACTTTGGTTTAACTAAAAAACAAATCCCAAGCCCGTGGACCCTTAAAAACAAAATTGGTCATTTTTGTCCCGCGCTATTTCCTATGATTAACGATAGCTCATAAAAATTGTCTGCCAAAAGATCTCAAAACTAGAAACTTAAAGCTTTAAAATGCTTTTTTTTTCCATCTCGATACGATCATTTTTCACAAAGATACAGCTCGTCAAAAAATACTAAAAAAAAAATAAAAAAAATTGTTTCCTTAATTTTTGGTAGTATTATATATAATATTTATTAGATTTGGCCTAATACTATTATTACTATTATTATTACTTAATACTACGGTATGTTAGTTAAAAAAAAATATTTCGGATCTAGTGAATTTGGAAATGTTGTGAAAAATACATTTATAATGTCTGTGGGGTACAGCTAAAAGGTACATTTTCTTTAAAAAACCCTATTCTAAAAATACTGTATATATTTTTTCACGGAAATTACCTATGTAACACAAAATAGTGGTATATCGGTGTTATATCATTCTCCATTACCAATGGCTATTACTGGTAGTAATAAGAATTTGGTGATATATCGTGATATAGCACCATTATAGACCCATTTTATCACAAGTTTAGGAAAACCAAACGGTGGCGGTTACCAATTATGTTACCATTATATTACCTGCCGTTTAAACACGCGCAAAGCTGTCAGCTGGTAATGAGGTCTTTCTCTTTTTATCGTAAAATTAATATTTTATTTCTTTTATTTTCATAACAATGTCTGTCAGTGATTTTATGTTCTAAAATACTTAACCTATTACCCAATCATAATAATTAACTAAATAATTGTATTAAAATATTGAAAATAGATGTAAAATAAAGTCAAAACGAATTTGTATTTCAGCATATATATTTAAAATGGGCCTAGCGCTTTCGATCAAAAGATCATCTTCAGGGCTTAGCTCTGAAAACTAAGACAACAAAAATAAGGTGGCTATGCGAGTAAGGTTAGGATTAAATAATAAATAAATAAAATAGTTTTTTTATAAAATTGTTGATAAAAGTTTTTTTTGTTATCTTGGACAAATTTAAGTATACTTTTATTTAAAACTATAAAGTATAAATAAAATAACAATTTAATTATACTTTTTTTTGAGGTTATGCAGATAAAAATCGCCGATATTCGATTATGCATAATGATATCTGGAAATATTTTTTATTACTATCAGTAAATACATTACGTACTGTTATCACACAATTACATGACTTAAAGTTACTTTGTTCTTATACAACTACTGTGTTACTGTGTCAATTAATTGACGTTAGCGACATCTGTCGCCAACAGAACAACTGTATAAATATGGTTTTTTTATGTTGGCAACAGATGTAGCTAACGTCAATAATATATGCAGAGTTCTATAGCGGTAACATGGTAATCTGTATGCTACTGATAGTTTTGTACCGCACCTTTAACACCTTCGAATTCTAGTAAGAATACTCTCTAGTAGAATCGTTATGAGACTCCAGGTAATATAAAAGAAATTTAATGACCGTTTTCTAACCTCTATGTTACTGGCAGTAATAAATTACACAAACTTGGAATGAAAACCACCCACATGTCGCAACAATACTTTTTTAGAAGCACAAATGAAAATTATTCAAATTTTGCAGCCTTTTTAAATCCGTCATATTGAAATTTTAAATTTTGACAGTAAATTCGGTTTAAGCACCCACTAAAACACCCCTGTACAAAAAGGCAAACATAAAACATTATTATTAGCTATGAATCCATCCAATTTAGGTAAAATTTGATATTCGATATTCGCCAATTTAAAAAAAAAAAATTGACGGATTCAGAGATACCCAAGAAAATGTTGCAAAGAATCTTTGCGCAAGAAAAAAGTTTAAATCTGTAAACTAGTGTTAATGTAATGTTTTCTGGAAATTTAAGTTTATCAGACTTTTCGTTATATTTTATATGTTTTTTTTTTTAACCAATTTGCGTCCCCTATAACTTTTACTTTCCCCAAAGAAAGTCTAGTGTTAGGGAACGTTCAAGTATTACGTAACGCGAAATTTGGTCATTTTTGACCCCCACAGCCCCATGTAACGCGGCGTCCATTTGTTACGTAATATTTTTATTTTTACAAAAAGTATAAAAAGGAAATTTTGCTTTATGATTTAAACCGAGTTTTAACCGGTTATTGCTTCCTTGTTTTAACCCAAAACCGGTATGATGTAATTTCCGCAACCGGTTAACCGAAAATCGGTTATTGGCTATGGTTTTCCATCTCTAATTTGTTTTTGTTTAGAGGATTTAGTGAACTGTTAACCACGGCGTGTGCCTTAGTAAAAAAATTTCGAAAAAAATTTTATTGATTTTTTTACGTTTCTGGACGTTTTATATTCAAGAAAAAAAGATTTCCGTCAAAAAAAAATTCTTTCTGTCGGTCGGTTGGTCTGTGCGTCCGGAAAATTTGTGACCACTATAACTCGAGCGATTCGGGCTAAAGACTTTAAATTTGGGACCAAAGGTTTATTATCCAAAGTTATATGTTGGGATTGTTTTTCGTATAAATCAGGTTGGGGTAAGGGGGTAAAATGGGGTAAAAATTAATTTTTTCACAAACATATTTTTTTCAATTTATTTTTCGTTTTACGAAAAAATAACCTTTTTTTTATTGTTTTTTTTATTTTTTTTTTGTTTTTGATTTTAATGAACCTAAGCCTATACTGCCCTACTACGCTAGAAAGCAGTAACTCCATTTGTCGCCTAGCGACGTGTTGACGTCAACTCTGTATTATTTTGTTGGCAGCAGTATTTTTTTATTGATTTTTTTTAACTATCGAATGGACATTTCTGTTTAAGTTATCGTATCCATAAAAACGTGACAGATCGGGATGGACGCACGAAAGGAATCTTTAAAAATTATTCACAGTTTGATAAAAAACATTTGCATACAAAAATTTTTGATGTAGGCCTTAGATTCTAGGGTAACTTTTGGCGATTTTATAAATTTTCCTACGACATAGTTAGTAGTTAGTGAGCATTTTCGACCCGTTGCCTATGACAACGGTTGGAAAGTGGCAATCAGCTGATTTTACATATCTGCTGTCATAAAATTAGTAAACTTCAAACACATAGCCTCAAATTGATAAACTAATTTTAAAATAATTTTTGCGTTTTTGGATGTTAGGTGTTAGGTGTTAGGTCGTAGGAAAAATAGTATACGCACCTCGACGCAAACCATTTCAGTGCACATCGAGTGCTTTTTTTACTCGGCTGCGCCTCGGATGCAATCTCGTGAACTAAAAACTAGGTTCGCGTACTCGGTGCGTAATTTACTATTTAAAACCATTGTATAATACTCTTCAAACACTAGGTGCTGTGGATAGTTTAATAACGTATACATATGACTGCTGCGAATTGCAACTAGGTTAAGAGCTTCCGTTTTGTGTAGCGTTGGGATATATGATTAATTTATTAACAAATGCCAGTATACTGTAAAAAAATCCTCACTAAAATACGTACTTTTATTTTTTTGCCAACAAAATTCTAAAATTTTTCTTTTTTCAAAAAACGAAAAAAAAATATTTGTTTTTTTCAATCTTTTAAGAAGTTTAACCCCCCATATTTTTTTTTTATTTTGGGGGGATTACTTTCAAAAAGAATAGGAATCTACCCCTCATAGTCCAAAGGAAAAAAATATTTGTTTTTTGAAAATGATAGATTTTTCAATCTTTTAAGAAGTTTAACCCCCATATTTTTTTTACCCCTCATAGAACTTGATTTTTCCTGAAAATTTTAAGCCGATCGGATTATTCGTTCTTGAGTTATCGTATCCACAAAAACGTGACATAGCACGGACAGACAGACAGACAGACAAACAGATGGACATTTTCAGGGTTTCTTATTTTTACATGAAACACTTTTGTATTCAATAATTTTTATCTAGGACGTTATTTGGCGATTTTGGAAAATTCGAAAATAAATATGGCGTTGGGTTCTGCTTTATTTCAAATCAAAAATCGGTGATATCCTTTGAAAAAAAAAATATGATTTTTTTTTGTCAGAAAAATAAATTTTCATACTAAATGTATTTGTTCTACCTGAGAAAGTTAGGACAAAATGATCCAAAAAGTCCAATCAAATTACTAAGATCTGTAAAGTTAATCCTAGTCCTGACTTATACGTCTAGTAAAGACTGGACAATTTTATTTAGAAAACATTGAAAATTTTCCACATAGGACAAGGCTAATTTTTGGGATTTCGGTTTTAGATAGGACATTTCTTTTTAGTAGGCAAATGGGGTTAGTCTAAAGCAATACAATTATCTCAAAAAGTGAATTTTTGCAGATAGGACATTTGGTTTGGACATTATTTTTCCTAAAAATTTTAAGCCGATCGGATTATTCGTTCTTATCGTATCCATAAAAACCTGACATTGCATGGAAAGACAGACAAACAGACGGACATTTTCAAAGTTTCTTATTTTTTCATGAAAAACTTTTGTATTCAAGCATTTTTATCTAGGACGTTTTTTGGCGATTTTGGGAAATTCAAAACTAGCGTATAATACTATTCTAGCTCTTGCGCTATGAATAGTATAATAAGACTGTTTTCATTTTTTTAAATGAAAATACTAATATTAAACTTAAATATCTTTTTAAACGTGTACGAAGGCAGCTTCGTAATTTTTATGAAACTCAATTAATTTCAGCTTAAATTTATAGAATGACGGTAACATCTGATTAGTTCTAGCAAATTCATAATTACCTATCACCAAAACAATCGCCTGAATCCTGTACTGCCCTTCTAAGACAAGTTGTCCTATCTGTAAATTAGATGTTTTGAGTTATATCTATTTAACTGTTTTTGTTGCACTTTTTGAAAACATGTTTAAATAAATATGGGGTTGGGTTCTGCTTTATTTTAAATAAAAAATACGTGATATTCTTTAAAAAAAAAAATATATTTTTTTTATTGTCAGAAAAATAAATTTTCATACTAAATGTATTTGTTCTATCTGAGAAAGTTATGACAAAATGATCTAAAAAGTCCAATGAAATTACTAAGATCTGTAAAGTTAGTCCTAGTCCTGACTTGTTCGTCTAGTAAAGACTGGTTAGGACAATTTTATTTACATAGAACAAGGCTAATTTTTAGGATTTTGGTTTTAGATAGGATATTTCTTTTTAGTAGGAAAATAGGGCTAGTCTAAAGCAATATAACGGGTGCTTATCTCAAAAAGTTAATTTTTGCAGATAGGACAACTTGTCTTAGCAGGACAGTGTAACTCAATACTGTAATTAAAACTCATTTTCAATACAAAATTCTACCTATTCATAAAAAAGTTTTATTAAAATTTCCTGACAAGACAAAGAAAAAAGCTGAAAATATTTTATAAAACAGAAAACAGTATACAAAATCAAGAATAAAATTGTAAAAAGTCCAAACGAATATTTTATTACTAAGAGAATTTGAGCTTTTATGAAACTATGAATAAATATGAAATAAAGTATCGATTAATACTAATTCACTAATTTTTAGAATTATTTAATAATTTATACACAATAAGTCAAAATATTTAGCTAATTGTGGATTTATGCTTTGATTTATGCAATAATTTAACTAAAAAACTATCACTAAGAATTTGCCCCTGGAAACTTGGGGACCGGGCCGGAAAGGTCCACGGGGGCCGCAAAAAAATTAATTTATCTTTTCTCTAAAAAGCATTAGTCAAAAACAACAACCTTTTTTAAGCGATCCCTTGTTATAAAATCAATAGGCCCCTTTTGTTTTTGGGCGGGCCCTTTAAATTCCTTTTTAATTAGTGCCTTATGCTGGCATATTTATAGGAAATCTTCAAAAAGCATTTCTATTAGAAAGTTTTTAATAATGTTAAAGTTACGTCACATTTTATTACATTTTTTAGTATTAATTATTAAGTAAACCTGACAAGACAAAGAAAAAGCTGAAAATATTTTATAAAACAGAAAACTGTATACAAAATCAAGAATAAAATTTTCAACGAATATTTTATTACTAAGAGTTATTTGAGTCCTTATAAAACTATGAATAATTAGGAAATAAAGTATCGATTAATACTGATTCACTAATTTGTAGAATAATTTAATAATTTATACACAATAAGTCAAAATATTTAGCTAATTGTGGATTTATGCTTTGTTTTATACAATAATTTATCTAAGATACTATCACTAAGAATTTGTTTCTGTGGCCCACTGGAAACTTGGGACCGGCAAGGTCCACGGGGGCCGCAATACGGCCAAAGGGGTGCCCGCAAAAATATTAATTTCTTTTCTCTAAAAAGCATCAGTCAAAAACAACCTCCCTTTTTAAGCAGTCCCTTGTTATAAAATCAATAGGGACCCTTTGTTTTTGGGCGGGCACTTTAAATTTATTTTTAATCAGTGCCTTATGCTAGCTTAATGCTAGGAGATCTTCAAAAAGCATTTCTATTAGAAAGTTTCTAATAATGTTAAACTTACGTCACATTTTATTACATTTTTTAGTATTAATTATTAAGTAAACCAACCTTTAACTGAAGTAACTATCAGATCAAATTAAGAATTTGATCAATAAAATGTCATATTTCAATTCATTGGTCAAATTCTTTATTAGTTAGTTAATTTATTTATAATTACAATAAACCAGACTTAATATTGATGTTTTACCCAGTCATTAACATTAAACTCCAACCAAAAATTGGACCAGTGAAATTTCAGAATGATTTGACACATTTCATTTCATTGGTTTGGACTTTTTAAATTAGTTTTGTGTCAATGATTGGGCAATCAACCCTTACTTATCTTTAACCCTTCGTTAGGCGCGCCTTTTTTTGTAACGTGTTTAGGCGCGCGGTCTACACTTGTAGACCATTTTATTTAAAAAAAAAAAAAAAACACATTTATATTTTTAAAAACCAAATATCTTATGTTATTTATTTGATTGTATTTAAAAGTTATTTACATAATTTTTTCAAATTATTATTGTTTTAGTAAGTGTTAAGGGTAAAAGAAAAATGATATACAATTCTAACATATATTTTACATCTGTACGGTAATTTGTAAAAAAAAAATAAAAATATCTTAAAAAACTTTCTGAAACTAAAACATTTGTTTTTTTTTAACATGTACGATTATAAAAAAATAAAAAAACACCTAAATTAAAAGAAAAAAAATATTATAAAATTTGACTCGAAATCATGCAATATTTTAGTAACTCATGCGCCTTGTACATGTGCTCTTTGCAATCGTAGTTATGATATTTTGAGCATTTTTTTTTTCGATTTATTTTCCCTTCTTAGGCACATTTAGTCTCCAAAGTAATTTTTAGTTTTATAGAACAGAAAATTACCTTATTTATCAAAAACATTAAGTATGAGCTCTTTCATGCCCAAAAAGACTCGTGCCAGTGTCTTCCTATAAACCGCTATTTTTTTTGGTGGTAAAGACATATTGTATCTTTAATTTATCTTTAAACTAATAAACTAACTTTGAAAAACAATATTCACAAAAAGAAACCATAAAAACTTACACAAAATAAAAAAAGCAAAAATAAAAAAGGTAACGTGGTTAGTCGCGCGGTCTACAATTGTAGACCAGGCAGGTTTCAATATGAATAAAAACAAAATTATACCCATTCAAAGTGTGAATTATTACTGATCTAATAGATTGATGCATAATGCACAGCTACTCGAAGGGGCGCAAGCGTAAACACGTGTAAAAAGTTACTTAGCTAAAAAAAAGCATGGTCTACGATCGTAGACCGCGCGCCTAACGAAGGGTTAATAATTTAAATTGATCGTTATTAAGCTTTTCATTGCAAATGTTATTTGTCAGTGGTTAAAGTTAAAACAGCTTCTTATAATTAAAGTAAGTAATTTACTTTAGATGCGTTTTACCCTGTAGTATAGAAATTTTTCTTAGGAATAGGGTCAATAAAACCAATCGAGTTTTTTTTAACTATTGAGTAACTTTTCAGAGCACTTTTTCTCTGTCTTCGGACCTATAAACAAATAAAAACATAGAAGCAACAGCTTTTAGACATTTTACACAGTTAAAGAAATTTGATAATATCAAATGTCATATTATGAACTATACGCTAAAGACAAAATGACAAAATGTAGGTACTTACTACTGTTAAATTCAGCTTCTGGTGGTTATCTAAATAACAAAAATATCCAGAAATAACAAGAAAAATAATTTACATATAAGATGACAGCAAAAAAAATCCCCTTCTTCTTCTTCTTACAATAGAATCCCATTTTGTCTTTAGCATATAGTTCATACTAAATGTCCATAACTGTGTAAAATGCCCAATGGTGTTGCTAGTAAGTAATTTATTTTTTAATATTTTAAGGCTTTTTAACTAATACATTTGCTTATTTTTAATTAGAATTAACTTGGAGAGTTCATCAAAATTTCCCCAAGTTGATTTTAAGGGTCATCTTGTTGGTCATTTATTTAAGTATCTCTTACGTTCTTTTTCCTTTGTCAAGTATTCTTCAGAGCATCGGTCATTCGCCATACTTAAAAGATGATCAATTTGCAAACTATGCTTCTGGATATGTAATTGACACAGCCGTTAGGGTGGTTTACAAAAGATACAGGGCGAAATAAGCCTGAGCATTACTTTCACAGGGGGCACAGTTGTTATTGTTGATTGGCAAAAACCCTAAAGGTACTTACAAAGCGACCCTCCTGGTCGCTACTGCATACATCAATGTTGGGGTTGTATTCAAATTAACACTGACTTTTAGCCAAATTTATTAGGAAAATGTTACTGGGATTGATTCATTACAATATTAAACGCTGATTAAAAAAATAATCTCCTACGTAGTATCCAGGGCCGTAAACAGGAATTATTGGACCACGATATGAGACCTAAAAATTCAATACTGTCCCTTTTGTTTGAGGATATTTACCAATATAAAAATATTTAATTTTTTAGTTTTTCTGAGGGGCCTGTAAGAAAATAAGTTTATTTTAAAGCGAAGCTTAACTTAAATGATCAAAATTTGCGTGACGTAATATTTGAACGTTCCCTTATAAGTGTTATGAGTTATAATTATTTATTATTTACTTTATTGTTAATTAGCTAATTGATCATCAAGGTAGATAGGGTCTCATCTTAAAATATTTTTAACAAGTTTCTGACATTTAACATATAAAGATTTTAAAAAGTGTGTTGTGTATAAGGTAATAAAGGCAACAAATCACCTTAACTGTTCGTTTATTTAACAACATTATATAGTAAATAAAAGGCAACGAAATGTGGATAGACAACGTAACAGAAGAGTGTGTACTCCCTGCATTTTAATATAACTCAGATGTAGTTCTAAGTACAACCGGTAGGGGTCGTGCTATACTAAGTGAATATATAATAAATTGTTCAAGCTAATTAGTATATTTTGAAAAGATGATTTTCCCTTTTTATACTCTTTTAAAAAATCCGTCTCTGTCTTAAACAAGTTGTTTAAAAAATAATTAAAAAAAGTTATACGGGGCGCATATTTTCAATAATTTATAAAAGATAAAAGAAATAGGCCCATAAAACCATTTTTAGAAGGCATTACATTAATTAAAAGAAATATTCATACCAACTTGGTCATATTTTTCTAACTTTTAAATACTCCGACCGAAAAAAAATAAATTTGGTATGGTTGACCTGCCAAAATTCCAATTCAAGATCATATATTGCTAATTTTTAAACGCTTCGACCTAGAAACATGAAATTTGGCATGTGTGTCCTTTGGAACAATACCAATTGAAGTCAAGGTCGATCAGATACTTCAAGGTCATATTTTGCAAGCATTTGAAAGCATTGACATAAAATTTTGCGTGGCTCAAACAAGACTTAAAATATGAAAGAGAACAAACGCAATACACGATCCAGTGTCAAGCATTACATATCTTCAAGGCTTGTTTTTAATATTTACAAGTATTTAAAATAAAAAGAGGGTCCTAAACAGAACGATTGATGGAGTTTGGAATAAATAAGATTGCTATCATTCAGTTGAAGTGAAAATAAATGTTTAATCGTTAGAAAAATCCAATTTTCAAAATAGCCAATGTTGAAGCATTAGCCGAAAAGTGTTAATGAAGCAGACCGAAAGCAATCAATTATTTTAATTCAAAAGTAGTCT
Organism: Brachypterus glaber; assembly: GCA_958510825.1. Classification (NCBI taxonomy): domain Eukaryota; kingdom Metazoa; phylum Arthropoda; class Insecta; order Coleoptera; family Kateretidae; genus Brachypterus; species Brachypterus glaber. The sequence continues at coordinate 41,021,957 of OY294045.1, forward strand.
GACAAAATGAATGAATGCTTTTTCAAAAGCGTAGTTAAAACAGATGATCATCACACTGTTTATTGTTCACAGCTCTCCAGTTGGCAGAGTAATATACGATAGTTTTTAAATTAAAAATATTAAACATCAAAAATTCTTATACAAGTTTTTGTATCCAATGACAAAAAATCTATTTATATTTCTATCCATAAAAAAAATATGAAAAAATCAAGTTTCAAAAGAGGAAGGATCCTTTGTTTTTTAAAAAGAAAATATAGAAAAAAAGTATGATAAACTACAACTTTACAAAAAACATTACTGATTAAGGAACATGTTTACAAGTTTGAAAAAAAAATAAACAAAAAAGTTATAAGTAACGTAATTTTAATTTTAATAATTATTTTAATTGAGTATAAAAAACAAGCCGTGAAGATATGTAATGCTACTCATTTCATTATTAGTATTCAAAGTAAATGGTATGGCATTTTCCGAAATACTTAAAAAAATTAAAACAAAGAAAATAAAAAAAACTTCAAACAATATATTTAATTTTTTTTGAATTTTCTTTTTGCGAAAAACAAAAAAAAATAGAAAAAAAAATAAACAATTTTTTTTTAAATGGGATCTTTTTTTTGCAAAACAAAAAAAATAAAAAAAATCAACTTTTTTTTTCCTTTATTTTCTTTTCCTAGAAACAAATAAAAATATTGTTTTTCTTTTTTTTTAAGTTCAACCCCCCATTACTTTTTTGTTTTTGGGGGGATTACTTTACACAAACAATAGAGATCTTAGCCTCCTAGAACTGGACTTTTTCTGAAAATTTCAAGTCGATCAGATTATTTGTTCTTGAGTTATTGTGTTTACAAAAATCGTCACATCGGACAGACAGACAGACCGGCATTAAAAAAAAACATTGCTTAGTTTTTCATGAAACAATTTATACCCAAGAGTTTGTTGGGCAGACTAACATCTCTACTCTAAATTTCTCTACTCCCTAACATCCCTACTCTATAACATCCCTACTCCACAATAACTCTACTCCGTAACATTTCTACTCCATAACATCTCTACTCCGTAACAACTCTACTCCACACTATAGACACTCGATTAGCCACTTGTCTTAACTCAAAAGATTATTTGTCATGCTGTCACTGTCAAAAATGAATTCAGTTTATTAATTACTTACATATTAGTGCATGTTAAGAGTACGCGGTCATTGTTGCTTTTAGAATAATTCATTTATGATTGTTCTAGATTTACATTTAAAGATAAACGTTTTCTAGGAAAAAAAAAATAAAATAATCTAGAAGAAGAAGATTCTTTGTTCTTTGAACTGCTCATTTATTATTAAGTGGCTAATAAAGTGCATATAGTGGAGTAGAGTTGTTACGGAGTAGAGATGTTATGGAGTAGAGATGTTACGGAGTAGAGTTGTTGTGGAGTAGGGATGTTATGGAGTAAGGATGTTAGGGAGTAGAGAAATTTAGAGTAGAGATGTTAGCCGTTTGCTGTCTACGGATATTTTTGAAAATGTTTGATAATTCGAAACTAGCGATAATACTGTTCTAGCTCAGGCATTGTGAGTAGTATAATGAAGTGCGCGCTAAAGCATTTTATAACTTTAAAATCATATTTTGTAAAGTATATCGGGATAAAACGCAAAGTACTATCCACTATGAAAAGTATGCCATTAAATGCGAACTACGTATCTTAACGTTATAACGGTTTGTTAAGCTTTATACGATAAGATTGGGTTGAGATGTTTTAAATTATTAACATTAAAAAAAAAAATATGTTGGTTTGTATCTCTATACAGCCTATGACTAAACAGTTAAGAAATAATGCTGCAAAAAAAACTTTTTCTTCAAGCGTACTAAAATGTTCATATTTTATAACTGAACACACTAGTTAGAAGTGATCTATATTTTACAGTAAAAAAATGAGTTCATTGTTGTACGCCGTAAAAAAAGTTAGTTAGCAAAACCACCACTGGCGGCAGCACTCTTTGACTTTGATGACAGCCAAACTTTAAACTTGTTTGTTTATTATGTAAACAGGTGGTTGACTCGAGATTCTATGCAAAAACCTTGTGTGAAATTGATTAAAAATGATTGAAGAAGAACATATGGTTTATACACCTACAAATCTCTCCGAAATTGCAAATGCTGCATTAGACAAGTTACCATCGAAATCGCGAAAAGTCTACGATTTAACCTACGAAAAAAATTTAAAATGAGCTAAGGAAGGTTTAAGTTTATTGGCCTATTTTAATAAAAAAAAATTGTTCTCTCGTAGAAGAACTACAACTAGCTTAATACACTTCTCAATCATATACATAATTAATTAGTTTAAGAAACTGTACTTTAGTGTAAAAAAGTCCTCCGGAGGCATGATCCGCACACAAGTAATACGGTAATACGTTACGGTAATACGGTACTACTAATCATCGAAATATGCGCCCGCAGTCAACCTGTTAAATCTTTTGACATCTCTAAATCAAAACCTGCAAAAAATCTATTATCTCTAAGAACAAAAAGTCAAGCAATAGATGATTAACATTTTAATCAATAAAAGTGACGTAAAAAGCTAAACAGCACAAGTGAGGTAAGTGACATTATTCACTCAAAAATTAACACACTCCGCTCAAGGGCCTCATTGGTCAAGTTTTTATCGTGAATAATATCTTACTTACCTCATTTGTACTATAAATAACTATTTAGCTGTATGACTGCTAAGAGTAATAGGTAACAAGCCGTGAAGATATGTAATGCTACGCATTCCATTACATATTATTCACAGTAAATGGTAAATTGCATTTTCTCCAATACTTAAAAATATTTTCAAAAAAAAAAATAAAATATAAATAATAAATAATAAAAAGATCTTTTTTTAAAAAACGAAAAATCAAAAAAAAATTTCGAAAAAAACTTTCAATTCTTTTAATTTTTTTTGCCAAAAACCAAAAAAAAAATCTGAAAATGATAGTCTTTATTTTTTTAAAGAGTTTAACTTGACATAGAACTTGATTTTTCCAGAAAATTTGGATTATTCGTTCTTGAGTTATCGTGTCTACAAAAAACTTGACATCAGACAGACGGACAAATGGACAGTTTCTTATTTTTTCATTTGGTATCCAAGTATTTTTTGTCTAGGACGTTTTTTGGCGATTTTGGAAAATTCGAAACTACCGTATATAATTATTCTAGCACAGGCGCAGTGAATAATATAATAATAAGAGTGTAATAAAAGCAAAAAATGATTGCAGCATGGCAACATGTCTACGTGATTTATAAAAGTTCGAAAAATAAAAATATATAAAATAAATTTTACTAAGCTCACTAAAATGTCTGCTTTAGATCTATTATACTGAATATTTTGCAAACTTACTACCCTTTTTTATTTATAACGGTTCTGTACGCGTAGTCGCATTAATATGAAATGTTGATGTGACTTGCTGCAGTACAGCAGTCTCCCTTGACAGGTAGTGCAATAGATGCCCATGAATTTTAAATAGATAAGTTAAATTGAGCCAGATGGCGTTAGTTGACGTTATATTACCATCATTAATTAATTACAATACTTTGTTAAAAACTTGATGACAAAATTATTCTTGTCTTTTGACTTACCGTACCTGTCAAAGGACCAGCATTTATCTTAAATTTTAAAAAGGTTGAGGTATCGATGTTTTTTTTTTACTAGGTGAATAAAATAACAGAAATTTTATGTTGGTGTATGTTTTATTGGGGGAGGAGGAGGAAGGACAGCAGCTCCAAAAACTTACTATTTAATGTCAATGTCAATGTCAAACCACATCATCAAAATTTTTGTGATATTAAAAAAGTAGTTATATTTATGAATAATAATCCAGAATCTGCAAGAAAAACGTTAAAATATGTAAGGGAAGAGTGCATATAGATTTACTGAATATGAAGTGCCTGGACGAAAACGACTACAATGAATGATGAAGATTATTATTTTTTTTCAGAATTTTTAATTCTTATGTTCAAAATTAATGGAGAGCCCCTAGCACAAGCTAAAGCTTATTTGGGGCTCTCCATGGATCTGTAATTTAAATACAACAACAAATAAATAATAAATAATAATAAATAATGTCGTCTTTTTTTCTTTATTCCAGTTTTGTTTTTGAATCCTTATTACAGAAAAATTATACCTTGTGTGTTTTTAATGTTCATTGGCATTGTTGGATATTAACTCTGGCCTCCATAGTTAAAACGTTCTAACTACTTTTTTTTTAATTTTTAGCTTATCTGCATATACCGGATGTTCTATACCATTTTACCTATTCTCCCAAATAAGAACGTCCTAACAACTTTATCCCTACCAGAGAATCACTTTCTCACTTGGGTAAATAGTCAAATATGTTACATGGTGCAAAAAGGCCAAAAAGTAGCAAATTTGACCAGCCTTATCAGCTGCAGCTATCAGTTGCGGCCAATGATAAGATTTATTTAAACTATAAAGTTTTTACTGAAAAATATTTCTAATTAGAGGAAAATATCTCAATCCGTTCGGAAGTTATAATTTTTTAAGTCTGTCTGGCCCTTAAACGTGAGATCACTAGTCTCACGTTAAAGATTTGGCCTTACACCTTACGAATTCCAGATTTTAATTTTTTTTTTCGTGGTCCATTTTAATTATAAATAAGTTTTTTATATAGTAACTATCCGATACTTTCCGAATTATTTAACGCTGCAGGATTATTTAAAGATGGCAAATCATTTTAGAAATTTTGAAATAACCGCAACCCTGAGCTTTGTTATGTGAACAGTGAGTGCAATTGTTCCTGCAACCGCCATTTGCAGGAGAAATGGTTCTTTTGTTCACCGTAATTGAATCCTGCAGACAATTGTTTGCCTGAGCTTTGCCAGATTGTATAAACGTTACCTAGATTCAAAATCAATTAGCTTCAAGATATTCCTTTGAGTGAATTGCCCTATGTGCTCAATTATTCATAACACTGGTTTCTTTTGTATGGATTATAATCATAATGATAATTATTATTATGAAAAAGAATATAAAAATCACAATATTAACATACACTGAAAAAATTACTATAACTGTCGCGGGTTATTTTTTACCAAACACTATCAAAGTAAATTTATTAGCTTAATATATTTTTACTACTAATTATGTAAAAATACTTACTAAATTATTTTCTAAAATTACAAAACATTTGTTAAAATTATCACAATAGTATTTATAATATTACAGAAGAATATTATAAATTTATTGCTTAAATAAACAAATTATTTGTAATTCTACACATTATTATTACAAATATTTTACATATTTACAATAACTATTACAGTGTTTTTAAAAGTTGCAAACAAGAAGTTTACATATTTTTTTTTAAAAAAACGCAGTGTATTTTGCAAAATTGTTATCGAAATTTAAAATTATTTTGCAAAATTAATAATGAAATTCAATTTTTTTGTAAAATTAAAACTGAATTTTACAATTTTACTGCTTTGTATAAAAAAGAAAAATGCAAAAAAATGGTGTGGGTGTTAAGTTGAAACTACAAATAAAACAAATTATAAACTAAAAGGTGTTTTTATTACATAAATATTTTAACAGACTATTATACTACTAAACTAGAATAATTGTTTCTGTGTACAGGGTGTTTCAAATGCCCCGCCCATTCATTTTATCTCGTAAACGGTTAAAGAATTTAACCTAAACCTTTAAAAACTACAAAATAACATATAAATAACAAGGATAACTTACTTACCGATTGTTAATAGAACAACACTAAACAAAACACAGCTAAATTAAAAAAAAAAACATTTTCCGGCGTCTCATAACAACGTGCTACCATCTTGGTTCTTGGTATCAACTGGTGCATCAGGCTGTTCCTCTTCGTTGCTAGTCTTATTAAGGTAAATTCACAATAACTGTAGTAATAAAGCAATTTTGTTTGTAAAATTAGTAAGCTTTTATTAATTTACATTAAAAGATAAAAAGTTCTTTAAAATTCATTTTTACTTGTACAATGCCCATAGTAAAATTCTTAATTGGTAAAGTAAAAATACTGATTATTGTATAAAACTAACAACAGTTTGGTAAATAACATTAGTAAAATTACAACATTTTGTAAAAAGTCCAATTTCCCAAATTCGCCAAAAAACTTAATAGACAAACAATTCTTGTATACAAATATGTTTCATGAAAAAATAAAGAACTTTGAAAATGTCCGTCTGTCCGTCCAATGTCAAGATATTTGTAGTCACGATAACTCAAGAACGAATTAACTGATCCACTCGAAATTTTTAAAAATAAATATTTATTTTTTTTTTTCGTTTTTAGCACAAGAAATTTTAAAAAAATTATTGAAATTTTTTTTATAAAAAAAATCAAAATTCATTCGTTTTTTGAAAAATATTTTTTTTTTAACTTTACTTGTGTAATATATTTGTTGCTAATACTAGCAAAAATACTTGAAAGAAAAGCTTATTTAGCTTATATCTTGAAAAAATAACAATATCACGGTATAAAAATAGGAAAATATGTGAAAAATATGTTAAAATTATTAATATTAATATTATTATCAATAAAAAGTATCACAAAGGCTTGGAAAGAGTGTATAGTACTTGTATTCAAGTATTTTAGTGTTATGTAGGCGACATGTCATGACATGGCTGTCATGACAGCCCTGTTATTACTAAATTCCTTATCAACTTTCAAGTGACTATAATAAACTTTTCAGCCACTTGATGTGAATATTACGTACTTGTTTTTAGTAATCATTTCTCTTTCTGAATTTGTTATATTTTAGTTGCTGGTAACTTAGATTTATTACCCATTATCGTCATAACCACAATCCCGGTAATCCAAAAGAATAGTCTTTAAAATGGTAATCTGCAATCTGCAAAAAATACTATTATTTTGAAACAGAATACCAAATAAACCTGATTTTATTGAATTTAAACTGATGTCCATTCAATTTATTCCAGTAGGTAGTTATCTATTGAATTCTATTGACCAAAATCAAAATAAAACGAAAACAAAATAAAACAAAGTAAGCTGTCACGTTGGTAGTTATTTTGCAGCGAAAAAAATATAGTTCTATAAAGCTGATAAAGGGATAAGCAAAAAAAACGATTACAATCATTGCAACGCATTGTCAGAAATCTTGTTAAAATGATATTTTGGTTTAAAACATATTTATCCATAATTTTTGAATTTTCTTATTTTTTCAATTTGTCCAGAACATTAACATACCTAGTTGAAATAAATCTGGAATAAACTAATATGCCTTAAAAAATATATGTTTGACTGAAGTAAGTTGATTTCCGGTGGATAAGATTAACTTTCTTTTATAGGGAAGTAAATACGGTCAGCAACCATCCATACCGATATGTTATAATTTAATCATAATTAATATTATGATAATTATCAGGGGTTGATAAATGTATATCCTATCTCAAATATACATCTAATAATATTGTACTATCTGGGTATTATAAATTATTCACAGTATTTTTTTTTTTCAAAAAAAAAAGGATAGAACTTTAAAAAATTGTTTAAATTTTTTTATTTCCTTTTTGCGAAAAAAAAAGTTTTTTTCAAAAAAACAAACAAAAATTCAAAAAAAAAATATTTTTTTTAATAAGCTCTTTTTTTGAAAAACAAAAAAAAAATAAAAAAAAAATTGAAAATAAAAAAGTTAAAAAAAATATTTTTTTTGTTCTCTTTATTTGTTTTTTGCAAAAAAAACAAAACGAAAAAAAAAATTATTTTTTTATAGATTTTTTTTTTATTTTTTAAAAAAGTTTAACCCCCTATAACTTTTTTGTTGATTACTTTCAAAATTGGTAGAATTGATCTTTATAATCAAAGTAATTTTTTCTGAAAAAGTTAGGTTAATCGGAATTTTCTTTCAGCATTTTTCGATTTTTTAAAAAGTTTAGCCATCCATAACTTTTTTATTTTTCCCCCAATTTTCCCCCGATTGCTTTCAAAAACAATAGGAATCTTTGCCTCATAGAACTTGATTTTTTCTGTAAATTTCAAGTCGATCGGTTTATTCGTTCTTGAGTTATCGTGCATACAAAAACGTGACATCAGATGGACGGACGAAAACAAAATAAAACAAAGTAAGCTGTCACGTTGGTAGTTATTTTGCAGCGAAAAAAATATAGTTCTATAAAGCTGATAAAGGGATAAGCAAAAAAAAACGATTACAATCATTGCAACGCATTGTCAGAAATCTTGTTAAAATGATATTTTGGTTTAAAACATATTTATCCATAATTTTTGAATTTTCTTATTTTTTCAATTTGTCCAGAACATTAACATACCTAGTTGAAATAAATCTGGAATAAACTAATATGCCTTAAAAAATATATGTTTGACTGAAGTAAGTTGATTTCCGGTGGATAAGATTAACTTTCTTTTATAGGGAAGTAAATACGGTCAGCAACCATCCATACCGATATGTTATAATTTAATCATAATTAATATTATGATAATTATCAGGGGTTGATAAATGTATATCCTATCTCAAATATACATCTAATAATATTGTACTATCTGGGTATTATAAATTATTCACAGTATTTTTTTTTTTCAAAAAAAAAGGATAGAACTTTAAAAAATTGTTTAAATTTTTTTATTTCCTTTTTGCGAAAAAAAAAGTTTTTTTCAAAAAAACAAACAAAAATTCAAAAAAAAAATATTTTTTTTAATAAGCTCTTTTTTTGAAAAACAAAAAAAAAATAAAAAAAAAATTGAAAATAAAAAAGTTAAAAAAAATATTTTTTTTGTTCTCTTTATTTGTTTTTTGCAAAAAAACAAAACGAAAAAAAAAATTCTTTTTTTATAGATTTTTTTTTTATTTTTTAAAAAAGTTTAACCCCCTATAACTTTTTTGTTGATTACTTTCAAAATTGGTAGAATTGATCTTTATAATCAAAGTAATTTTTTCTGAAAAAGTTAGGTTAATCGGAATTTTCTTTCAGCATTTTTCGATTTTTTAAAAAGTTTAGCCATCCATAACTTTTTTATTTTTCCCCCAATTTTCCCCCGATTGCTTTCAAAAACAATAGGAATCTTTGCCTCATAGAACTTGATTTTTTCTGTAAATTTCAAGTCGATCGGTTTATTCGTTCTTGAGTTATCGTGCATACAAAAACGTGACATCAGATGGACGGACTGACGGACGGACGGAGAGACGGAGGGAAGGACGCACATTTCAAAAAAAAAATGCTTATTTTACAAATTTATATCCAAGAATTTTTTGTCCAGGACGATGTTTGAAATTTTTTGAAAATTCGAAACTACCGTATAATATTATTCTAGTGCAGGCGCTGTGAATAATATAACAAGATATATAGATACAAGGCATTTTGAAAACATTTATTATTTATTTTCTACAAAATTGATATTTTATTGCAATTTATTGCATTTTTTAAAACTTTTATTAAGATATTTAATTATTTTTTGGACACCCTGTACTTTTTTTGAAAAAAGTAAATATATACACTAAATTCACATATTTAAGAATACCTTAGAAAAAAAGGGCTCTTAAAAAAAATTTAAGTGCATTTTTTTCTAGCCTTTTTATTTTTATAGAGGGGCGTAAAAATTGGGAATATTCCTTTGTTATCCAGAATTAATTTTTTGTTTTATAAACGTCCAGTATCACAGTTTTTATATCCTTAAAAAATAAAAACCCTTTACATGATTTTCTGTTTAAAAAAGCGCCGGGCGGGACCTCTAAATATTTTTTAAAAAATCTAAAAAAATCAGAAGTTGATAAATTGGTATACCCTATCTCAAATCTACATCTAATAATATTGTACTATCTAGGTAATAAATTATTCACAGTATTTTTTTTTTCGAAAAAAAAAAAAATGGAAAAACTTTAAAACATTGTTTAATTTTTTTTATTTCAAAATTCAAGATTCAAAAAAAAAATATTTTTTTTAATAAGCTCTTTTTTTGAAAAACAAAAAATTAAAAAAAAAATTGAAAATAAAAAAGTTAAAAAAAAAATAATTTTTTGTTCTCTTTATTTTCTTTTTGCTTTCAGAAACAATAGGAATCTTCAACTCATAGAACTTGATTTTTTCTGAAAATTTCAAGTCGATCGGATTATTCGTTCTTGACTTATCGTGCACACAAAAACGTGACATCAGATGGACGGACGGAGGGACGGACGCACATTTCAAAAAAAAAAATGCTTATTTTTTCATTAAACAAATTTATATCCAAGAATTTTTTGTCCAGGACGATTTTTGAAATTTTTTGAAAATCCGAAACTACCGTATAATATTATTCTAGTGCAGGCGCTGTGAATAATATAACAAGCCGTGAAGATATGTAATGTTACGCATTCCATTATATTACTATTCACAGTAAATGGTATATTGAATTTCCCAAAAAATAATTTTCAAATAAAATAACAAAAAAAATTACATTTAAAAAACGAGATCTTTTTTGAAAAACGAAAAATTATTGAAAAATTTTTTTTTTCAAAAAAATCAATTTTTTTATTAAATTTTCTTTTTGCAAAAAACGAAAAATTAAAAAAAAAATCAAAATTTTTCACTTTCTTTAAAAATTTCTTTTGATATAATTGATTCTTATAATAAAAGTAATTTTTCCTGAAAACATTACGTTAATCGGAATTTTCTTTCAGCTTTTTTCGATGTTTTTAAAAGTTTAACTCCCCATAACTTTTTTTGTTTTGAGGGAGATTAATTTTAAAAACAATAGGTATCTTCCCCTCGAACTTGATTTTTCCTGAAATTTTCAAGTCGATCGGATTATTCGTTCTTGAGGTATCGTGTTCACAAAAATCGTAAAGTCAGACAGACGGACCGACAGACGGACAGACATTTAAAAAAAAAAAGTTGCTTATTTTTTCATGAAACATTTTTTTTGTCTAGGACGATTTTTGACTTTTTTTTAAATTCGAAACTACAGTATAATACTATTCTAGCGCAGGCGCTGTGAATAGTATAATAATAGCTTAAAAGATCATAACAACTAGGGTGCCCAGTCAAAATTAAAAAATGGATTTTATAATAATAAATGTTTATTTAGGTCAAAAACCAACCCTCAATTTATTATTATTTAGAGGTAGCGCCAGGCGGTTTTTTGAGAGAGAAAACATTTAAAGCTTTTTTATTATCATTTAAATATAAAAACGTTGAAATCAGGCGATTTTAAAAAGAGAAATAATTTTCGAGTAATAAAGGAATATTAAAAAAAAAACATTGTAAAAATTGACGTATGAAGCTTATTTATGCTACACAAAAGGTTACTTAAAATTTTTTCTCATGGGTCATTTTTTTTAGAAATTTATTGATAAGTACCAATTAACGTCCCATATTTATTTATTTTTAATAAAAACAACAGGATGTCAAAAAAAAAAATCACAAATCCCATAAAATGTAAAAACATCACTTTATTTCGATAAAAGAGATGATATTTGGCCAAAAAGCATAATAATATACAAATTGCTTCGAAATGTGTTTATTTTTGTAACTGCGGATTGCGGATTTTTTTTTTCAGATTTTAAAAACTTACAATTTTTTTTGAAAAAAAAAACTTTATTTAATGGGTTTTATTACATAATATAGCATAATACAAGGCATTTTGAAAACATTTATTATTTATTTTCTACAAAATTTATATTTTATTGCAATTTATTGCATTTTTTTAAACTTTTATTTTTTGTAGAGGGGCGTAAAATTTGAGAATATTCCTTTATTATCCAGAAATAATTTTTTGTTTTATAAACGTCCAGTATCAAAGTTAAAATAAATATTTTTTAAAAAATCTAAAAAAAAATCAGGGATCTTTTTTCACCTAAAGGAACAATTTTGAGGGGTGTGACTCAAACAATTCCGTAGGTCCTGGGCACCCTAATACACATCCTATATTATATTATATACTATAGTATATTATGTTCCTTGTTCTAGAGATATTCATATTATTCCACGTCTATTGTCAGGTGATGAATCTAGAAAGTGACATGAAGATGCTTGTAATAGGCGCCCCGACTTGATGATGGACACTGACTGATGACATTCTTGTAAGCCTAAGCAATGTCCCAACAGACAATCCATCTATGTAAGGTATTACTGTACAATTGTATTAGATGGTTTATACTACAACTCAGTATTCCCTATTTTCAATATAGTTTTATTGTTTTTTTTTATTTTCGGACAATAATGAAATGAGGAGTTTGTGTCGGGAAAAACGTTTGATCCACATTTTAACGGACTTGCGGTAGGACCAGTTTGATTAGATGAGGACAAATTCAAACTTTACAAGTTGAAAAAACTTACTTCTAAACTATGTTTTTAACAAGGTAAGTTAGCCAGTTATTGCCATGTTTCTAATAATTCCACCCCTCTTGAACTGGTTAGTTCTTTCTTTGTGTCATGACACTGTCAGTACATATATCTGTTATATCGAAAAGATGTCTGTAAATATGAAGTATCTGTATTGGTATTGGCGTACACTACAACGTAGTTCGTTTTTCGTACTTTTCAAAATGCACTTTCTTTGTCCATATTGTTTTTCACTCAATAAAGAAGCGAAAATGTAGTTTTTTTGCGATTATTATCCAAGTAACGGTGTTACTAATATTGCAATGCGAAGTAGTAAACAAAAATAAAAATGACAAAAACAAAGAACAACAAGAAAAGAAAGTAACGAGGAAATCTGAGATTTCCGAAATTGGTTCTGCTTTTTATGCGCCAGGCCGATATAAAATTGTGCGTTGTTTCTAATTGATAAGTACATGGAGTGCGTGGGACTTATTAAAAAAGACAAATTGTTATTTAGGTGCCCAAATTGTACTTGAAAAACAGTTTTGAAATTGTTATTGTACCACAATATTTTTATATTAGTTTGTTAATTTTTTTGTATTCTGGCATTATTTGGGACTTGACATTTTTTTTAAGTTTGTTATACGATTGGATTGGTATTGAGATATTACCAAATCAGATAACTAAAATTTCAATAAAACCTTGCATCGAAAAGCAAGAAATATATAAGCTCACCCGGACAAGCCAATCGTAGATTGGGTCGTGTTATAATTATTTTACAAAGCGCCACTCGTTTTGAGCTTGGTGAATATTTCAAAACATAAAACGAGAAATAGGTTCTAATTCAAAATTATACAAGAGATTACTAAAACTTCAATATATTCTGAACATTGACTGAAAATCTGTTTAATAAGCCGCAGTATGCATACCTAGACCTTTACACGTTATAAGTTATAAACATAATAATATGGCATGTTACTGAAGAACCATGGACAACATTTCGGTACATAGGATGTGAGTAGCTGATGAAATCATATATATGTATAATGATAGATGCAATTTATGCTGGTACAGAAGCTGATATTCTTGATAAATGACACTAACCTGGTAGTACTAAAGTCTTTAGTACTTATCTGTGTTCCTAGCAGTATAGAAGGCGTTAAAGCAAGATTGCAGGACCTGGGCACCAGCTCGGAATGGTACAAAGTTAGCAGTGTGGTTATACCAAAAGCAGAATCAAAGCAAAGCCATGCATGGAGGTTAAATACCCATTTAAAAACATTAGTACTAAAAGCCTAAAACCACAATAAGACTAAAGTTAAAACCGTATAACATGTAAGTAAAGGTATCCTTACCGTAGATGCAATGTGGCCTAAAGTGTTCATAAAAATTAATATTTGACTAGATTGTTTAGGATTCAGCTTGAATCCGTTATAAAACGTTATTATTACTAATAAATAGCTATAATTCCTAAATTTACAGTTATTAAAAATCCGCAAAATGCGTTTCTTCAAAATGGCTTCCAGCACATAAAAAAATATAATCCTGCGCACTCTTTTCGTGCACATTTTTCTCAAATCCAAATTCAAATTTGAAACCAGAGGTAACCAGAGGTTCTAAACCATTACCTAACTTTTACTAAGGATCTTTACTAAAATTAACCTAAAAACCTAAATTAAACTAAATTAACCTAAATTAAACTAAATTAACCTAAATAACCTAAATTTTCTAGTTTAATCTGACATTCAAAACTAACCCGTAACAAGTTTTGCAATTTGTTTATTTTTTACCTATAGGTGATTACAAACAAATTTGAATGCAGTAAAAATAAAATTTCTTAACGTGGCGATATTTGGCTCACTTACCTTATTGGTAATTTAATTTGGAAGGTAGCAGGGTGATTTTGTTTGTTTCATTGGTTTAACACGTTAAAAATTCTTAAATTTGAACATTAACTTTTTTAATTTCGATCCACACTGCATTTCGCTAAATTGCTTTTAAAATATACTGCATTTCGTAAAAAATTTTTGCGTTAATTACTTAAAATCTTAAAAAAAAATATGTTTTGGGTTTTTTTGCTTGAAAACGTATTTTATAAATAAATGGATACCGGTAAAAATAAAAAATCCTAAAACCTATTAGTTAAGAAAGTTGCAATAAAACATTAAAATCTATTTTTCTTAATTTTTACTTAGTCTGACTTACTGCTTACCGGCTACCAGCGGCAGTGTATAAAATGTTGTAAGTCCATGTTTGAACTTTTGTTTATTTTTGTAATTATATAATAATTGCATCTTGCAAGCAAGTAACTATACAGAAGTATACATAGAACTATAACTTTCTGAGTTGATCTAAATTGTAGTGTAATAGATCACTAAAACCAGGACTTAAATCAGATCACCTGATCATATCATCCATTATGAAACATGGTCATTTTGTTGCTTTGATTAATAGTCTTGTTTCAAAATATTTTGTTATTTTATACATATGTCACATTGGACATTTTTAATATGCATATGGTCATTTATTATAGGATACAATAATTTAGATAAAACCTATTTATGTTAGATACATATTAAGCAATTTTGACAAAGATAAAAATAAATGAAGGTTAATATTAACTCATAACTTAATGCCAATCAATAATTATAAGGTTTTTTAAATCTAAAAGCGCCACTTTTTGTATAATAAACCTGTACGAAAAGTTTAATTTTGTTTGACATTTAAATTCTAGCCGCTTTGTTGTCAAAACTACAAATATATTTATTAATATATTAAAATCGATTAAAACATATTGTACGATACACGGACGAAAACTGTTTTTAAGGCGATTACGGTTGCCAACCTCGCTGTCCGAGTTGGGATAGCAATCTCCCTAATCTCCCTAAAAACGGTACTTTTTGTCCTTGTATCATAAACTTCTATTTTCTATTTTGCGACTCTTATAAGCTCATAATCACACCTATTTTGCGTGTTCTTATAAGGGGTTTGTATTTTTTTTCTTTTGGGTTTTGTATTGCCAACAGGACAAAAGACAATCGTTTGGAGTTTTCCGTGCAAATGTCAACACCGCTTTTAAGTTTAGTTTAAAATTGTGTTTTAAGTTAATTTTTACAGTGTTAGAATTGTGGCTTGGTTACTTGCAGTGAAAAAGAGAAGAGCTGACTATAAAAGATATCAAAATATCTTCTGTTCTATGAATTTCAAACATAGCAAAAATTGTAATGCCAACCCAAACCAAAAATTCCTAAATCGTTTATCAATTTAAATGCAAGTTTTTTTTTTAATTTTGGAGCAAAATAGAAAAAATAGTATAAAGCACTCGTTTCATAAGTTTTTAGTGCACTAGTACTCGTGCGGATGTTATAGTAGAGTACTTTAATATACTATTTTCGTTTGGTTGATGGCAGGTACCGAATCTGGAGGTGTATTTGCAGGACTTTTTTTTGAAACAATTAAAAAAAAAAATCTTAATAAGTAATTTAAATAAATAATTAATAATAATTAATTTGATGTTAATTTATTTTGACAAAATAAATTTATGTTTGACATTTCTAATTTTTGGAATAAAAAAGATCTAAATTCGTTAAATTTTGTTAATATTGGATAAAAATAAGCTAATAAGACATAAAAATTGCCTTAATTTTGCATTTTAGTTGATATTTTATTATAATATTACATTATAAAGCTTAAGCTTTGATATAACAATTGTTATATCAAAGAACTAGAAAACTGGTATATATTCGATTTTCTGGTATAAATTCGAGACGAAAATATCCCGTCGTTATGGTAATGCCTTGTTTTTTATTGAAAATGATATTATGATAGTTGAAAAAAAAAGTCTTTAAGATTTAACATCGATGTACTAGACAAAATTACATCACATCATTTTTCATCGCATCTCTTGGTATCTCAGCTTGACAATAAATCTACTTGTAAGTCAATCTAACCTATTTTTGTTTTATTTCGGCATAGCCAATTGGGTAAAATAATTAAAGCTATAATGTATGATTATTAAATGAAACCAAGCAACACAGCTGTATATTTTTTGATAAAATATATCATTAAACTTTGTTATACGTAAATTACAAACTTGACAAATAAAAAAAAACGTTCTGGTTGGAGCAACTACATAAATAGTAAACTAACTATTTTTCTGGTTACTGTAACCAGAAATCTGGGAAGGACAACAGCACAACTTGTTGTGGTTACCAGAAACAAAACCTAGCAATTAAGGATCTGGTAAGCACAACAATTGGTGTTATTTATCTGGTTTCCCCAGCTAAATATTTTTTTAGTGAAAAGTTTAATAAGCGGACATTTTGTTGAAAAATGTACATTTGTGTTGGGTAGTAAAATATCCGTTTTAAGGGATAACTGGCTATACTGGCTATTCGCATTTCTTAAAAAAATGGCGGATATAGCATATTTTGTACGTGTGTTTTTGATTTTTCAGTTTTGTTTCAAGATTATATTATTACTGAGTTAAATAACCAGAAGTAAATTAAAATTAAACCACTAAAGTTAATTTTTTAATTTGATTTTGGTTATGTTTCAGATAAATTTTGTAAATTGTAATTAAAATCTTTTTAAATATAAAAACTCATTACAGTTATAATGATATTGGCAATTTAGCAAAAATTTAATTTCATGTTTAACGAACCAGAGAAAATGAATAAATTACTTTCTTTTATGCGTACTAATTTCGCAAGGAAAAAGAAAACACATAGAAACGAAAAAAATAATGAATTACAAGTGTATCTGGAGTTTAGCCAACAAACGTTTTACATAGCGGAAAACTTCAAAACAAGTTAAATACGTAAATAACACATTCTATCGGTGCCATTTTAAAATTTTAATCATGTTAAAAAATTACTACAGATTCAATTTTGCTTTTAAAAATTTTCCCAAAAATGTTGGCCAAATTATATCTCAAAAAGACACTTTTCGCAGCGCGCAGTTGCTAGAAGTAGTTAATGCGGTAGTTTCCAATTTTACGAAGTGTCAAAATACTTTCTAGACAAAAAAAAATCATGGATACAAATGTAACTTTAAAAATATCTGTCTGTCCGTCTGATCTAAACACTTATACCTATACTTTATACACTTATACATATATACACCTTTACACCTTTACCTATTTTAATTAATTTTCATCTATCAGTTTTTTGACAATTAGATTTTAAATTTATATAATTTTTTATTTTTATTTTTAATTTTTACTCTGAAGAAGAAGGGACAAATTACCTTCGAAACGTTGGAACTGTTCATATATATTTATTTTTTTATTAAAGTGTTCTTAGCAAGATTTTTTAATTATTTTATATAAAATGAACAAGAAATATTATAAATAACTCAAGAAAGAATTATCCGATCGATTTTAAATTTTCAGGAAAAATCAAGTTCTATAAGAGGAAGATTGTTTTTGAAAATAATTCGCCCAAAAAAAAACAAAGTTTTGAGGTGTTAAACTTTTTCCCCTATCTAACTTACCTTGGCTATATTTTTTATAAAAAAGAGGACGACGTAAAATGATAAACTCGGCATAATAGATTACAAACTCATGCCACATACATTTTGGATTGTCTATACAGGAGCTTATTTAGATTTAAAACAAAAGTGCAGTCGGTAATTTAACAGTCCGAACTTTTAAGTGGTTCAGGAAGCTTTCTGAAAAAGTTACACCGCATTAACTTTTTCCTGTAGTAATTTATTTTGCAGAAAAATACACGAAAATCCACTAAAAATCAGTCTAAAATGGAGCTACGCGTAATATGGATTAAAGATTTATTAAGCTTTTTTTTGCGTTTTACGAGAATATGCGATCAGTCAACAACCCATTATTTTCTGAAATAAATGTCAAGAAATATTCTTGTGATTAATTTATTTTTATTACAGGATCCTGGGAATGAATAAAAAATCAAGAAATGTAAGTAAATTAGTAAAATTATAGGCGTAATTTATTTATTCATTAGTTTTTAGTCATTTTGGGACCTTACCTTCAAATGTCATAATATTATTGTTATATGGGGGCTATCAGGGCTGAGTGGGTTAATTTATCAGTGCGTGATATCTTCCATCTCATGTGTACGGTAGGTGGAAAGTGTGGATATGATAAAAAAATTTCCCTCAGTTTAGAACAGATATTTACACATACAAAATAATAAAATTGTTATATATTTTTTTAGTGAATTGTCATTTAATTAAAGTAAAATTGTTATTTAATTATAGATTAAGTAAAAAGAGGAATATAATATATACATATTATGTGCTCTCAAGCACACAAATAAGAGTAAACTTTAAAATAAAAGTATTTTCTTGTAAAGATAAAGCTTAATACATGTAAAACATCAAAGTGTAACAAGTTACAATGCGTTGTAACCGTAAATGATATTTAAAAAGTTGTCATCGTTTTTGTTATTTATATTAATACAAAATGATGAAGTAAATGTTAAAATATAATTTATTTTTTTTTTTAATTTTTAATACCTAGATGCTTTTCTGTTTGCACCTTTAGTAATAGTTGCACAGAATAGTATATTCTATAACTAGTATGGAATAGACAATATTCCGCGCGAGCGGAAAGTTTGTCATATGAGCCGGCAGGCGAGTATGACGGTCCCGCGAGCGTGGAATGACTATTCCATACGTGTTGTAGACTATACTTTTTCGTCAACTGCAAATATGAAACACTGTATGGCTTTAAACTGCGGACAAGGTTAAAAACAATGTTTTTTGTGACTCGTCATTGTAAATGCAACAAAACACATATTTTTAAATAAAGCAATTAATGTTATTTAATAATTTTATCAAATCAGTACTTAAAAAAGATTTTTATTTAATTTTAGCACATTTTCAAATTATAATGCAAAAACTGAAGGTTATGTCAGATTGTTGTGACAGATATCAGGTTTAAATATTTAACAATAGATGGAGCAGTTTTAATTTTTTGAACTAAATTGATAAAAAACTGGTCAAATATCAAGAAAAAATAAAATAAAAAAAACCCTTGTAATTTTAACGCAAAACTTTAAATTGCATTAAATTATTCAATGTTTCATGGTAAAATATATATATATTTTTGCTAATTTTGCTACAGTTTTCTTTACTTTTATAAATAAGAGATGACACTACATGTACTCATTCTAACACTTGGTACAGAATATTCATACCGTATCTAGAGCTAGAATGGATTAATTCTGAGTTTGAAAAGTGTGTGTATTTGCTTACATTCTAAAGCTGTCGTAGAAAAAGATGCATACTATATTAGATATATGAACCGATGCCTCATCGTATGGTTCCTTTTAACGCGTTGTATGAATATGCCCCATTTTAAAATTAAAATGTGGTTACACTTAAATAATATAAAGCTAGTTTAAATTTTTCTATAAAATAAATAGCATTTCTTATCTTTAGTATAAATATTTTTCCTGAAAAATCACTTATAATAAAAAAAGCAAGTGAAAGGCTAAATTAAAAATTACTTTAAGTAGATATTACAAAACAGATTTTCTTACTCCAATCACAGCTAGGACCGTAGCTGGATGCCAATAAAATATTGCCTAAATTTTCTTTAACCCTGGACCATCTAGACATTATTAATATAAGCTGTTTTTACGTTATTCTTGTTGAGTTATTGCCATCGTATCAATGTGCCTCAAGTATCAATAATCCCCGTTTCCCCTACAAGGTTTTGTCTTAAACCTGTTTACTTTGCTGAAAATATACTTTTTAAGTAAAACTATATTTTTCCGAAAAACTGATTTATATTAAATAAACTAGTTTTTATTTTTTACTAATTAACTTCCCAAAATTTAGCTCGAGGTTCTAAATTCCACGATTGGCTCTTTTTCTTGAAGCTGGAGTCAAAAATTTGACAATAAAAGTTTTATTTGAATTTCTGGTCGATGAGGTGGTCCTCATATCTGGCTTTTAAACACGTAATTGAATGGAACCAAGTTCCAACTTCATGATTATGGATGATCCGGAATCATGCAGGTATCTATCCTCCTCGATTAGAATTTCCCGAAAGTAAGAAGAGAAGAGTGATCTTGTATTAACCATATTTCGACGAGTAACTTCTTGTCTCGTTTCCCGAAAGTCCCGACAATTAAATTCTTGTCTTCTATCCTGATAGACTTGATTTTTAAGACCCTAGACATTCTGCAGGGATGGTTAACCATAGTATCACGCGTCTATACATCCCCACAGTTGGTCAGATAAGTTTTTATTATTGATAATGTTTCTTTATTTTCATAAATTCGGCATTACTCACTTTTAGTTCTACTTTGGAAAACACCCAGTTTTCTTGTACAATTTGTTGATGTAAGTATTACTTTAAAACCAACAATAATTTATCCAGCGAAACGTTTTTTATTTCATTAATTGAAAACAAAAGACGCTGAATCTAAAAATATAAAATAGTTAAAAAAAGTAACTATTTCTTTCAAATATTTTAATTTAAAAAAAAATTGAATTTATTTTTGTTGTTTTAATTTTTCATCTTTATAGTTTTTTTTATTAAAGTCAAAAGTTGAACTAAAAGCGACTAACAGCGAACCGTGTACCTATATAAAAAGTTTCAAAATTTAATCAAGAGTCTAAAAGTCTCAACTTCCGAAAACGCAACTCTCGTCTTGTCTTGATTTTTTAAATAATTCTTAATTTTTTTAATCTAAATATAAATCGATTCTCGTGAAAATCTATGCTCGATTTCTCGAAACTATAATCAAGGAACGGAAATCTCTGACAACCTCTAGAGTTGATTTTGTGTAGCAGGTACTCCTCTACGGAGCCCCAGCCTAGAACAAAATCACCCTTAACAAAAAGCTCTCAGCCAAACTTCAGTCCTTCCAAAACAAGGCATTCAGAATATGCCTCGATGCCCCCTGGTTCATCAGGAACAACCAAATAAACAGAGATCTCAACATGCCCCTCCTAAAAACGGAAATCATCCGCTGCAGCACGTGTTTTATACAAGACAAATATATCACCCAAACCCCCTCATCTCAAACTTTCTAGATTATGATTACGAAATCCACTACACCCAAAAAAAGATCAAAAACTTCCTCAACCAGTAATGGTTCAGGACAGATGCACTCCCAGCATCAGTGAGCTAGTCTCACACCTACCGCACCTCCCCCCCCCTTCCTATTCCATCCCTATTCCATCCCTTCTCATCCCCCTCCCACCCCTGATGATGATGTGTAGCTCATACACTGAAGTTACCATATCGCTGTTTCATGCTCACTGAGCATTGCTCAGGTACGTTGACGTATCTTCGACATTTAAATTTTTACAAGGACACCGGAAAAGCATCAGTTTATTTTAATTTAAATTGAGATCAAAACTCAAAGAAAAATAAATTTAAATGTTCAGTTCAAGTTTTCAGGCAACGTTTTCTTAAAACTCGGCATTTATTTTAGTTACAAGTGTCTTAATTTAATATCGACAAAAGCTTTATTTTTATTTAGTGTGTCGTACACGAAACAGTCTGTTCCAACAACTTCGATTATATAAATTGGTTTGGCAATTGAGTTGAGTTTGCAAGTAATGCAATAAAGCCAATAAGTTAAATTGATCAAATCAAGTGGATTATTATAGACGTATGCTAGTGAATACAATATTGCACGGGTAGCCTTAAACAAAGTTAAATGGAAAGTCAAACCACCCCATTTTTTGATTTTAGGTTTTTTTTGGGACATTTCCAAACAGTTTCTGACAGAAATTGAAATAGCTCACGAAACCGGTTTTAAATAAAGTAATTCTTCTTCTTCTTCTTCAAGTTTTTTCTGACATCACAATACTGAGCTTTTTCTATGACACACCCTATAGCATAGGTACTACCCATGATACTCAAAACAATGACGACCATTCACATGCCTACTTTGTTAATGTCCAATAAAAGACGACCGTAATTTTGGACATTAACAAAGTAGGCGTGTGAATGGTCGTGATTATATTGAGTATCATGGGTAGTACCTATGCTGTAGGGTGTGTCATAAAAAAAATCCGTATTGTGAAGGAAAAACTTGAAGAAGAAGAAGAAAAATGACTTTATTTAGAACAGCTTAGTGAGCGATTTCAATTTTTGTCAAAAACTGTTTGGAAATGTTCAAAAAACAACCTAAAATCAAAAAAATCGGGGTGGTTTAACTTTCCATTTAACTTTGTTTAATGCTACCCGTGATTGCTCTAAATACAAAATAATACTTTTTATATGAATATATACTTAAGAACAGTAAATTCTTAAATAATTTTCAAGTCAGAAATACCTATTCTGATACTGTCCGAGAATATTATACTCTCGCTATTGTGATAGATAAGGCACATCTCAATACTTATCAATAAATAAATTATAACCAGCAGTCGGCTTAAACTCAGTTATGACTCATCAACGTTGAAAATAAACACAGAAACATAGGCTTACGGAATAATTTTCCGAATTATGAGGGAAATTTTTATAAAGGTCACTAAATCGAGACATTAGACGACTAATTTGTTACACACAACAATATTGACTATACATATTAACTATAAATATGTATATATATATCGATGTTTTTCGAAGAAAAAACCGATATTCGATTTTTATCTTTTAAGAATACTAAAGTTTTTAATTTCTGTTTATCGATAACTTTTTTTCTCACCTAACTCGTTTAAATGGAATCATTGAAAAAATCAAGTTAAAAAGAAATAAAAATGTAAATATTTAAAACCTCGCGTCAATGCTAGAGTCGACGCGGCGCCTATGCGAGCACTTGAAATTCGCCGAGTACTGATTATAATACACAAAAATAAAGTGTGCTGTACCAAAAAAGCGACCTATATAGTATTGTAGTATTGATTTAGTATAGTTAAAATCTACACTAACTGGAATTTACATTGGCTCTACTTTATAAATTCAAATAATTTTTTGCACGATTGGGTACTTTGACCTTTTTACTAGCCTAATTATGAGAGCAGTAGGTTATGTTTACAAATTGCTGATCGGTAAGTAAATTACTTACCGAACGGGAGGCGGTAAGTAAATAATAATCTAATTTTTAATTTTTAGAGCTTTAAAAAGTTTTTATTAAAGTTAAATATAAAATTACAATTGGAACCATAAATGTTAAATGCTATTGGACTATTTAGGTTTCTTTTTCGAGCTTTTCAACTATTTTCATACTGATCTTTGGATTTTTCGGATATAATTGCAAAACATCTTATATTCCATGCACCTTAAAGCTCAAAATTGCCATCTTGACGCATTTTTACAAAAAATATTTATTTTACAAAGATATTAATTGGCACACAAGAAAAACGTCAAACAAAATTAGGAATTTAGCATTGTTTATTATAGGTAGCAACCCGTTGTTAGGGTTGAATTTTATCAAAGGTACTGACTTGATTTTTACAATAAAATAAATTTCACCTTTTAATTTTACTTTTATAAATCTTATTGATGTTTATTTTGTTGGATCGTGCACCATAATAAGCACCACTGCCATTAAGCGCTTTACCGGTTTCGGATAGTATTAGAGATTTCGACTTCGTCTCAATCTCCAAAATAATCCTCAACCGGTAAAATTCACTTACTGCCCTTAATACTTAAACAACTATAAGGCCTTGCCCTGATGATTTTAATAAATACACTGATTACTAAGTCAAGTTGGTTTTTTATTATAATTTTAATTTTCAATGACTGGCTGAAACTTGTGAAGAAAATAAATAGTAGATGGTTTAAATGTAAAACGTACTATACCTGTTTTAGTAGTATATATTTAAAATCTTAAAAGATCAACATAAACTTAAATACAAAAACCAATACAAAAATAATTAAAACTTTATTGAGGAATAAAACAATATTAAAATGAAATTATATTCAGCAAACTGGCAATTGTACAAATAAATGTTACAGAATGAATGGAAATGGTTCATGTAACATAAACTGAAAGTAATGAATAATTAATCAAGCCTAAATAGATTATCGAGCTAGGAATAACACTATCCTGTGGTGCTTGTAGGTCCAGCTGACTACCTGACCTTATAGACTGGAACGAAAAATACGACGATATTTATACATACCTATTTTTCCAATCCTTTTTGTTTTGTAAACAAATGAATACGCACACACGCGAAATTTTAAGAAAATCACGGTTAGGGGATTTCGTTAACTTTAGAAAGGTCAAAAGGCATTTTGGGCCCACCCTCAGCAGCAACGTATTATAGGTCATTAGAAAGCTATTCTTATGTGGATTAATTATTTTAATTAAACAGCACACGTTAGGTGCAGGAGTTCCGAGTGATAGGCCTTTGAAGTTAGTACTTTACTTTTAACTACATGGATCCATAAAATAATTTTATTTGTAAATAAACTAATGCCCGGCATCGTGCGTAACTTTTCCATGCGTGATAAGCTACTTATTTACATTTCTTGTTATGTAATACACTTTTTAATATATTATTTATTATCAATATAAATAATTACACGTCGTATTGTATATTGTTTTAGCATAGTTTTGAGTTTCAAAAGTTTAGAACTAAGGTACCAATATAAATAAATTAAAATTAAATAGTTTATTTTTGCTAATATTACATAGGCATGGAGAACTCAAAATAAGATTTTGGCTTGTTCTAGGGGCTCCATTAATTTTGAAAAAAATACAGTTCCAATTTTGACAGATTATAAGTAGGTACATAAAATTTTCAAATTTTTACAAACCAATATAAATAATAATGAATGTTTAAAAGTGTTTTTTTTCTCAAAAAATGTCTAAGGAAATAAAAAATTAAGATTTTATACTACTCTTGCATACAGACTTACTCACTAAATGTTAGATCGGTATATTTGTGTGAATAGGATTATATGTACAAAGATTAAAACAACAAAACTATAGAAATGTTATGCACAAAAAAGTTTCCTCCCTCCCTGTTTTGCACGCACCTGGTAAAAAAAATCTACATGAAAATAACATGGTAGGAGAGACATTATAGAGGTTATATCACATGCAAATAGCTAAAATAGCTCCTGTTATTAAATAAAAAGCGATTTGTTGGAACTCATTTTGAAAAGGCGTATCTCCCCTATGAGTCATTTTTTGGACGTATATTTATAGGAACTTTTAAAACATTTTTTGATATAGAATCAACTCCTAAAAAAATGTGGCTATTTAAGAATTATCCTGTATAGGAACAAGCTTTGAAAAACATTTTAATAACTAACTAACTTCTAAGAAAAGAAAAAAATAAAGATTTTATATCCAAACTACTTTTGCATACAGACTGACTCGCTAAATGTTAGATCGGTATATCGCACTCACGGGAAATCATCTGATCGAATAGCCACCTCCGATGTCCATAGCTATAGAGTCAATTAAACAAATTGTTCTTGCCATTGATGGCTTCTTCTTCCAAAGGAGCCATTAGCCCATTGATGTTAGTTATGAAAATACTGGTTAAAAAAGGGATTGGATTAAATTTCAATGACAAACCTATGTCTCAAACACGACTGATAACGTTTACTGGAATAGTATAACGAAGGACATATGAGTAATACACTTGCAAAACTGCCTAATTTAAAATAAAACAAAGTTTGGCAAATCAAGAAAGTTTCTCATATTAAGAATAAAGCTGCTAGGAATGTGAAAATTTGTGATATTATTAAACATAAGTTAAACCTAATTTTAATAAATATTTAAATGCTTGCGTTATTATTTGATATTTATAAAAAAAACGTAAAGAACTTAGGCAGTTTTGCTGGAGTATTTTAACTAAGACACTTTTGCAGGAGCATTTGTGCAAAAAAATTCAAAAACTTGTTTTTTGCTTATTTTCGTTTTATGACGTCTTATGTCGATGAAAATCGATTTCAAGCAAAAAAAAAGGTTGTCGCTCGGTCTGTCCGGGAAATCATACAGATATGTTATAAAAAGTTCTCACTCGGGATTGTTTTTGGTAAACATTGAGGTGGGCAAACGGGAAAAAAAAACAATATTTTTTTCCAAAAACATAAAAATTGCTATAATGGGGGTTTTGAGGTTTCTGAAATTGAATCTGATAATTTAATTTTTTTGACTATACCCCCACGGGGGTTAGGGGGTAAATATTTTTAAATGTTTTCAATATTTTTGTCAAAATTGATAATTAGGGGTTTTGGGGGAGGAATAAACTGAATCTGATAATAAAATATTTATAACTTCACCCCTGGTGGGTGAGGGTTGATAATATTTAAATGTTTACAATATTTTCGTGAACATTTGTATATAGGGGTTTTGGGGGTTGCTAGAATTGAATATAATAATTAGAGTTAGATTTTTTTTTATTATTATATTTACTTTCACCAAGCTCAAAAAACCCAATATAAAAATTTTCACGAAAACTACCCCCCGCCCCTCAGGGGGTGGATTTGTTTTTTTTATTATTAGATTCACTTTCAGCAACCTCAAAAAGCCCAATATACAAATCTTCACGAAAACTACCCCCAGCCCCTTAGGGGTGTAATTAGAAGATTTTTTTTTATCATTCATATTCTTCGACCCCAAAAACCCCTATATACCCATTGTAACGAAAATATTAAAACTATTTACCCCCTCCCCCTCGTGGGGGTAGAGTTAGAAATAGTTTTTTATCAAATTGAATTTCAGCAACCATAAAAACCCCTATTTAGGAATTTTCAAATTTTTGTTAAAATAATGTATTTTTCCCCATTGCCTCACATCAATGTTCACCAAAAACAATCCCGAGCGAGAACTTTTGTTAACATACCTGTATGCCAAATTTTAAGTCTCTAACTTAAAGCGTTCTTAAGTTATAGTAACATATGTGACTGGGATAATTTTAACTTAGCACTGTTTGCAAGTGGATTTTTAAAGAGCACCGTTTGCAGGTGGACTATTGTGTAACTTTTTAAGATATTTTACTCTGTTTTGCATCAAAGAGAATGATTTTTTCTGCATAAAAAACAGTTTTAATTATAGATTTATTATAAATTATTATTGTATAATACAAGTATACTATTATCTCATTATCTGAATTTTCATAGGGATTTAACTTAGGCAGTTTTGTAAGTGGACTACAAAACACATTATGTATAGTAATGCTCAAGCTAATTAAAAATGAGATAGTATTGACATGTATGTCAGAGTCTCTACTATTTTATATTTTTTATTAAAACTATGGTTTTTGCAGTTTGAATATTAATAAATACTACCATGAAAAAAGAATTACACATTTTAAACATCTGGAGATAATATTTTTAAAGAAGAAAAATCTAAAATTATTTAAGTTTCTTGTCAAAATCAATGTAGAGCCCACATTGCTTTTGAGTAGAGCCCCTACACAATTGTGTACAAGCTTGAAGTTTATTTAGGTCTTTTCATGACTGTATTGTATTGTATCTACACAATAAATAATAAATAATAAAAATAAAAAATAATAATAATAATAGCTACCTGTAATACTGACATGTCCAAATTATATCTAATGTGTTGGGCCTATGCTTAATTTAATTTAAATAAAACAATTCCAAGATTCTAAAATTAAAAAATTGCCCCATCTTAAAAACATTCTTTTTATCAAAATTTAATGGCGAGGGCACTAAATTCATTTGCTAGTTATCTATGTTATTTTTAAATTTAATAATACTATTTTAGTCCTCTTTTTCTTGTGCTTTATTATTTCTTCTTATTTTTCTTCTTTCTTTCCTTATCTACGTTTTACTTTTTACTCAAGTAAAACAAAATATGATATTTTTTATATTATACATAGTTTAATGTAAACACCCATTTTCCTTTTTTTTTATTTATAGCATGAATTTAAATAGGACATTTATGAATAATAGATGAATTCATTCAACGTGTTATTTAATTTATTGACTTTTTTGGTTGTTGCATGGAATAATTTTATCTGTTTATGCATTTTTTATGCGTGATTATACAGTTTTCCAATTTTGTTCTAAAGTGGAAACTGTTAGTAACAATTTACATGTTAAACCGATCACCAGTTTTTTCATTATTATTTCAGTGAAACATTAAATATGTATGGATAAAAATGACAAAGGCAAAAATTCAATTTATTTGAGGTTTAAAATCTACCGTGTTTCTGAGGGCACACTACCTAAAACAGAATTAAAGATACGGACAGGAGCTGGAAATATTCACTTCGGTGCACCGGTGCACCGGTGAACCCACCGCGGTGGGTTCTACCGGTAATAATGCCAATCGCTAAATTAAAATAAAAAACTGCCACTGCTTACAAACCTTTTGTCCTTAAACGGATAATGATTCAAGACAGTTTAAAAGTCTACCAAATAATATAAGGTTGATGAGTTATCTTACTCCATGCAGCCTATTTTCGCTAGTTGCATTACTGACGTGTCTTCGTCAGGATTTGTTAAATAGAGGATTTATTTAATTTAAGTGAATAAGAGTAAATTGAGGGCTGATAAAAAAGAACGCATTATTTTACTTACCATGCTTAACTTGAGTGCCTTCAGTTGTAGTTATATAACCCTTTCGGATCCATGGAATAATTGTGAATATGTGCAATTTTATCACTGGGCCTAATTACAACCTTATGTTAAACAATCTACTATTAAAAAAAATTGAAACGTAATATTATTACTTCACGTTATAATGCGTCCAGTACAGCCGTATATTTTATCAAGCAATAAGTATCGTACGTACATAAGCAGTACCCGGCGTATTTCCAGTTATAGTCCAGTCTTCAGGTCAATAAAAGAGGCTTTATCTGGAAATAATTCGGGGAGTTTTGATTTTCGGTTTATTGGGTAGGATTTAAGGCCGCAAATAAAAAAAATTTTCCACTTTTTTTGTAAAAAATAGGTTAAAAAAATGAGTTCCAAATCGAGTTCAACGTCGCAAAATTGGTTTTTAATTTGCGTTACCTTACACAATAAACCGAAAATCAAAACTCAATGAATTATTTCCAGGTAATGGCCCTTTTATTGACCTAAAGACTGGACTATAACGGGAAAGACGCCGAGTACTGCACATAAGATACTAACTTAAGTATAAGGGGCTCAACGCGCTCTTCACATTGTGAGATGACACTAAGTTGTATCTTGTTGTATATATAAAAAATCTGTAATCTTTATTTCAGATCGTTTAAAAAATTTTAAGTAAAATGTTCAGCAACCATAAGTCATTTTACAATGTGGGTTTACATGTTATTGGAAAACACATTTCAAATACGTATAAGGGCATATCCACAGGCTGGCATAACAACATAGTACATAAAAATGCGATGCCGTGATTGGCTTGAAGTGCCGCCATGTATCTTGTAAGCCAATCACGGTACCCCATTCTTAAGTACTATGTTGTTATGCGAGCTTGTGGATATGCCTTAAGACGAAAAGATCCTCTAAATCCGAAGTATCGTAATAGTATAACGGGTGAGTTTTATTTATGTGCACCCCAATTTTTTACATTTTTGAATTCAGCCGAAAATTTTATGAATAAAAAACTGATCGTTTGTTTTTGTTTATTTTTTTATTCATTTTCGTTTTTATCGTATAAAAACAATATACACATAATTTACCTTCTTTTTACTTACCTAATCTTCAAATTCATAATAAGGGTGTTCCATTAAAAAAAAAACAAATTCATGCCACTTCCGGCGAAACCGGAGGTAAAACAAAAAATAAATCCGTTATTTTATAGCCAATATAAAATTATATAAATCACCCAAGTTTTGTTTTTATCGAATGAGGATTAATCTTAATTTTGGAGGGGGACAAAAATAAAACTCACCCGGTACATTATATGATACTCTGGTTCGGAGGAGGATAAGTAATTAATTTTTTAGGTAAAATCTATTAGATTTATTAATAAAGTAAAATTCTACAAAAAATATATATTTATTAAAAAAAGTTTTTTGACAGTAGAAAATTTATTTCCATTTAAAGTTTCAATTTACCTTTTACATGCAAGCTATAAACATAATTTACGAATATTCCTAGACGTTTACAGGCACGTGATCCCAATAAAATAATATTCTATTTGGGGGAAAATTCCAATAAATAATTGATCAGCAGTTCTGAAGATAAATGTCCTTGCAAGGTCAAGTCCGACATCTTTATTATATACTATGGGATCCCGGAATATTATCTTGTACACCGAGAAAAATCGGACAAATATACTTTGTATTTAATATTAATCTATTGTGATTATATTTTTATTTATAGTAAAACACCTAAATATTTTTAACAAATACTTATACTCAGTTTTTCAACATTAGGTATTTGTGTGTGGTTGAGTGAAAAGGTATATTAAGATCAAAAATTAGATTTCGAGAAAAATTAATTTAAAGTAAGGGTAAATTAAGAATGTAATTTCGTTTACTACATATCAGTTTTTTTTTATTATTTATTTATTTAATACATAAAATTACATATGGTATTTTACAATTTGCTCACTGTAGGCAAAAGCCCGTGTAGTGAGGAAAAAAAAAATATTAATAATAATAAATATCTAAATTAAGAACTATAACAATTATAGATACTTAAATTACAGTATATAAAATCTTAACAAAATAGAAAATTAATGGAAATAAAAGAAAGAAATGATAAAGTGTGTGTGTGTGTGTGTGTGCGCCCAAAAATGGAGAAAAAAGAGAGAGAGCGAGAAAGAGAGATATATGGAAAGAGAAGGAATAAAGCTGCAGTTTATTTTTTTTAAGACTAATTTAACCATTCTGATTACGAAAATAGTAATCATTCATTGCAGAAATGAGCCATTCTCCCGTGGTCGACAAAATTATTATTAATATTTTTTCTTATTTATAATAAAAATTTTAGTTATTTATGGTTCAAATCAGCCCAAAATCGGTATCGGTGGGTTTTCGGGGTCAAAGATTACAAATTTTTGGTCAAAATTAAAAAAATCAAAATGGCGGCGCCAAGATGGCGAACGACTTGTGTGATTTCTGGCCAATTCTAACCAATATCGGTATCAGGGGGTTTTCGGAGTCTTAGATTCCGAATTTTTCGTCAAAATTAAAAAATCAAAATGGCGGCGCCAACATAGCAAAAAATCCCATAAAATGTAAAAAAATCTGCCTCTCACTTGCACGCATCCTGCTTTATGAAGCTTTAAGTTGAAGACGCGCTGGCCTATCCATAAAAATCTACTTATACACAAACCCATAAAACCCCATACAAATCCGTAAATAACCATACACACCCATAACTACACATTTACACCCATAAATACTAAAAAAATCCATTAAAACTAATAAAAACTTATAAATACCCATAAACGTCCATAACCACCGATATAAACCCACAAAAAATTAATAAATTAATTAAATAAATGCGACAAAAATCCATTTAAATCCCTATAAATCCACCTACACATACCCGGGTGCACCGATACTGCCCATATACACCCAAAAATAAATATACCCATAAATATTTACTAACCTTTAAATATTATATAAACTATTAACCACCCATGTAAAATTATAACCATACATACATACATACATACATACCGATAAACAAAGATTTAAGTACCTAAATATTAATCTAGAACGTATGGACTTTAAATGGTCATAGCGGCCAAAAGGCATAATACATTTTTTGGGCCCCTGGAGACTTTTTTCAGGAGGTCATGCTAAAATTTGAAGCATTTTTACCTAGGGCCATTTCCCATAAGGTCCGTGCCATGTTCCTTTTAAAATTAAGGTAAAAATATTAATTGAAGGGCCTTGGCGGAGCGACAGCCCTCCAGCCCTCCGGGGTGGGCCACTGGGCCAGAATAAACTTTTAAATCTGTTACCAGTAGAAAAGTCGAGATTATGGTATAAAAAGGAGTAGGTACAATCTTGTACTGTCTTGGACTACATTGAAAAAAAGATCCTTTGCGGTAATGGCATATGAAATTAGGCCAAATGCTTGGCACTTTTGAATACGTCCAAAAGCGCCTTCTCTTAAGATGAAAATATAATTCACTTGCCAAGATCTTTCTGATTCTTTAACTTAAAATTCTTTGATCTTGTGTAAGTGGTCTTGTCTCAAAAGAATAATTTTTGGGCCAAAGTATTTAAAATCATTTAATTTTTAACAATCTTAAAACAAGATAAATGGTTTTTGCCTCAAATGCGCCAGGTCCAAGAGAATTTTAAAAATATTTCAAAAGCGACACTTTTCTTGGGACAAGATAAATATTTTTGTTTGAAGATACACATCTTTTAAGCTAAAATAATAACTGCCAAGAGTGTTGACTACTTTGAGCCAAGAACGTAATTTTTTTCAGTGTACGCAATAAAATGTTAAGAAAATATGTGAGGAGGTGATTTTGTAATTTTGGTTAAAATAATCAATACTCTAGTTAAGTATTTTAACAAAAGAGGATTTGGACATAACATTTCCTAAATTAATTAAAGTACTGAAAAACCTGTTAAATAAATCATTAAATTGTTAATTTACGTTAAAATAAATATTTAAAAAAATAAAACAATTGTTCTTTCTATGGAGGAAAAGTGTCACTTTCCTTCCGCAAATTAGAAAGGAAAATTCAACTTTCTATAAACGTGTTTAAAAATTTCTATTAAAAAAAATCTATGTGACATATATTGGATTAAACGTTGTGTGGTGCTAAAAGTGCTAGTAGCATAAATAATGATCTTCATACAGGTAATTCATCGATGTTTTATACACTTGGAAGTAGCATTCTTATCCCCTGCACACCCCTGCATAGCTTTTACTCAACTAAATAATAAGAAGCGACAGTCGTCCTAAAAGCGGAAAGAGTAAGAGCGATTTCATCCCAGAGGAGGTCAGCACTGCCAGAATACGAATTCTAACTTGAAGTGTATACAAAAGAAATTAATGATCTGTATAACTTAAATAAATAAAATAAATGTAAAAATTAGAAGTATTTTAAATTATTGTAAATTTTCTTTTGTATTAAACCGACCCTATTTATTAATGTAATTACTTTATTCCACGTAATCATTTGTGTAAGTGTCTCTATGTAACACCTATTCTAATAATCTAAATAGACATCTACGTCAGCCACAGTTCCAGGTGAAAAATAATTGCATGTCATAGCAGCAAATTCATTTGTAACTGTCCTGCAAGACCATATATTACTGCTATATCAACTGCATGTGTGGCATATAAAACTTCGATTTAATGCTATTATGCTACATGTAATTTTAGAAAACAGTTCTAGCTTTCATAGTAATAGGATGGCAAACCAAATTAATCTTTAAGAGCTCATTTAAAACCAGCTTTCTAGATAAATTTAAAATTCCTTTTTGTAATTAGGGGCTGTCCATTTATTACGTAACGCAATTTTTCAAAAAAAATAAAATGACCCCCCCTCCCCCCTGTGTAAAAAACTGTCAGATTTACCAACCCCCCCCCCCTGTGTAACGCGTAACAATATTAAAATTTTGTTTCGCAATAAATTTAACTGTATTCTTACTATTGATTCGTTTTTCTCGACAAAACAAACATGAACCTAAAATATAGTATAACATAACCTTAAAAAAAATTACACAAAAAAATCACTCAAACTTTAAAAAAATATTCATAATCAATATCACACAGGGAAAAAACACTAGGTACCTCTTTTTACACTGAGTGTCACATATAACACATATATTGTTTATGCACAGGTACACAAATAGTACACACATTGGTGTTCTGTGAGTACACATTCCGCTCGAAAATGTATCATCGCCGATGATTCATCGGCAAGATCACGCAAGAACAGGGTGGTAAGATTTTTTTTTTAATATCAATGTCAACAGTTTTTTTACTGATTACAATATTATTTAAATATGCATAGTTTCGTCAATATTTGTGTGAAAAGGGGAATTATGGGCCACTAAATAGTTATTTATGTTGAAATAAAAATACATCTGCCAGGCTTAGAAATAAACATTAAATTTATTAAATTCCGTTACGTAAAGTTTACCTAGACCCCACCTCCCCCCTGTCACAAACTGTAACAATTTCTCTGACCCCTCCTCCCCCCTAGTCGCGTTACGTAATATATGGACAGGCCCTTAAAGGATTGTTTTAATTTTAATCAAATTTATAAAACTATTATTTAAATATTCTATCTATTAAAAATTCTATTAAAAGTAGAATCTATTCTAAAGCTTTTTGGTACAAACATTTTTTACTTTGTTCAAAATTTTTCTTTTTAAAATTAAAACCCTTCTTAGGTAAATATATTTGTCCTCAAATGAATGTGTTCATGCAAGAAGGGGGTTAAGTCCATCTAACGGCACTTTGAGAAAGACGATAAAAACTGTATAGCATTTCGTGAAACAGGAATTCCCTAACCATGGGAGGCATAGCGTAGTGGCTAGCGCGTATGCATAGCAAGTTTACTATCGTGAGTTCAATTCTCACTGGCGCCGATTTGCCTTTTTCAGTTAATTAATATTTGAAATTTGGCGAAGGCGATAAGTGAAACGGACACTCCCTAAAAACTGGTTCGAAAGTCAGTATAAGCCGGTGGTTCCCTCTACTACTAGCCCACACAAGTCCTGGACTTAGGGGATGCTTAATTAAGTAGAATAGTACGAACATGTAATGTAATGTAATGTAATTCGAAAAAAAAATATATTAGATCTATATATTTATCTTATCAGTAGGTTTTTAAAAATGTATTGCTTTTGGTTTTACAGGGTATAATAGTATTTTTATAAATGAATACAGTTGTTAGACTTAACCCCCTTCTTGCATGAAAATGTTAAAATGGCAAACAAGTAACACAAAATTGTAAAAAAAACAATGCAAGGGGTATTTCACTTGAAAATTACTTATACTTGTATTTGCATCACATGGTATTAAATATCATTCCTTGCATTCCTCATATTACACTGGTCGACAGAGTTTTTATGCAGAAGTTCTATTACAATTTTTCTCTCAATTTACTTAATCAGCTCGCATTTTCAATATATAGCCACAATGGGTGCTTTGTGGTAGAAAAAAAAGATTAGGTGGGATTATTATTTTTTAACTGAATTTATTTTCATATAGCAATTAATAAATAATAAAAGTTCACTTAAAAGTCAGTAAACTTAAAATTAACACTTTTTAGCGTCTTAATCTGCTCAAGCGAGCTATTTTTAAATTATGTGGGAGCTATTCTGGTGCACGTCCGAGTTCAAAGAATTAGTACTACACCCGGTGCAGTTCAGATCAATTTTACGGAAACAATCTTGGTTCAGATTTGACTGGAATCGTGCAAGAAGTTGTATCCAATAGAAGGTCCGTTTTTGTATTAACCATAAAGGAACCCCTATAAACCTAAAATTCATCACTATCGCATATATGCCCAAAAATGGACTTAACCCCCTTCTTGCATGGACATATTCAAATTTTGCCAAATGCATTTTAACCCACTTAGAATAAACTTGGAGAGCTAAAATTTGGTACACATACTTATCTCCCCTAACAATACAATTTTATAAAAGATATACATGCTTGTCTCCTGTACATACAATTTTATATAGAATAATCCCCCAAGATAACCTATACGGCTAAATAACCCCCCTTTCTGTTTTACCCACTTAGAAAAATGTATAAATATCTCTGTTTCAACCAAAATAAGGGTTGCTTTACATATTATTAAATTGTAACTAAAAAACTTGAAAATAAGATAATATAAAAACAAGTTTTAAAAATTAAAACCCTTCTATGTTGTGTATAACTAAAAAGTAGAAAACAAGATAGGTATTTATATTAATTTTAAAAAATTAGATTTTTAAAATAAGGGTTTTGGGAAAGGTTCTTTAAACTTTTCTTTAAAAAATCTAATTTTTGAAAATTTATATAAATATCTTATTTTCTAGTTTTTAGTTATACATAACATAGAAGGGATTTAATTTTAAAAACTTGTTTTTTATATTTTTTTATTTTGGGATCCAAAGTATACATACCATACATATAATGCTCCTTTGCTGTGATTTACAGCCTGCGAAGCTGAGAGGTGTATAATAAAATGCAGGAGTGTGCAACTTAGGTGAGACTCTAAAAATTAAAAAAATACATTACCCAGTAAAAGAGCTTTCCCATTTTTCACATCAGCGTGTAAAACGGATTTTTTATTATCAGATTCACTTTTAGCAACCTTAAAAATATACCAATTTTCACGGAAACTATCTCCCGCCTCTGAGGGGGTGGAGTTAGAATTTTGTTATTATCAGATTCTCTTTCAGAGACCTTAAAAACCCCAATATATCAATGTTCACAAAAAATACCCCCCACCCCTCAGCGGGTGAAATTAGAAAAATGTTATAAGATTCAGTTTTAGCGTCCTCCTAAAACCCCAATATATAAATTTTCAAGAAAACTACCCTGCCCCTCAGGGGGTACAGTAAGAATTTTTTGTTGTTATTAGATTCGTCCCCCTCACCCCTTCGGGGGTGCACATAAAATTTCCCGGCCAGACCGACCGACAATTTTTTTTTGCTTGAAATTGATTTATATTACATAAAACGTCATAAAAAGCAAAAATACCCAAAAAAGTTGACAATTTTTGCACGAATACAAGGTTTTTCGAAATTTTCAAAATTTTCAAAATGGGAAAGCAATATACGCTTTTCTTTCCCAGTCAATTATATCAAATAATTCGCTTGCATTTTAAATTAATGTAGATCAAACTATGATATTATATTTATTTATTGAGGCGTGATGTATGTATAAGTGAAAAACCACATTATAACGCGTTATAACGGCGCATTTATTTTGCACAGATGTTAAGATCTCAGCATAATACGAAGGCTTGAATGATTTTAATAAATGATCTTGGATTAAAGGTTAATATGAAGCCTTAAGGGTCAAACTTAACTTATTCAACGATGGGAGTCCGATAGAGTCATACAGTGCGGGTCTAAATTCCGCCCCCCTTTAACTTTTGAACTAGGTACTTAAGATATCAGCTTGAAAGGAACACTCAAATAACAAACTCAATTTATTTTTTGGCATAT
This sequence comes from Brachypterus glaber, assembly GCA_958510825.1. Taxonomy (NCBI): domain Eukaryota; kingdom Metazoa; phylum Arthropoda; class Insecta; order Coleoptera; family Kateretidae; genus Brachypterus; species Brachypterus glaber. Next base: position 41,059,198 of record OY294045.1, read on the forward strand.
ATATGATATTTTTAGGGATCACAACGGAAAACATTTTTTTATAATAGAAATGGGGTTCGTGTGATATTTCATCATTTAAAGCTTATTAATAGTATATTACATAACTAGTGTGGAAAGTGTAATTTTTTACGTGAGTGGGAAGGTTTACCAACGAGCTATCAGCGAGTGAGGAAACCCCACGAGTGTAAGAAATACACTTTCCAACGATCCGGAAAAAATATAAAGTTTCTTAATTTAATATTTTCTAATTTTTATTATTAATTTTGAGAATTTTTAGCTCAGCGTGTTCTTTGTAAGAGACGGATATGGCCGCTTATTCGGATATTCTCCTGCATCAGCCTGTTGTCCTAGATATGCACAGGACTTGATTTATTTTATTTTATGTTGTTTTGTGAAAACATTACTTTAACAGTAATGTTTTAAGTGAATCGTGAATATTTATGTTTTTATATTTTGTGATGTTAAATTTTAACGTGGAACTGTTGAACAGGTAAAGTCAATTTTTTTATAAATTTTAAAGATAATTTTTTTTATAAGCTGGCGTCTGCGCAAACATCACTACAGAGTGAGACGGTTTTGCGTAGGCCGAAAATTATATTAGATTGAGCTGGCAAACTATCCTATGGAAAATGCCATTATTGGAATTGGAATTGTATGTCAAACAGGAAATATGATCTTTATTTACCTTTAGTTTTCTTGGTTTTACATTTATTACAATATATTATTACTATTATTTATTACAATATATTATTACTAATAGGTAACCCATTAACCAGCTAATAATTTATTAGCTGTTTAATGGGTTGCCTACAAGCGCAAATCAAGGCAAACTTGAAAGTTTGCTAATTCAGTTTTCAGTTTTCAGATTTTTGTGGATATGCTGCCAAATAAGACAAAAAAACTGTTTTATATTTCATAAGGAAAATACCGTGTATTTTTATGTTTTATAAAGGTAACTAAATCACGAATTTAGTAATTATTATAAAATCTAGACATTAATAAAACATTTCAAGTTGTATTGGTCAACTTACTATTTTATATTACTATATATTGTTTTTATTTTTGACATAAAGAACAGAAATATTTGGATTGAAAACATAAAAAATATCAAAAAGGCTGTCATGAAAGGTGAAAAATGGCATACAGAACGAGGTGAGCAAAATTCGTAGAATTTACAAAGTAAATGCCTAAAGTTAAGCAAACCTACATACATAAATATTAAACTAGGGTGATATAAAAATATCAAACTAGTGTGATATGAGGCGTTTTCTAAAGAACAAAGGAGTGTGCTAAATGTGATTTTTAAAGGGGGTCTTAGGAAAATTCTCTTTTTGATCATATATATTTTTTATTTATTTTAAATTAAAAATTCGATTTTACTACACTTTTTTATAATTTTTGTTTATATCATTTAAAATTAGTTTAAAATTGTAAATTACATTTTTGTATCATGCAATTAATCATTAAATAAAATTTTGTTCACTTTAAGTAAAATAAGAGTAAGAGTAAGATAATTTATTGATCTCATTGCCAATATACATATGTATATATGTACAATGTACATTGTACATTGGATAAACAAGTCATAAAACAAAATAAATAAAATACATTAATTGTAAAAATTACAAACATATTAAAATTACGCTTAAGGTAGATTAAAGATACAACACTATATACATGTATAAATATATATCAGCTAAAATAAATAGATTAAAATAAGTTAAAATATACGAGATAAAAAAAATAGGTAGGTATTTGCAACCTTTGCTGTGTTGCCGCGGTAAATTCACTTATGGAATAAAAAACTTGTTGACACAAATATTGCCTTAACTTATTTTTAAACCTTCTCAAAGATATTTCATTTATACTGCTGGGCACTAAGTTAAAATAATTACAACCTGCGTATTTTGGTAATTTTTTGTACACTGCTCGATTGAAGGTACTTAGGTAAAATTGATCCCTGTCACGAGTAAAGTATGAATGTGTATGAGAGTGCCTGATAAAATGCTCTTTATTTTTGAATACATACGTCAGTAGTTTATACAGGTAAATTCCAGTAAAAGTTAATATATTTTGAGACCTAAAAGTATTGCGACATGACTCAACATAATCAAGGTTAAATATTAAACGCATGATTTTTTTTGACATAAAAAGAAACGCTTTCATTCTACTGCCAAACCATAAACTATAATATTATAGCTCATAGCAGAGTAAACAAGGGCATAGTGTGCAGATATAAGACTTTTTTGAACTAGGCAACTTTTTAAAACTTTTAATGCAAAATATTGTTTGTTTAAGCTTTTACAAATCGCACCTAAGCATTGACCCCAACTCAGAGTACTATCGATTATAGTACCAAGAAACCTTGAATTAGTTTTTACTTCTGACGTAATATTATTCATATAAAAACAGTCATCTAAGTCCAAATTTCTTGGCCTAGATTAGCTCAGAGGTCTAAGGCATCGATATAGCATTGATACTGAGCTAATGATCGTGAGTTCAAACCTCACTGGCGCCGATTGCCTTTTTCAGTTAATTAATAATTGAAATTTAGCGAAGGCGTACTCCCTAGATATATTGGTTCCAAAGTCAATTAAAGCCGGTGATTCCCTCTACTACTAGCCCACACAAGTCCTGGACTTAGGGGATGCTTAATTAAGTAGAATAGTATGAGGTTAAAAATAAACATATTGTAAATAAACATAGTAAGTAAATTTCCATGGCGACAGTTTTGGAGTAGTTAATGATTAACATGTTTTTCCTGCACCACTGATCAAACATTTTTAACACCCTATCCACTTTTAAAATCAGTTTATTATAGTTAGTACTAGATATTACCATTTCAGTATCATCAGCAAACATAAACAAAATGGCTTCCAAGAAGATCATCTATTAAAAAGGAATAGATCCAACTCAAAATTTTACCCCGTATGCCCATTTTAGATTTTCCAAAATTCTCAGAAATTACCCTAGATCAAAAATATTTGTATACAAATATTTTTTTATCTAACTCTAAAGAACTTTTAAAACATCTGTCTGTTGAAATTGCAAACTTTGATACTAAAGACTTCATATAAAAGTTCCAATATATTTCATAAATGATCGTGGATTAAAGGTCGAAATATTTTCTGCGTAACTATGCGTGCAGGCAATAATAGTTTTGGCCATTTGATCGAAATGTTATTGACACTTGAAGTGCACTTATAGCCTAGATCGTTGGAAATCAAGGGTCAAAGAATTAATTTTCGGTTTATGGCTATTCGAAATATCCGAATATCATAGAAATTCATTGTACTTGAACACAATAAATTTTGGGGTTTGGTTGAAATTAAATTTTTATAAATGAGAGAAAATATTGATTAATTCTGAAGTTTGTACTGCCGTTCTAAGCCAAAAAGACGTAACTTAAAGTTTAGTTATTCTGAGCTATTAAACATAACTCAATTTATTAAAATAGAAAGAATGACATTAGTATAAGTCTATTGATATACGTCTTATTCGCTATAGAATTGCAATTACTTAGGGGCCGTCCATAAAAGACGTCCGCGGAAATTCCGGAATTTCAAACACCCCCCCCCCCTGCTTGTCCTATTTTGTTCGATTTACAGACCCCCCTCTAAAGAATGCCCAAAAAGCAATAGAGGACCCGATTTTTTTCAGATTTTCACTTTTTTATCATTATTTAATTTGTAAAAGTGGACGTCCGAAAATGACTTGACCCCTCCTCCTTGTCCGCTTCTGTCCGATTTTGGTAATATGGACGTCCATGTTACCAAAATCCTTAGCTAATTAGACGTATTTTATATAATTCATATAATATATAATATAAATAATATAATTTAATTAAATTAGAAATATTATAGTTAGTTAAGATTAAGGTAAGTAAACTCGACTTATTTTTAAAAATAAGAAATTTAATACCACAGCAAAATAAAATTCTTTCTAGTTCCCTTTAACTTCAAAACTCGAATCATCGTCGTCAAGAGTGAAAATCATATAAAAATCACTCTCAAATAATGGAGAATCAGGAAACGGTTAACCATCCTTTTAATTATTACCATTATAAGCCATAACAATTACTTAGCCGAAAAAACGTAATTTAATTTGACAGATATTAATATTATTAATTAATTAATTTATTAACGTAAACCAAAAACAAGTAATTATCTTAAGTAATCTAGAACTACCTTAGAGATACGTCTTTTTTGCTAAGGAAAAAGAGATACGTCTAGATCGCTTATATTTTTTGACAATATTTGAGATGCGGCAAAATTTGTTAGCATTTTATCATGCATTATGATTAAACTATTTCAACTCTAAACTGGCTATTTTTAAATTAATTCGATTGTTATAAAAATGATCCAAACAAAAATTGTTGGAAATTTCCTCCTTAACAAAATTGGTTATATGCATTTTTATCGTAAGATTGTATATCAAGCAACTCACCCCTAAAATTCAAGATAGCGGACACCGCTTAAGCAAAACATCCGGTGAAAAACTAACAGGAGTGTTCTGTTATCATCCACTACTACCCTTTAGAATATCATCCAGTGTACATTTATTGCAATTTACATTTATTATTTGACTGGGCTACAAGTAAATAAACATTAAAACATGAGAATACCAATTTAGCCACTAATATGGTTTAAAATTTTTGCTTTTTTAAAATAGAAAATGTAGTTTTAATACTGAATGTTACTTGTAGAACTCGGGAGTTAACGAACTGTTTATAAGTGCATAAGCGTAGCATAAATTTAACACTGCTGAGAAACGAGCGAAGACGGCTGCCGTCCCCACTCAATAACACCGCTCACGGCAGTCTATGTATGAAAAAAGTCAAAAAAGATGACTAAAGATGAATCATAGGTCGCAAGTCCCCGTGGTTATTTGTAAATACATATTTTTTATTTACATCGCGATATTTGGTATTTAATACTTTACTTGTGATGTTAAATACCACAATGTAAGTATTGTATACAATAACTTGTCATATTAATACAACACAACATGCTAGCCTATCTGGAACCCCAATCAACGCGTGTTTATTAATACTAGCATGTTGTAGTAAAAATTACTTTAATCTTTGGTAAAGTATATCACAGTTATAGGTATACTTAAAAGTTGTATAATTGATCTAGTTTACAGTATGTTAGAGTATTCAGTAAAATAACAATCGTAAATAATACCAACATTTTGATTACTAATAATACAGAGAAAAGATAAAAATAGGATTCGATTATTTTCTGAGTTATACCAATTACACTAGGCAACACGGTTTCTTGCCCCGATTGGAGTCATATTTTTTTTAACTAATTTTGGGTCGCTGAAACCGAATCTGGCCTCAGAATATTTCTATTACCTAAGTTTTCTGAGAAAAATTAGATAAAAATGTTAAAAAATCATTATTTTATCCCTCTTTTGTTCTAAAATCATGGGAGACAAAAATATTCCAAGGACAAATTTGGATTCGGCGACTCAATATTAGTTAAAAAATACCCAACCTCAAACATAGAAACTTTAAATTCATAGGTAGAATAAATAGGGATATTATGAAAAAAAAAATATATAAAAAAAAATGGATAATGTGACAAAACTAAGTAGGGGTGAAGGGTAAGAAGAAGGGTGCATAAGGGGACAAGCTTATCGCCACGTACTCATGCTAAAAATTGTCAAAAATCATTACTAGGGGGTCAAAAATGAACTAAAAAATGTTACGTATTATGGTTCTTATGTAATAAAGTAACATTTTTATGATGTAGAACCATTAAAAAAACAAAAAAAAATACACAATATTTTGTTTTATAAATTATTTTTAAATTGGCATAATTGCATGTACTAAAATTTAAAAAATAAGACGTGCTAAATTTTTTTTAAGGTCAAATTTGGATTCTGTGCCTTTAAATTGATAAGAAAAATATATTTTTTTGGGCTCGGGAAAAAAGTTTATACTGTGTACTTTAATTTTATATCTTTTTCATTTATTTACTTTTTAGGAACAAACTAAGCAAAATAAAAAAATATTTGTATGAATATTTTTGTAGAGAATTTTATAATCTACAAATTAAGCTCTATAAAATTTTTAAAAAAATTTGATAGTTTTGCCACAAATGAGCAATTAAGTAAACTCTGCACTTTCATTTTAACCTTTTTATTTTTTTTTTCGCGTACTTACTCTGACAGTAGGTTCTTGAGATATAGATTTTTGAATTCCTCGTATTTTTTTTTAATATATACTAAAATTTTCAAAATTCTACTCTTTTTTTTAAAGATTTTGAAAAAAAAACGTCATTATTATCTGAACTTATATCTCAAAAATTTTAGGTGCTGGAAATTTTCTAAGGTCAGATTCGGATTCTACGCCCTCGAATTAGTAAGAAAAATTTACTTTCCGACCGGGGCAAAAAAAAAGTTGAGATTTGTTGCCTAGTGTTATTTAAACAATTTTGAAGTAGCATTAAATTTCAGATTTTTTATGGCCATGAAGGTATCCGCTTTATTATTGCTAAATATATCTCTAGCTAGCGATTTAGGACAAACATACCTGCATAGATGAAAATGAGTACACATTTATTATTTTTAATATTAGAAATATTGACAAATATCAAAAAGGGAAAACTTTCACACATTAGTCTACTTTTTTGAACATTAATATTTATATTAACATAACAGCTATTACAATAGTTGATATAATTTTATGAAAATTAATTAGTTAACACTATAGAAACATTTCTTTAGTGAATTATTTTTTATTCCCGATATGTCTATATCTCAACATTATCAATGTTTTAATAGTTCTAACAAATAGTTTAAGATTAAATGTCTATAATTCCATATGGAGAGTTCTCAGTAGGTATTCTAATACTTGAGAAAATTATATCGATATATTTAAGAACCCTCTGGAGCTTTGGAGGCCTCCCCAAAAAATCACACTTAGGTGAATCATTAGATCGTTTAGAATCAGACGTCATTACATTTATTTTCCTGTCGCATTATGAGGGAGATTTTCTGTTTCATATTTATTACTTTAAATTATATTACTTGGGGTAATAGATGGCGTTAGTCAAAGTAGCGTTGTTTTCATAGACAAAGAACATAGATGAGCTGTCATCTCAAGGTTATATACAAATTTACGATTCGCCATTTTGATTATAAGTTAACCGGGAAATTTAAATTAATGGCTAAAATGTACATAGACGACATAACCTCACTTAAAAAAATATATCATCTACTGCAGAGATGAATTATGCTCATAAAAAAGTTACATAGAAATTCGTGCAGTGCAATTAAGATCATAATTTTTTATTTATAATACTGTGTAGGACTGTCCTACTAGGACATACACTCCAGTGTGTAGTCATGTCATTTATTTATACTCGTACATCATGTAAGCATGAAAAAACCTAAAACATTTTAACTAAACACTGTTAAACTAAGCCAAAATTTAGAAACCAGGTACATTGCACGCTTTTTTTTAGATATTTTAATATCTACTATGGTAGATTTTTCAATTTTTTTTTTCAATCTTTTTGCACTGGATATGTTATTTAACATTATTATTACCTTTACTATGTACTATTAAACAACTACCTCATGAACATTGAAGAATATATTTTATTTACTTTAATAAAAAACAATTTAATATTAACATGCAATTTTACAAAAGTAATTTTATTGTTCGAAGCCTAGTTTCCAGTAGATCTTTGATCGATGAGAGAAAAAGTGTTATTTAACAAGAGATCTAAAGATAGTCTTGTAAGTCGACTGATCCTAAAACTAGAAGCGTATACCTAATTAGAACTAAAAAACAAAAAATATTAAGACAAAACAAACATATAAAAAATGAGGTTATGTTAACTACAAGTTTCATGTTAGAGGTGTGTGCCAAGAATTTTATTTTTATATTCAAATTACTATTAAAAACAAACTTTTATGTAAAGTATAACATATTTATTTAGTTTTTTTCATATATTTACATTTATAATCAACTGTGGTGACAAAACAACGACAAAAAGAAATTTTTACTGAGTACTGGTGAGATGAAAAGTCACATCTCTAACAAAAAAAAATGTTACACAGTGTTACCAACATAAAAGATATATTTTTTTACTTTTGTTGGACATTTAGAATCAAAATGGAAGACGCATTTAGTCGGGACGCGCAAGTATGCGCAGACGGTCAAAAATCATTCTAGTTTGTTATTTTGTCTATGGTTGTTTTCATCTTTTCTTAAAATTAGGCATTCTTTTTAAAATTTTCTTGAGTATTTTTACCCGCTAAAGTTAAGTCGTTGGAAAAAAACATCTTAGTTGAGTTGTTTTGGAACGTACATTACAAAGTTATTCTAGGTACATGAAAAAAAAAATAAACGAAAAGTTTCTCGAGATAAAATTAATACTAAATTCTACTAAACTATATTGTTTATGTTTCCTGTCCATACCTGGTCAAGTTTGCACCGCTGTTTTTTATTGTGTAAAAGAAAAACAAAAAAAAATATTATAGGAAATATTTTGTAATAAACCCAGTAGTATACAATAATAGAGATAAAAATCATTAAGGTTTAATATATATATATATATATATATATATATATATATATATATATACTCAGATAGCGGTTAAGGTGAGCTCCGTTATACATAGAGTGAAAGGTGGAGTCCTTGTGTATATTTCGTGTATACCACTATACACATAAAGTACAAGACGGGATCCCATACATGTAGCGGTTAGGTTGAGCTCCTTTGACGTGTATTACCATACCTATCGGCAAAGCAGGCTCCGTGTATTGGGTATTTTAAGCAACCTGGGCTCCTTGAGGTGTTGTCATGTTTTTTTAAATAAAATATTGATTAGGGCGACGGTGAGCAGCAATATGTTTAGTCTGAAATGATCGAGATTAGCGTTTCTCATTTTTGACAAATGGGTTTCAAATCCCAGATAGTCAAATTTACGACTGAAGACTTTTGGGTTACTGTGAGCCGTCTCGAATGAGCGAGAATACTTTCTTATAAAATAGATTATGTCCAGAAACATTATGGTACATTTTGGGGAGAGAGAGGTAATGACAAAAATTATAACCAAAAAAATGATAATGACATATTTTTTGTAGTTTTATTTAAATTTTTCTTCTATTGTTAATAATAAAAAATACGAACAAAAAAATATAACCTCCCCTTTTACTCCCCTTCCCCAACCGATTTTGCTCAAATACGAACTTGTCTAAGATAATATAAGAAATAAATCTGCATACCAAATTTTAAGTCGCTAGCTCCAAGCGATTTTTGAAAAATTTTGAAAACTACCGTATAATAGTATTCTAGCACAGGCTCTGTAAATAGTATAAGCGGTATCAACTGATTTGATACAAAAAATAAAATAAAAATTAGAAAACAAAAAATCTTGGCGCTAATGGGTTAACCCATTAACGCTCAGTGATACCTAGGATATCAAATGATTTGAAAACATAAAATAAAAATGTTACAAATCTTTATTTTTTCAACTCCTTATTAACTAAAATGTATAAGAATTTCAATTTCAAATTATTTTTTGAAATTTTTTCTATACTTATTGCAAACGTAGACCTGGATATAAAACTTCCAGAAACGTAAAAAAACAATGAAAAGGTTTTCCTAGGGGAAAGTAATTGCATTATTTTACTTTTTTAATAAAAAACAATCAGAAATCAAGTATCAATATCCGATTTTTAGCCGAACCGTGACCTTGAACCTCCTTCTCCCGCTTTTTTCTACTCTATGTTGTAATAATATTATGTAGATAATTATAATTTTGCTCAATATTTATTTATTTACTTCGTATTTGATTTAAAATATATAGTAACTTTTTAATACTTACATCTGGAAGCTTGACTTGTGGCCAAAAGCAATATTCTCTTACTTCTTTTCGACATATTTAAAAAATTTCTTTACGTTCTTAGACAATTTAACAACAAATAACAGAGAACCATTGCAATAGTCACGTGACTAAAAAGAGAATGTCGATGCATCGCTAGATCAAGCTCCATGGAGCTCAACTTAAACGCTAGAGCAATAGATTTTCCAAAGATATACATTAACCACGTGACTAAGGAGCCCAACTTATCTGCTAAAGGTATTTAGATAGGTATTCAATATATTTTCGAAAGATATACATCAACCACGTGACTAAGGAGCCCAACTTATTTGCTATAGGTATTCAAAGTTACTGGGATCTCAATTCTTGGTTTATAAAAGCTTATTTGGGGCTCTCCATGCTTATGTAATACTTTTTGCAAGTAATAAACAATAATTTCAGTCAGCCTATTATATAAAATAGTTTTTTTCCTCCGAGCCGAGCCGAGAACTCAATGATCCCATCCGAGAACTCAATTATCCCATCCGAGAACTCAATGATCCCACCCGAGAACACAATGATGCACTAAATAGCAAAATAAATGATCCGTATTTTCATATTACTAGTTTAGGCAAATAAAATAGAGTGTTGTTTTCTTGTTGCATTATTATAAGCCGTCAAAGATTCACTTTTATTTATATGAGTTTACCATAACCGCTAGGTGTATAAAATATACATATGCTGCATTGCCAAGCGTAGTGGATTCCAGGTTGACCGCTGAAGGTATCCAAAGCTGTATATTAAGGTTTACAATTGCCGCCATCTAATAATATACACGCAAACTAAAAAAGTATACATATTCATGATAGCGACCAAAATGGAGTTCAGCTGAAACTTTAGAGAATGAATCTACACCTTAAAATAAGATGTTTGGCGATATTTTTAGCGTTTGGCAAAGTGGGCTCCGTGTATCGGAGCTCACCTTGCCGCGGAGCCCACTTTAGCCGCAACTTTAGCATGGGAGGAGCTCACCTTGTACGCCATAAAAATATATATATATATATATATATATA
>OY294045.1:41070295-41199355 GCA_958510825.1 Brachypterus glaber
GAAGTAAGTTATTTCAATAACAAAAAGGTTTCAGTAGAATTAAACTAAACCATCTAATACTTTAGTTGAATGCTGTTTTTATTAATAAAAATAGCACATTTAATAAAATGTTTTAATCGTTTATTAGTAACTTTCTTTTGCCATTATTAGTGCAGTCAAATAACTAGAAATTCCTATGTTAAATTGCAATAAATGTACACGGGCTAATATTTTAAAGGGTAGTAGTAGATAGTAACAGAACACTCCTGTTAGTTTTTCACCTGGCGATTTGAATAAGAGGTGTCCGCTATCTTAAATTTTAGGGTTGAGTGGGGTTATCTCGCTAAATATTCATCTTATGATAAAAATGCATATAACCAACTTTGTTAAAAAGAATGTTTTCAAAATTTTTTGTTGTTTTTTTTTTTAATATATTAATAACAATCTAGTTATAAATATTCAAAAATGGCCATGTTGGGGGTGTATTTTGTAACCGTACCAAAGTACCTGAAAATTTATAATATATGAAACTTATAGAAAAATGCTACAAGTTTTCTCATAATCACTTTTATCATCCGATGAATAATTTGGCTGAAAAATGAAAAAAAAAAACAATTTCACCTCCAACATGACTATTTTTAAATTAATCGATTTTTATTAATATACTAAAAAAACGGTCCAAACAAATTGTTAAAATTTCCTCCTTAACAAAATTGGTTATATATAATGCATATATGCATTTTTATCGTAAGATGCATATTAGGCAACTCACCCTAAAATTCAAGATAGTGGACTTCCCTTACGTAAAACACCCGGTGAAAAACTAACAGGAGTGTTCTGATACCATCCACTACTACCCTTTAAAATATCAGCCCATGTACATTTATTGCAAGTTACCTTTATTATTTGACTGGACTATATCTATAGATATGAAAGTTTCCTAATGTTTCACAGCCATGTCAAGTGGCCACATGTCACTTGGCCACATGTCTCCCCCTCCTTGTGGTGCATAATGATTCTTAAAATAAAAATTTAATTCCTTAAAATATAATGTTGCATTTTATGAAAAAGCAAAATAACATAGGCCCACAAAGTCCTGGATATTGCTATATATTTTTTCCCGCTGAAACTGAATCCGCAACCCGTTTAACCCCTACACGTCAGTATTTTGACATAACCTCAAAAAACACTCGAAAAACTACTGAAACCGCTAAAATCATCTATGCCATACCACTGTCCCCAAGTTGCTAATTCTATAACCCTAGAACCCCATAATCCCCTAACCTCATTATAGAATAGCCGCATAACCTCAAAACCCCCTAACCTGATTAAGTAGAAAAATATAGTTTTTTTTGTGGAACATAGTCATAGGTAAGTAACTCTATAACCCCAAAATTCCCTAACACCATAACCTCAAAAAAGAAATATTATAAATAACCTCAAAATAACTTCACTTCGTAACCCCATATACTATATCCCCTTAATCCCGTTATCCTATTCTGTGCAGAAGTCCGGTTACTGAAATTAAAACCCCAAACCTCAGAAATGTGGAGTAAGTTTTTTATTGTTGATTTTTTCATATTAGTCTCCAATATTCTCGGAGGTAGCAGGATTTCAAATTTGAAAAGTAGTAGTAGTGGTAGTAATGGTCTTTCGTTAAACAATTGCGTAAATACCACGAAAAAATTCAATTTCATAAATATTGCAAAAAAGATATTGGATAACAAGCTTACTGAGGTATTAGAAGTCTGAGAGGTTTTAAAAAAATAATGAAGTAGACCTTGATTCATGACTTCACTCACAAAACTCTTATGATTTCGAAAACCGGACTTCTCTACAGAATAGGATGATGGGGTTAAGAGGTTATAATATATGGGTTTACGGAGCGAAGGGGTTAGGAGGTTATGGTGTGATAGGATTTCAGGGTTATACAGTTACTATGTTCTATGTTCTACGTTCTATGTTCTATGTTCTACAGTTACTATGTTACTATGTTCTACAAGAAAATTTCACGTAATTGTTCTGTTTTCCCGAACCAGATTTTTCTACTTAATGAGGTTACGAGGTTTTGAGGTTATGGAGTAATGGTATTCCGAGGTTAGGGGATTATGGGGTTGCGAAATCACGAATTTGGAGGAAGAGGGTGAAAGTGGTATGGAGTAGATGATTTTAGCGGTTTCAGTAGTTTTTCGAGTGTTTTTTGAGGTTATGTCAAAATCCTGACGTGTAGGGGTTAAACGGGTTGCGGATTCTGTTTCAGCGGAAAAAAATACATAGAAATATCATATTGGATTCCAAGACTCACGAAAAATTTTTTTTTGTGGGCCTGTGTAATTCATTGAGTTGTATTACCGTTTCCATTGTATGTACTGTTAAAATAGTATTTCCGGCTTGGATAATTAGCTTGATTTAAGCAAGGTGAATTAGCTGAGCTAATTTAGAAGTAAAAAATATGATTCAAGACTAAACTAATTAAATGTCTTATTTTATTATTTATTTATTTCGTTTTTAGTACACAAAAATAAAAAATATAGTCATGGGAGGATTGGTGTAGTAGACACCGCGTAGTACTTGAGGAGTTTACTACCCAAATAGCGTGAGTTCGATTCTCACAGGGGCGGATTTGCCTTTTTCTGTTAATTAATAATTGAAATTTGGATAAGGCGTAAGTGAAGCGGACACTCCCTATAAATTGGTTCGAAAGTCAATTAAAGCCAGTGGTTCCCTCTACTATTAGCCCACACAAGTCCTGGACTTAGGGGATGCTTAATTAAGTAGAATAGTACAAGGTTAAACAAAAATGTAATGTAATGTAATGTAAAAGAGTAATTGGCTTTATTTTTTTTATAGGCCTGTGTAATAATTGGATAAGAAATTTTATGGTGCTAAATTAATACATATGTATGAATTAAATGTGTATATTAAACAGTCGACGGATCCCAGAGCAATAAAATCTGGCTGCACTATAATTTGAAAAAGCTATTACATTAGCCCAAACTTCGTAGGTAAGATTCAATTACATTAAAACCTTAAATCAACATAACCGTGGCAATAACAAAACAATTTCCCTAAAATAAAACTTATCCATCAAATGTCAGGTACAGTACATTACCAAGTTTATGTGGGGGTGTAAAAGTCAATGGGTCTACACGTAGAAGACACTTAAAGAAAATGGTATAGAGATCGATATGGGGCCCTTGAGGTCTGATATACGCCTAGGCCATCGATTCTTAACTAGTTATAACACTAGATCACACTTTGAAAGCATGTTTGCTTATCCATCAACCACATTACAGTCGGTGCATCGATTGTCTGGGATGGTCTTTCTGGCGATAAAGATATTTTGTTTAAAAGCTGTTCTTTAAGTACAACAAGGACTTTTTTATTTGTTTGAAGGCTCTTAAATGATTAGGGCGTTGTGAGCAAGAGTGGGCTAACTGACAAATATACACAATCGGTTAATTACAAAAAGAAAAATCAACAGTGGTGGCAAATATATTTTTGTTTTTAGATCTTAAGAAGTATCCTATTTTTGACTAATATTGACCTAATGTTAAGTATTTTGTTATCCAAGAAATAAAATTAGGCAATTTCTCGTCATGTGAGGATTATACTGCCCTCCTAAAGAGGTAAGCGGCATGTACACCTGACACATACGGTTTTCGAGCTTAGTATTATTTTACTACGGAAAATAACGGTATGTACCAAGAAGATGTTACTTGCCGCGTTCTTTCTATGTGAAATTTTGTTTTGAAAAGGGAAACAGGATAAAGCAAATACAAAAGAAAGCAAATTTATGGGTATTTTAGTGGCAGACAGACAATATAATTAGATAGATAGATACATTTATTGTTTCTAAAGAAATATACATTTCTTATAAGAAGACAAAATTAATATTATTATAAAATATTGACCAATCAACAAATAAAAAAAAAGAAATAAAAAAATATATTGTTTAATATTATACTACTATTTTTTAATAATATTGTTACTACTATTGTTTAATAGTATAGGTACTACTATAGTATCTACTAGTAGATATCGATACCCCCAAGCAACAAAGCCGTAACTCATATATTGTCATTTTTCACGACAGCTAAATTTCTAAAATATTTTTTTTTGTTATTTAAGGGTGGGTAAATGATTGAAGTGGAAAAGAAAGCCATGCGATACGTCATTTGAAAGCTTATAAAATTCTCTATTTAACTGTATAAGTATTTATTGTTTATTTATTGCTTGTTTCTGATAATATTCAAGTTTAAAATTTTTTACTTTAGTGTTTTTAGGTAACATTTTGGTTAAGATGGCCTGTGGAGAAATCTGAGTAGTACCACCATGTGTGTCTTTTTTCAAGGTGTTTACCTCTGAGTATAACTCAAAATGGGTCTAACTTGAGTTACGTCCTTGTTGCTTGGGAGTGTCGATATATCTGTTTAAATATAATTAAATAATAATATAATATAAAAACTGCTGCCAACAAATAATACTTTCCATTGTAGGCTTAGGTTTATTAAAATCAAAAACAAAAAAAAAAAAATTGAAAAAAAAAAATTAAAAAATTGGAAAAAAAATTTAAAAAATTTAAAAAAATTAAAAAATTTAATTAAAAAGAGCCAAATCCAGCATTTCGCACCCCGATTTATGGGCTATGCACAGCAGGACGCACAAGAATTTCTGCGGTATCTTTTAGAGGGACTTCACGAGGACGTCAACAGGGTCACAGAAAAACCTAAACCTATTTTGACCGAGAGAGTTAAAAAAATAAGTAATAACAAAAAATCTGCATTGAGTCATGGGTTAGATACCTCCCGATAGACGACTCTAGCATTTTTGACCTCTTCGCCGGCCAAATCAAATCCACTCTTAAGTGCACCCATTGCGGCCATTGTTCCGTCACATTTGAACCATTCTGGGACCTTTCTCTTTCTCTCCCAGAACGGACCGGTGAGTTAAGGCTGACAGAATGTTTACAATTCTTCACTAGGGAAGAGACGTTGGACAACGATGAAAAGCCTACATGTTCTGGATGCAACGTGCGCCGAAAATGCACAAAATCCTTTAAAATTCAAAAACTCCCGAAAATCTTAGTAATCCACCTCAAACGCTTCTCCCAAAGTAAAAAGTTCCAGAGAAAGTTCAGCGTCATCGTAGACTTCCCTTTAATAGGTTTAGATATGAACAATTATACCGCAGAGTCCGTCACACCCTGCAGATACAACTTATACGCTATTTCAAATCACAGTGGTACCACTTATAGCGGTCACTACACCGCCTACTGTAAACATCCCTATAATTACACATGGCACCCATACAACGACTCTAGGGTATCTTCAATTTCACCAACATCCATCGTATCAGGGGATGCTTACATATTATTTTACGAACAAGAAGAAATCATATATTTGAAGAGTTTATTTTATTTTTTTTTTACTTATTTGTTATTATTATTTTACTTGATTGTTAATTAATTTTTTTTTAAGTTACTATGTATATTTTATTAAAAAGAAGTTCATTTTTAAAAATAAATCAAAATACAATAATTTTATAATAACAAGAATTTTTGTCATCAATATTTAATAAAAATAATGACAATTTGAATTAAATAAGCGTTTATATTATAAAATTTATGTTTCCAATGAAAAAAAAAACTAGATTCCTATACGTTGTAATACAAGGACTACTGAACCGATTTAAAAAAAAACTTGTTATAACCAGAATTAGAGAACCTTTTCAATAATAAATCAAATGTCCCACATTCTCATCTAAGATTTTCGAACTGGTTACATGTCAAAAGATGTCCCCTGTCAAATAAAAATTTACCTGTCTCTGCGTTTTTTTCAAAAGTCATTAGTTTCGATTTTATCCGAAGTTAAAGTTTTCACCAGGTATCTTTTGCAAACATCGGGTGATTATGTTTTAAATTAAAATAGCTATTAGATATTGATTCCTTCAAACCTTCTGCAGATTTGAATTAACAAAATTACCCTTTTAATATAACATAATAAAACAACCCCTATTTCATCTTCTAAATTAGAATCTGAAAACAGAAAAGCAACCCCTATAAACTAATTGCTACCAAAAACATTCAACCTCAAAGACAAACTAATCAATTTTGTGACATAAAATGTAGCAAATAAACAAACACAATAGCGTAGATGAAAGGTTGAAAGGGACTACAGAGATTAGTGTAAAAAATACATTTTAATTAAATATTGGGTAAGAAGGGGACTACATCTTAAAACCATATAGTTATTGCAAATTTACATTGCAGTGTAAAGAAACAGGCATTGAACAACATAGTAGATTTAACTGTTTTAGCTTAGTAACCCTAACAGGCGTCATTGTAGCAAAACTGACTTCATATAGAAGTAAGGACATTCTTCACCTTTTATCCAAAATATTACTGACCTCGTTTATTTTATTTTTTGTAATTTTGTATTTACAAGACTAGATCGCAGGCCCTACTAACTAGTTTTATTTAGTATATAAAATAATAATAAATCAAAATATATTTTAACTTGTTTAGCATACAGTATCGAACTAAATGAGGGAGAATAAGCTCAGCGGTCTAAGGCATCGATATAGCATTGACACTGAGCTAATGATCGTGAGTTCAAACCTCACTGGCGCCGATTGCCTTTTTCAGTTAATTAATAATTGAAATTTGGCGAAGGCGTACTCCCTAGATATATTGGTTCGAAAGTCAATTTAAGCCGGTGGTTCCCTCTACTACTAGCCCACACAAGTCCTGTACTTTTCAAGATTTTTAAGCGCTTGCTATTTACGCCTCCTTAGTCGAAGGATGAGAAAAAAAAAGTTTAATTGTTGGGTAAAGAAGGTCACCAACTGGACAAAAAAAAAACAATAAGCTTTTGCGCTTTGAGGCCGCCTCGCTGCCCTCCCCATGGCACGGTGCTTCTCACAAGATCAAAGCAAATATAATTTTGGAAGTACAACGAGAAAAAAAATCAAAATACAGTGTAAAGATCATACCATGGAATGCTAAGCATTACATATCTTAATGAATGTTTTTATTTTTAGTCATTAAAGCGTAAGATATTACTTTTTTCTTTACATCACATGACCTTTTTTATATATTTTTATGTATAAGATCATATTCAAACTAAAAAACAGCCAAAAAGTTCATGGCATGCAATTGGCTAAACTTTCTACATGAAAATAGCATATATTCGTATGTGTTATTAATATAAAAACACATGCATAAACTCGTTTCTAAAGCTTAAAGAGTTCCTGATATATTAAACAAAAATCTAATTTGCGGGGTTGTCAATGAAGGAGCTGTTTTTGAACAGAAGTTTATATGAACTTTTTTTTATGTCTTTTGATGAGAATTCACCTCTTAAAGTTTTGAAACGCTAACTTGAAAATGTGTCTTGCATATTAGCGTGAATTGAAAACTTTAAATTAAAAAAAATCGCTTAAATGACCTAGTAGCAAAACCCCTTGGGGACTCGACTATATTAGACCTATATTTTCGAATGTCGTTGACAGATCTCTTGCCTAAAAGATCAATCTTGATTTTGTCGCACAGTATTATTAAAGGTCGATTCAGGCATAATAAACTAAGTTATTCTGTCCTTTTTATTGGCCAGCTGAGAATCCATATTTCTTTTTGACCAATAAAAACGACAGAACGGCTTAGTTTAGTTAGTGATAATTATGCCTCAATCGACCTTAACTTAACCAAATAGGAATTTGAACAATGAAGTGTCAGAGATATTGGTGACATTTAATTTCATTGATTGAATTCTTTGTTTATTCTGTGTTAATTATAAGGTTATCCAACCTTAAGTAATCTAGCCATTAATTTAAATAACAGAGATCAACAAATTTAAACATTATTTCCTCCTTTGGACTAAAATGTTATTTTTATATGTTATTGGGTACGCAAATTTTAAAAATTAAGTTTTATTTATCACATTAAATTTTTTGTTATACAATATTTAATTTTAGAAGACTTCGTTTAAAAAAAAATAAATAAAAATAATATTTTTATAATGTTTTATATTATGTCAACCTTAAATAATAATGAAAAAAAGAACAGTAATATAGAAAAATTACATATAAAACAAATTATATGAGCCTTGTGGTATATTTTTCTTTTTTCGTTAAAGGTTCTATTCAGTCTTTTTCTTTTATGAATCATAAAAATTCGACGTTACCCACTATAACAAGAGATAAAATTTAAAAATTATGTTTCTCGTGAAACTAATGATGGAATTTTTCTTATATTTTTCTGATAATCAGTGCTACAAAAGAAATTTAAAGAACAAATGAAAGCTACAAAAACAAGTTATTAGTTTTCAAAGGGAAAACATTGTTGGCCTGTGTAATTAATTCTAGTCGTGTGTTTATTTAATTTTGATACATTTCTTTATACCTTGTTATCGCTTAGCATAGTCACTGGACTAGTATAGTCAGCAAGACCCTTTGGTACGAAAAATTCTCCATGGTAGTAACACAGGATAATAAGTCACCGAAGTATATAAAAGAAAGCTTTTAAATAGCTTTAATTAAATGGTAGTCCACCCCATGTACTACGGATTTTAATTAATTCTGGGCCCCAGGTATTTTCAAGCAAATACATACTCTTTTACATATACTATTTGCGAACTGCATGTTTGCCTGCAGACATGTAGTTTGATTGCAACATGTTTTTATCCATTATACTGCATTCAGAAGACAAATTGACGTATTTAAAATATACCGGGCGAGTTTTATTTATGTCTAACCCTAAAATTAAGACTAATTTTCATTCGATAAAAATGAAACTTTGTTGAATTATATAATTTTACATGGGCTATAAAATGGCGGATTTATTTTTTTTTGTTTCACTTCCGGTTTCGCCGAAAATTACCTCAACTTTTTATTTTTAAATGGAGCACCCTATATATTTTTTACATATTTTGATTCGCTCTTAAATACTGATTAAAACGTGTATTATTTGTCAATTTTTGACACAAATGCGCCGGTTTATAACTAATATAAAATTATATATCATAAATGACTAAAGTTTCGTTTTTATTGAATGAAAATTAATCCTAATTTTAGGGGTTGACATAAATAAAACTCAGTGGTATTAAAGTACTAGTTTCATTACCCGTTTTTAGCGCACGTGTACAAGTTTAGAAAACGAGCTGCTTGCGGCGGATTTTTAAAGTACTAGTAAGCTAGAAACATGTTATCAAACGACTGCTTTAAACATTTTTTCCTATTTTGCTCTAAAATTAAAAAAAAAAACTTACTGATTTAGGGTTTTTTGTTTTGTTTTGGAATTACAATTTTCGCTATGTTTGAAAATTAAAGAACAAATGATATTTTGATATATTTATAGTCAGCTCTTCACTTTTTTACTGCAAGTAACAAAGCTACAATTTTAATACGGTAAAAATTAACCTAAAAACAATTTTTTTTAAATTAAAATTAAAAAGCGACATTGCACGAAAAACGTCAAACGATATTCATCTTTCCTGAACAGGCAACATTGCCAACCCAAAAGTAAAAAAGTAATAACCTGTTATATGCTCATAATAACAGACAAAATGCGTGTGACAATGAGCTTACATGCTTATAATAGCCGCAAAATAGAAAAAATTAAAAAAATTAAAAAGCTTTCAGAAACTATAATTCTAATTTCTACCACCTTCTCATTATCATCATCCTTAAGTTATCAGTACCAGGTCTCATTTCTTCCTCTTTATCAATAGCCAATTCGTTTACTTCCTTAAAATTTATTCCATTCTAGGTCTGTTTACCTTTTTTGTTCTTTCCAGCTCTCTCTTCAAAATACCTTTGAAGTGAGCTCGCATCACATGTGATGCATCTCTTATTATGTGGCCCAATATTTGATTCCTTCTAACTAGCTCCTTTCACAAGATATATTTATTTAGTTTCCATGCAATATGCTGCACAGATACACTGGTCAGATAGTTACTAACCACTTGGTTAGTAACTATCTGACCAGTGTATCCTTAATGTTTTATTCATGCATTACTTTTATCCAAGATTGGCTACAGCAATATATGTCTGAGTATGTTAGCGGGAGGTATCCGGTCGGAATGTTGTTAAGAGGCTTTTCCTATTGAGAATTACATTAAATTTTTTTTGGGTTAAGAGTTAAGAATTTTAAAATTTTAAAAAGAATATTGCAATTTTTCAGAAGTTCAAAAAAAATAAACCTAGTGGTTATGTATAGGATTGACGTACACCCAGCTTTGTGTACGTCCTATATTCTTATTAGCTAAGCAAGTCACCTGACAAGTAGACAAATTTTCCGGATGACAGATAGACCGACAGTCATTTAAGGAAATTATCTTTTTTGATATAAAACGTCGAGAAACGTAAAAAAGCAAAACATAATACATCCTACAGGATATTTCTGCTTCCCGAAGAAGCCTAAATATTAAATAAAAGGTTGGCATGTTTATGTTATGTAATTTTTATTGGCTTGTTTATCACAAATAACCTCAATATAAGTAAAAGGAATATATTTTTTTACTAATCCAAATCACCAAGCGATTCAAATCTTTGGCATAACTTTATTGTTAGTTGAAGTGTAAACCTTAATGGAATCTTGTTACGTTAATATATAATTTACAGCTTAACCAAACCAAAATGAAAAATACATTACCTATCTTTTGGGCACTATGTTTCAAATTTGAATACCAACAATAAATGTAGTCGGTGAGTGAGCCGCGAAGATAAACGTTGCCCAGCAGATTTCCACTGAGTAAGATATTTTTATTTTAAAATAAATTCTAACATATATGCTCCCTTGTTAACTTGCTTGCTCAGTGTTGCATCCCTTTGTGAACTCAATATTCCCAAGAACCCCTGAGGCTGGCGGATCGGTGCGTTTAAGGTTCCCTGAGACGCGAACCTACTAACTTGCTCTTATCGAGCGGGGTTACCCACCCACGTCACGTCACCAGAATGACGCGTTCCAAAGATAAATCCCCCACTCACCCTAGTCATCCTTCCCAAGGCTTTGTCACCTTAAGGTGACAGTACAATACCCCATATTCACATAAACTAGGCTTCTACACCTAGTCATAAAGATTGAAAGCCGAAGTTAAAAACCAATTAGGGCAATGTCATAAATGCCAACTCATCGGCCACCCTCAGGGTATCTATTCTTGGGCTCGAGAGAACGTGAACAATTTTCGTAGAAAGGGAACTGATCACATCATATCAAAGTTCCCCAAAGTTAAAAAATGCTATTCTTGAAGAGCAGGGAGCGTGATGGGATCTCTGCAGCCGGCTGCAGCGTTGCCAAGTATTTTAGCGGATTTTAACCAATCAGATTATGCGATACGAGTTTGCGTGTACAAGCAGCTTGTGACAAGCTGTCATTAATTTCCTTTTTTTGTAAACAAGTGCTGAGGTTTAAATATTTTTTTAATTAATATATAGAAGTATATATATATAATATATTATTAGTAAGAAATTACTGAAAATAAAACCAGAAAAAGATCTGCGCCAACTATCAGGCAGCAAAAAAAATCCTTCTAAATTTGATTCAAGACAACCCGCTTGTGAATAGTGGACTCTTTAGTCCTGTTTTTACGAAACAGGACGCAAGAAAGGCGTGGCAAGATATAACTGCCACTTTAAACAGTGTTCCTGGTTCTGTGAAGAGCTGGTCTTTGGTTTTCCGCATCTTGCAGATCTCCCAAAAGGGCAACAGCCCCCACAATTTCCAAATCATCCATCGTTATATTATTATTATCATAATATGTATAATAATTTATAAATATAAAAAATCTTTTATTTATTACGATTAACTATTATATAACAAAACGGTATTCAAATTAACAACACAAAACCAAAGCAAAAATAGGGTTATGTTCGAATGCGCGCGACTAACTTATATGTCAAAATTTCCGTGAACGACCGCTTCTCACGATCCCGAGTAGTAGAAGTAAAGTTCCTCAATTTTCGTGCGAAGTGAAGTTCAAGAATAAGTAGTTTTGCGTTTCGAGAGAAAGAATATGCAACCCACACTACCTTTCTCCCGGGAATGCGTTCTCTCGAGTCCGAAAATACATACCCAGGTCAACTGCAGATCCCCACCTAAATGTTTGAAATGAGCAGCGAACCACCACACCGCCACTTGCGAAAAACCCCGACACACTAACGCCAAATAAATACCCAATTACACATTTAAAAAATAATCTCGATTATTTTCGCCTAAATAAGTATAATTTTAGGAACATAACTATTTTATATTTTTAACTAACTTTTATCGGAGGGGCAAAAATTCGATCATTTTTAACATTGTCCTATAATTAGAATTTTGTTTTGTATGTCTATGTTTTAAAGAACTGCAGTTGTAATTGTTTGATTTATCCATGACCATTCTATTCTCCTGTTTCGAAGGTTAATCAAGAGTTTAAAATACCCAAATGACGATCAAATCAAGACTTTAACAAATAAAATTTTAATTCTTTGACTAGGTAGTTGTTTTTGCAAAAAAAAAGATTCGATAAATTTCAGTAAAGCTGAACATATATTTCTTTTATGACATTTATAAACTAGTTGCTTTATGTATTACAAGTTTGAATTTTAAATATTTCATTGTGCAAATAAATGCGGAATACCAAATAATTAAAATTGCGTAAATCGTGACGTCTTTTAAATAATAGGGTTAGATATACTGTCATTATTAAAACTAAGGTTAGGCATACTGTCATTCTGAAACAATAAACTACTACGTATTTAGTTAAAATAACAATTCTACGGAAATTTTCATCGATACCTGCATTTAAATACCACGTATGGGAATTTATTAGAATAATATATGGAATATATTGGAATTTATTATTAGGATAGGTATAAAAACTGTAATCTCTGATAAGTGTTTTGAGTTATTTGTAGGTATATAAAATAGAGAAGTAATTTTTTCTGATGCGTGGGATTAGAACCAATAGATAGAGCGTCAAAAACAGATCCACAAAAGTCAATAACTTAAATTTCACTAAAAATTCCCATACGTGGTATCAGAATAAAGGTATCGATATATTATATCAATTTGGTAATTCTTCTCAAAATTATTTAATTTTTTTTTAGAAAATATTTTTTTTTAATTATTGCCCTTCAGTGTAGACTAAACATTAAGAAAAAAAAAAGAAGTGGCCACTTTTCCGAAAAAAAAAGTGGTGCGTTAAGGGGTTAAAGTTGGTTTTAATATGTATAATTTTTTGGTGTAGCCAAGTTTATTGGCCTCGATGGTACTTTTAAAAATGACAGCTACTTATTAAGTAGTATTAAGAATTTAAGTAATTATAAGTGCAAGTACCTAAATTTATTAGCATATCAACTTTTAAATTGGGAGGATTGGTATAGTGGTCTACGGCGTCTGTACATGACAAGTCTAGTAGCCAACTAGCGTGAGTTCGATTCTCACTGGAACCGATTTGCCTTTTTCAGTTAATTTATAATTGAAATTTGGCGAAGGCTAAGTGAAGCGGATACTCCCTATAATAACTGATTCGAAAGTCAGTATAAGCCGGTGGTTCCCTCTACTAATAGCCCACACAAGTCCTGGACTTGCTTAATTAAGTAGAATAGTACGAGGTTAAACAAACATGTAATGTAATGTAATGTAATACAGCCGACAGGCAAAAAATTATGGTTGGCGTGGATGCCTAGAACGGTCCATGGTAAATAATACAAGTCATACTAGTACCACTAGTACTTCGTTACTGATGAACTCCGCCATTTTGGAAAAAATGAATTTTAGGCGAAAAAAGGGGGGAAGAGAATTTACTTGTTTACCAAAAATGTTCAGTTGTTAACATTTGTTTTTTTTATAAAAGGGTAATTATAAAAAATGGGAACATGTGATTTTACTTTTATAAAAAAAACATATCGCTTTTAATAGATATTCGTCTGCCAAAAAGAACGTCATTCCTGACGAGTCTGAATTTTGAGCCGGGCTTGCAAAAAGAAAAGCCCAACAAAACAGTAGTTTCTGCCATGACACAAGCAATACCTTTTTCTCACTACCAACTATTTGACAGTACTTAATTAAAAAGTTGACATTATTGAAGCGGTCTAAGGCATCGATATAGCATTGACACTGAGCCAATGATCGTGAGTTCAAACCTCACTGGCGCCGATTGCCTTTTTCAGTTAATTAATAATTGAAGTTTGGCGAAGGCGTACTCCCTAGATATATTGTTTCGAAAGTCAATTAAAGCAGGTGGTTCCCTCTACTACTAGCCCACACAAGTCCTGGACTTAGGGGATGCTTAATTAAGTAGAATAGTACGAGGTTAAAAAACAAAACAAAACAAAACAAAACAAAACAAAAAACAAAACAAAACTATATCGAGCACACTTAGCAAAAGATCAAATCAATTCAAACAAAACCGTAACTAAACACAGAAAAACGATTTTTCCTATGACCAAGTATGCATAATTCCTTTATTTCACCTGTTCACTATATCCCACGAGTATATAGACAGCATGAAGTACTTTCCGTTACAGGTTTGTAGATCCAAACTGCCATTTCGAAAGTTTTAAAATGTTCAGAAATAAGATCGAGAAATTTAAGAGGTGATTCTACGATAAAAAATATGAAAAAAGTTCCTATAAAGATTGGTCAGGAAAAAGCCCTTCGAAGATGGACATATTTAATGGGAAAAAAAGCACCAATAAAATTTTAATGCTGGAGGGCGATTCTTTACTTATAACTAAGCAAAAAAGTATTCTTCACCAAAACTCCTAAATTTAATATATTAAATGAGTTATAGCTATTTAAAAAGTAAGATTTTTAGTAGCACAAATTGTTACTTCCTCTTAATTGCATTTTTTGAAAACGGTAACTCCTACAGTGTTACACTAATATATCTATATTTATTACAAAATATCCAAAAAAAATACACATTAAAAAGTTTGGGGCAAAAATGTGTTAAGCCTCACATATTTTGTCCGCACGCCTCTGGATAAATTCAAAAAAATAAATTAACATAAACTTATTGCCCTTATTAATACTAGTATACAGGCAAAAGCTCGTCCCTATAGCTTAAAGGGTACAAGAGTTATTAATTAAAAACCTTATTTTTATTACAATTTTAAAGAGCCCTAGCTCCCTTAGGACTTATTTCCGGACAAACCTTTATAGGAACTTTTTTTCATATTTTTTAACGTAAACCTCTAAAAATTTCTCGAACTTATTTCTGAATTTGGTAATTTCAGCAATTTAAAGTTAATTTTGAAGGCCGATTATTTTATTTATTTATTTTATTTATTTATTTATTTATTTATTTATTTATTTATTTATTTATTTATTTATTTATTTATTTATTTATTTATTTATTTATTTATTTATTTATTTATTTATTTATTTATTTATTTATTTATTTATTTATTTATTTATTTATTTATTTATTTATTTATTTATTTATTTATTTATTTATTTATTTATTTATTTATTTATTTATTTATTTATTTATTTATTTATTTATTTATTTATTTATCATGGAGATTATAGCGTGACGACCTCTGATTAGGAGCCTCAAAGACTGACTGAGTGCTGGTACCAGGGCTAAAGCCTCAAGATATCTTGTTTGACACATATAAATGTCAAAAATATTATTAATAAAATAAGATTTTAATTCCTTGGTAATGAGAAAAACGTAGTGCGCTACTCTTGGGTAAGTTTCTTTCTGTCTTCGGTCGTGTTTATGAGCCTCAGCTCCGCTTCAAAAATACGATCTCGCACAGAAAAAATTCCTTACCTCTACTAGGAGCGCAAATAACTATTAGACGCTACTATGAAAACAATGTATTAAAATTGAAAATAAATATAATTTCTAACTGTTTTTAAGGCTAATGTGTACTGAACGTGAAGTGGCCTACTATTAGTGAACCGAAGGATATATTTTGTTTTGCTACTATGTACTACAATAGATAATTTAATATATATTTTAGATAGAACAGAAGGCTTAAAGTTTAAAATGTTTCTTTGTCAGCGTTAACCAATTTTTTAAACTCGATTGATGGCTTGAGCAAAATTTATTTCCCTAATATTTTTGTAATCTAATACAAAAAAAAGTAAAAATGAACACTTGACAAATTGTAACTGGTACAATTGATGTTGCTTACAATATATCACTTTTCCGACATATTGCTTTTTCAAGAGTGGACTTTGCCCTTTGTAGCAAATTGTTTTTCCAAACTTTCTCAGACAGAAAACTATATTGAATACCATTTATTGTCTTTGATGTGATATATAACAATTCATTTGTTTTGTATGCGTCGGAATTTAACTGACAGCATCTGTATTGTTTTCCGAATGCTTTTTGCATATAGATTTATTTCATGTTTTAGTATATTAAGTATATGGATTTAAATATAATAGAACACTGAAAAAAAAAGATCTGGCTGAGTCAACCAAATCAATAGTTAAATACAAAGCTATGTTTTTTCTATAGTGGCTGCAAGAAATCTGGTAAGAGTAACAACACAACTTAGTACCTGGTTACCAGAAATAAAACCTTTGATTATCTGGAAAGTATAACAATTTGTCTTGTTGCGCTTACCAGACTTGCAGCAGCAAGAAAAATAGTTGCTGGTTGCCCTAATTAGATCTTTTTTTACAGTGTAAATATATTCTGAGGTGCTTACTAACTGATTGCGACTTTATGTGCATTTTAATATGAAAAGGACATTAAAGAAAAAAACTGGTAAAATCACTTTTAAGTTTCTTCTAATTACAGTGTTACACTAATATATCTATATTTATTACAAAATATCCAAAAAAAATACACATTAAAAAGTTTGGGGCAAAAATGTGTTAAGCCTCACATATTTTGTCCGCACGCCTCTGGATAAATTCAAAAAAATAAATTAACATAAACTTATTGCCCTTATTAATACTAGTATACAGGCAAAAGCTCGTCCCTATAGCTTAAAGGGTACAAGAGTTATTAATTAAAAACCTTATTTTTATTACAATTTTAAAGAGCCCTAGCTCCCTTAGGACTTATTTCCGGACAAACCTTTATAGGAACTTTTTTTCATATTTTTTAACGTAAACCTCTAAAAATTTCTCGAACTTATTTCTGAATTTGGTAATTTCAGCAATTTAAAGTTAATTTTGAAGGCCGATTATTTTATTTATTTATTTTATTTATTTATTTATTTATTTATTTATTTATTTATTTATTTATTTATTTATTTATTTATTTATTTATTTATTTATTTATTTATTTATTTATTTATTTATTTATTTATTTATTTATTTATTTATTTATTTATTTATTTATTTATTTATTTATTTATTTATTTATTTATTTATTTATTTATTTATCATGGAGATTATAGCGTGACGACCTCTGATTAGGAGCCTCAAAGACTGACTGAGTGCTGGTACCAGGGCTAAAGCCTCAAGATATCTTGTTTGACACATATAAATGTCAAAAATATTATTAATAAAATAAGATTTTAATTCCTTGGTAATGAGAAAAACGTAGTGCGCTACTCTTGGGTAAGTTTCTTTCTGTCTTCGGTCGTGTTTATGAGCCTCAGCTCCGCTTCAAAAATACGATCTCGCACAGAAAAAATTCCTTACCTCTACTAGGAGCGCAAATAACTATTAGACGCTACTATGAAAACAATGTATTAAAATTGAAAATAAATATAATTTCTAACTGTTTTTAAGGCTAATGTGTACTGAACGTGAAGTGGCCTACTATTAGTGAACCGAAGGATATATTTTGTTTTGCTACTATGTACTACAATAGATAATTTAATATATATTTTAGATAGAACAGAAGGCTTAAAGTTTAAAATGTTTCTTTGTCAGCGTTAACCAATTTTTTAAACTCGATTGATGGCTTGAGCAAAATTTATTTCCCTAATATTTTTGTAATCTAATACAAAAAAAAGTAAAAATGAACACTTGACAAATTGTAACTGGTACAATTGATGTTGCTTACAATATATCACTTTTCCGACATATTGCTTTTTCAAGAGTGGACTTTGCCCTTTGTAGCAAATTGTTTTTCCAAACTTTCTCAGACAGAAAACTATATTGAATACCATTTATTGTCTTTGATGTGATATATAACAATTCATTTGTTTTGTATGCGTCGGAATTTAACTGACAGCATCTGTATTGTTTTCCGAATGCTTTTTGCATATAGATTTATTTCATGTTTTAGTATATTAAGTATATGGATTTAAATATAATAGAACACTGAAAAAAAAAGATCTGGCTGAGTCAACCAAATCAATAGTTAAATACAAAGCTATGTTTTTTCTATAGTGGCTGCAAGAAATCTGGTAAGAGTAACAACACAACTTAGTACCTGGTTACCAGAAATAAAACCTTTGATTATCTGGAAAGTATAACAATTTGTCTTGTTGCGCTTACCAGACTTGCAGCAGCAAGAAAAATAGTTGCTGGTTGCCCTAATTAGATCTTTTTTTACAGTGTAAATATATTCTGAGGTGCTTACTAACTGATTGCGACTTTATGTGCATTTTAATATGAAAAGGACATTAAAGAAAAAAACTGGTAAAATCACTTTTAAGTTTCTTCTAATTACAGGTCACTACAACTAAGTAATACGTCAGCTTTTAAACTGCCTTCTAAAAAATTAACCCCTGTGGTTTTTACAGTACTATGTCTCTGCTTAGAGACAGCCCAATAACTAATAATGTTTTCCTTTAAACAAAAATCGCAATCATAATCACTTTAAGATCCGAAAGCTCATTTAGTGAGATTCCGTTGCCACTAAAGCCAGTATA
Organism: Brachypterus glaber; assembly: GCA_958510825.1. Classification (NCBI taxonomy): domain Eukaryota; kingdom Metazoa; phylum Arthropoda; class Insecta; order Coleoptera; family Kateretidae; genus Brachypterus; species Brachypterus glaber. The sequence continues at coordinate 41,089,055 of OY294045.1, forward strand.
GGTACAGGGTGATCAGTAATTGCCATTCCAAAATTTAAAAGGTGGTTCTACATCCAAAAGTATGAAAAAAAGTTTCTATAAAGGGTGGTCCGGAAATGAGCCCTAAGGGAGCTACGACCCTTCGAAGATGACATATTGAATGGGGAACAAATAAGAGCATCAATAAAATTTTAATGCTGCAGAGAGATTCTTTATTTAAAACCGAACAAAAAAGTATTCTTCACCAAAACACCTAAATTTAATATTAAAGGAGAAATAGCCTTTTAAAAAGTAACGTTTTTGGTGGCACAAAATGTTACTTCCTCTTAATTGCATTTTTTTTAAACGGTTGCTCCTACAGTGTTACACTATCACGGTTCACCTGGGCGATTTTAAATAAAAATTTCGTGGACCCCTTCATTTTTTGGACTAAAACATACCTGATGACATAAGAAATCAATTTCCATTTGAAAGAAAATCGTAAAAGATACACTTTTTTAGAAAGATAAAAGAACGTTTTTTTGAGTAATAGGGTCTGTCAAAAAATCCCGATTTTCGAAACCAAAAACGCTCTCTGGCTCAAAAGTTGCTACTTAGTAAAAAACTGTGGCCATTCAAAAAATGATTAATGTTTAGAGGTAGCTCAAAGCACTCAAACTTTGAAAAATATCGCTACCTGTTTTTCGGATAAAAAGTGATTGTATATAAAATTAAGGAAATTTTGAAGGGTTTCTTTGGTAATAATTAGAAACAATACTAATTGTGAGAAAACTAAAAAAATTATATTCCTCCTCCCCTTAAGTTAGAACATAAAAAAACGCCAATTATTTAAGATCACGCGAAAATTTATTAAAAATGGGCATATAAGGACATAACTTCCTTAGGAATGATTTTTTGACCAAGGTGCATATAAACTTTTTCTATATTTTTAATGTTAAATAACCACTCATTACTAAAATATTTGTTTTTTGCTTTATATTTTTTAATTTTTTAATTTTTGGTTCTTCATGCGTAAAAATCTACTTTTAAATGCATTTAGCCTTAAAACGGTTAAACCTGTAATGTTAAACCACAGAAACTTTTTTGCGTATTTTTACATAAAAAAAAGTATTCCAACCAAAAAATCAAAAAAAAGTACACCGAAAAAAGTTTTAGGCAAAAAACAGAAAATCCACCCGGTTTCTAATCGAAATTAATTTTTTTTACTCAACTTGAGGAAAAAAATTATGCCTTCTGTATAGTCATGTAGGTTAACATGTATATATGCTTATACTAATATATAATTTTACAGATTTTTTATTTAAAACTATTTTTTATTCACTTTTAAAATCTTGCAAAAATAAAATTTTCGCGAAATCTTCAAATAATTGGCGATTTTTTCATGTTCTAACTTAAGGGGAGGGGGGATATAATTGTTTTAGTTCTTACATTTAGTATTGTTTCTAAATATTACCAAAGAAACCCTCCAAAATTTCCTCAATTTTTATCGGTATCAGTTTTTATCCGAAAAACAGGTACCGATTTTTTTTTTAAGTTTGAGTGCTTTGAGCTACCTCTAAAAATTTATAGATTTGGCTCATTTTTGAGTGGCCACTGTTTTTTTACTAAAGAGCAACTCTAAGCCAGAGAGCGTTTTTGATTTTGAAAATCGAGATTTTTTGACACACCTTATTACTCAAAAAAACGTTTTTTTGTCTGTCTAAAAAAGTGTATCTTTTACGATTTTCTTTCAAATGAGAATTGATTTCTTATTTCAGTTATGTTTTAGTCCAAAAAATGTAGGGGTCCACGAAATTTTTATTTAAAATCGCCCAGGTGAACCGTGCTATATCGGTCGGTCGATCAGTCGGTCGGTGGGCACAATAACTTAAGAAGCTTTAAGCTAGAGACTTGAAATTTGGCATACAAGTATGTTACCAAAAGTTCTCGCTCTGGATTGTTTTTGGCAAATGGGAAAAATACATTTTTTTTAGAAAAATTTGAAAATTGCTATATAACGGTTTTCAAGGTTGCTGAAATTGAATCTGATAAAAAAACTTTTTTAGTTCCACCCTCGAGGGGGTAGGGGTAAATATTTTTCAATATTATTAATATTTTCTTCAAAATTAGTATATAGGGTTTTAGATTTTAAGCTTTCACGGCCATTAATATATAGTATATAGGGGTTTTTGGTGTCGACGAATATGAATCTGATAATACTTTTTTTCTAATTTCACCCCCTGAGGGGTGGGGGTAGTGTTCGTGAAAACTGGTATATTGGGGTTTTTGAGGTTGCTGAAAGTGAATCTGATAATAAATTTTTTCTAAATCCACCCCTGAGGAGTGGTGGTAGTTTTCGTGAAAATTGTTATATTGGGGTTTTTGAGGTTGTTGAAAGTGAATCTGATTATAAAAAAAATTCTAACTTTACCCCTAAAGGGGCAGAGGGTAGTTTTCGTGAAAATTGGTATATTAAGGTTTTTATGGTTGCTGAAAGTGAATCTGATAATAAAAAATCCATTCTACGGGCGGAGGTGAAAAATGGGAAAGCTCTTTTACTGAGCAGTGTATTTTACAAAGAATCCAAAAAAACTACACCTAAAAAATGTTTGGGGCAAAAATGTGTTAAGCGCAACATATTTTATCCGTCTAGGCACGCATCTGGATAAATTCAAAAAAAATAAATTAATATAAACTTATTGCGCTTATCAATACTACTACATACATACATACATACTATACATGCAAAAGCTCGTCGCTCTAGCTTAAAGGGTACCAGAGTTATTAATTAAAAACCTTATTTTTTTATTACAATTTTTAAGGGCCGTAGCTCCCTTAGGGCTTATTTCCGGACCAACCTTTATAGGAACTTTTTTTTATATTTTTGGATGTAGAATCACCTCTTAAATTTTGGCATGCCAGTTATTGATATCCCTGTATTTTGCTGCTGTATTTTCTTTTTATTTCTTCATCCTTATGTAGGTTCTTTTATATTGAGAAAATATAAGTAACTCAGAGTTGCCTCAAAAACTGTCACTTTCAACCAAACACATTTCCGAATTCATAAAAAAATTACAAATATCAGAGTGAGATTTCTTAAAATTAGGTAAAAAAACCCTAAATTCGATAATCTAACCTGACAATAAATCAAGGAGAGTATGTTAGTCAAATAAACACATAATTAATATTTTTTAATCGAAAAAAAGATTCTCAGTTTAGCTTAAAACAATTAAAAGTAGGTGGATGCCAAATTTAGTTTTTTAAGCCAACTTTGGCACAGATAAATATAAATTTATATTTTTTCATTTTGCATGAAACGATATGATTAAAAAATAATCGTGCCTTATAAAAAAATATTTTTTTTTTGAAAGTTTTAAGCTAAAATTGTTTGGTTCGGTTAAAATGTTTAAATATTCGTATTTTTCAAAATGCCCTATTGGTTAATATAAATAATAATATAAAAATTAATTAATTCAATTAAATTTTATAATCATAATTGTATAGACAGTGTAGGACTGGGCAGCCTGAGGATAGTGAGATTTTTAACCTGGGGGCCCTAAGTATTTCATTTTTGTTCCCTTCCAAAAATTTTGATGACAAAAAAAAAGAAAAAAAAAAGGTCCTCACACCCGAAAATTGTATTTTAACCCTATTTTACCTCCAAAAAAAAGTTTTCACCCAAAAAAAAAACAAAATAAACATCACCCTGGGTAGGTAGGGAGGGGGCAAAAGTAGAAGGGTCCCGTGAGATTTTACTAATGTCTACGTCCCACATTCAACTCGGTCTTTCGCGCTGTTGCCAAATTTTGCAATTTAATTTATTTTTGGTTTTTGGTTGTTTTGGTGTTTTTTTTTTGCTTTGGTTTTTGGTTGTTTTGGTGTTATTTGCAAAAAATAACAACAAAATAACCAAAAACCAAAGATTTAATATATCTGCACAATTTGGCAACAGCGCGATATACCGAGTTTTATTTGGGACGTAGACGCTAGTTGAGATTTTTCTCACTCTATCTCCTGTCCAGTCCTACACTGTGTATAGATATGCATGCATACAGTTTACATTATGAACTGTTACAAATTAAATCAAAAAATTTAAAAACCAACCTTAATAAATTATTAAACATGATAATGTTTCAACATTTAAATCATTCAATTTAATAATACGCATTATTTTTTAACGGGTACATAATTCAAAGCGTTCAGCTGCAGGCGTTTTTTGTCCATTATAGCCAGAAGAATAATTGTTATATGTTTAAGTTAACTGTTGGCCAATTTATCTGTATAATTTGACATTTAAAATTAAACTGCTGTCGACAGTTTGTAATTTACTTTGTAATTATTAATTTGGTTGTCTCTTGTATGGTCTACATCTAGTGGACCATTTTGAGTATTTCCACAATGGGTTCCACAATGGGTTTTAATTTTATTTTAAAATATACAAAATGTACAAAATGTTGTATAGTACAAAATGTTGTATATTTGATAAGTTTAGGGGCACAATGGAGGCAGAGGGACAAGGGGAATCATTTTTTTAAATGGAAAGGGTGTTGAAAAAGTGTTGAAAATGAGAATTTTCGTCAAAATTGTTTTAAACAAAATAAAACAATTTTTGTTTATTGAATAATTTCTTAACACAAAAACGTATATTATACTAATTTCAAATAATTTAAATGAAAATTTTAAAATAAAATCGCATTTTTACCAAAAAAAAATGAAAATTCAGCACCTTCAATTTTTTTTTAATAATTTAAAAATTGTATGGTCAAAAATACAATTTTTAAGCTTTAAAATGACGTATCACATCTTTCCATTTGAAAAGTGTTCCCCCTTACCTCCCTGTCTCCATTGTGCCCCCTAAACATAAAAAATATACACCATTTTGTGCTCCCATTAAGCAATTTTAACTTTTGTTTATTTTTTTTATATATCTAGAAGTTATTAATACGATAAATCAACCACCCTGTATAAGTACCTATTTATGATAGAAATCCATACTTAATTTCGATTTATTTTTTATTAAATTGTATAAAACTTTCTAGTAGGAGGCTATTTTTTTCTATAAGAAAAACAAATAAATCTAATCTACTTACTTATTTGCTTAAACTTATCCTGGTATACGCAGGATATGTTCGAGAGAGAAAATCAGTAAAACTAACGATATAATTTAGTAATGTTTTGTTAACACTAAAGTTATTTGTCACATTGTCATTGGTTGAATGTTTAGTTCATTTGACTAGTGTTATTTATTAAGTAAACCAACATTCACTAATTAAATTAGGTGTTAATTTCTTAAGTTTAAATCATGTATGACTTTTCAACGAACGGTTTTCATCGAAAACATGTGTAGTATTTCAATCTTTCTTTAATTTAAGTAAAATCAAACACTGTGCGTGGCATGCTAAGTTTCGATCTAGATGCCCATTTTGTGCTGGTACCGACAAACGAACGCGTGAATACGCGATCACTCAACGTCCATCAGGCTGTCAGTTTTTGAAAGATGCACGCACAGCCATCTTCACTTTCTAGAGCTTAATATATCACTTCTCTACCCGATATTGCTTTTGGATTTATACGTCATGTTCATGGCTGCTGCATACCCACACTTTGCAGTAAATTATTATACTATCCACAGCGCGTGAGCTCTAGAATAGTATAACAGGGCAGTTTCAAATTTTCCAAAATCGCCAAAAAACGTCCTAGACAAAAAATTCTTCGATACAAATGTGTTTAGGGAACGTTCAAGTATCACGTAACGCAAAATTTTGCCATTTTTAACCCCCCCCCCATGTAACGCGGCGTAACATTTTCAAAAAAATCCAAACCAAAAACCGAGGGAGTTTTCGTAACCGGTTAACCGAAAACTTGTTATTGCCTCTGGTTTTCCATCTTTATTTTTTTGTTGTTTTAAACAATAATAGAGGATTTAGCGAACCCCGTATGCAATAAAATTTGCAACGAATCCTTATCTTAGGCCTAGATCATTGTTAAAAACGTGATACATTTTATAAGATTATAATCAATTAATTAATTAATAATGTTACACTTAAAGCTTCCAAAATGCTAGGGTTTGTTAAAAGAAACTGTCGTGAATTCTCAGTTGGGTCAGTGTTAAATGTTTACAATTCTTTAGTTAGGTCCATTTAGAATATGCATCTATGATTTGGTCTCCTCATTATAATGTTCATATAGATAAGTTGGAATCAATTCAGCGTAACATGCTAAGATTTTGTGGTGTGAAAATTAATACGCCAATTTATGATCATAATTACCACCATATTTATGCAGCTTTAAATATTGAAAAACTTAAGAATAGAAGACATAAATCCGATTTATTCACACTTTTTAAATTAGTTAATAATTCCATAGACTGTCCGGATCTATTGCGTCAAATTTAGTTTAATATTCCTGTAAGGAATCTTCGTAGAGCAACACCAACTTTTTATATTCCGTTTCACCGCACAAATTTTAGTAAAAATTCACCCTTAGATAGAACTATGAACTTGGCTAATAACTACAGTAATTTAGATTTTTTTAGTTTATCCTTTAATTCGTTTAAAAGTAATGTTAATAAACTCACTTTTTAATTTTCAATTTTTAATTTTGTCACTATTATAATATATTGTTATAACTATTTGATGTTAAATTTTAGTTTTAGTATCATATATTTTTTTATAACTTTTTTTTTTACATGTAATTATATCATGTATTGCTATTATGTATTGGGGATTTTCCGTTAATAAATAAATAAATAAATAAATAAATAAATAAATAAATAAATAAATAAATAATTTTTAAGTGTTACGTAATACTTGAACGTTCCCTTATATGACAGTCTGTCCGATGTCAAGTTTTATGTACATACGATAACTAAAGAACGGATTATCCGATCGACCCAAAAATCCCTATAGTTTTTGAAAATAATTCCCCCAAAACAAAAAGTTATGGGGGTTTAACTTAAACAAAACTATCTTTCTCTTTTTTATTTTATTTGTTTTTTCTAAGACAAATTTTATTTTTATTTTTTTAAACACTTATTTAAAAATTTTCAAACATTTTTTAAAATATTTCAATTTTCTAAATTTTTTTTTAAACTTATTTTTTTTAGTTTTAATTAATCTGTGCCTACAGGGAAAGTATCCTGTCGTTGGCAACAATGTATTTCGGAAAATGCAATATACCATCCACTGTGAATAGTATATAATGGAATACGTAGCATTACCTATTTTGAAGGATTGTTTTCGAATACTTTGACAGGCGGAAACTATATTAGGTATATGTGGTATTGTATTGTGCCAAAACTTCTAACATTTCGATTCTAATTAAGTAATGTAATGGAGTACAGATAATATAACAAGTTTTTGAAATGTTTGAAATGTTTGTAGTTTAAAAGAGAACTATATTCTTGATTTGCCAAACCGTTTATCGAATCAAATTAAAATCATTAAAAATTTGGCAAAATATGAGTAATTTTTTTTTTGCATATTAAAAATAAATTATGTATATATAACAGCTTTTCTTAATAAATCTGAAATTATTGTATTTATTTCAGGGTATTTTTTTTAATATATTTTTATATAAAATAGAAGAATTACTTATAATTTGGTAAATTTTTAATAATTCTTTTTTCAAAATTAAATTAAAAAAAACGGGCCAGTATAAAATCATGAAATTTTTACAGTAATTAATAATACATAGATAAGGGAAATAACCCATAACAAAATTTATAGTTATAGTTTATTTTTGCAGATATTACATAGGCATGGAGAGCCCTAAATAAGCTTTTGGCTTGTGCTAGGAGCTCACTAATTTTGAAAAAAAAATACAGTTCCAATTTTGATAGATTATACATAAAATTTTCAAATTCCTTCTTTTGCGCTGATTCTGCATCTTTCATATTTTTTTTTGTTTTGTGCTATATTTTCCTTAATTTTAGCAAAATTTAAAAAATAAATCTGCTTTATTTATTCCGCCATTTTAAATTTTGATTTTTTGGGCATTGGCCCGCATTAGTATTACCAAAAGAAGCTTTTACACGAAATTTTAGCTAAGTAAGATTTTTGAAAAATTTAGAACCACCCTAATGATGCGAAAATTTTTTTTTTAGATTTTTTACTATTTTTCGTAATCAGCGGTGCAAAAAACAACAGACTTGTGTCACTTTTTTTTTTCTGGGACCAATTTGGATATTAAATAGGTATTCAAAATAAATTATGTATGGGACTAAAAAGTTTTTACTCGTAAATCTGTAATTATTTTAGGGTAATTTTGTTTATTATATGAATGGAATTGAAAAATTACTTACCTTAAATTTTTTAATATTTTTTTTCAGATTTTTTTTCAGAATTAAAGAAGGGGGCCAGTAAAAAATCATGAAATTACAGTAATTGCTAGTAAGTAAAAGGAAAATAATCTTTAACAAAATGGGCTAAATCTATAATTTTTTTTTGTTTTGTGTCATATTTTCGTTAATTTTGGTAAAATTTAAAAAATAATGGTCCATATTTATTCCGCCATTTTTAATTTTAAGTTTTTGGGTATTGATCTACATTAAGATTAGCAAAAGAAGCCTTTATACTAAATATTAGCTAAATCGGATTTATTGAAAAAAATTAAACCACCCTAATGACGCGATTTTTTTCTTCAGATTTTTTAATATATTTTTTTTGTAATCAGCTGTGCAAATAATAGCCGTATGCGAAAAAACAGACTTTTGTCACTTTCTTTTCACGCACCAGGGTGATGCGCCTTCACCAAATTTGCAAAAAAAATACGTTACCAACCTCCCCGGAATCTGTAACAAAAACATAACTTTGTCCGTGGATAATGCCGGAAAATTGTTATTCCACAATACTTGTGGCATCTACAACATTTACTATGTGCTGTAAGGTGGTGAAACAATTGCCTCCCTAACAAAAATCTAGTAGAGCGAAAATGCAGAATATAGAGGGTGGTCCAATTTTTTATGACAATCCTTAATATAAACTGCTAGATATATAAAAAAAGTTTTCAACAAAAGTTATAAGATCTTAATGTGAGCACAAAATAGTATATTTATTATGTTTAGGGGACACAATAGATGCATGAGGCAAGGGGGAATATTTATTCAAATAAAAAGGGATGATAGATCATTTTCAAGCAATTAAATTCTCTTTTTGGCCATATAGTGTTTAATATTTTAAAAAAATTGTAAAGTGCTAAAATTTTCTTTTAAAATTTTCATTTATATCATTTCAAATTAGTTTAAAACTATAATTTACGTTTTTGTATCACGAAATTAATCATTAAACAAAAACTATTCGATGACGAAACTGACGAAAATTATTTTTAACCTCCCTTTAACCATAGTTTTTAATATTAAAAAAAAAAATAATGTGCTAAAAGTTTAATTTACTTAAATTTTCTTTTAAAATTTCATTTATGTTAATTAAAATTAGTATTAAAATATAATTTACGTTTTTGTGTCGTGAAATTAATTATTACAAAAACAAAAACACTTTTTTAACCTCCCTAAAAACAAATTGAACAAAAAAAAATAAAAATATATGGTCAAATAGAAAATTTTACAAACTTTAAAATGATGTATTACACGACCCCTCTTTCTATTAAAAAAATATCTTCTTGCCCTCCTACCTCCATCTACACCATTTTGTGACCGACCCCAATAAGCTCTTATAACTTTTGAGCAAAACTTTTTTTGATATATCTGGCATTATAATATTAAGAATTGTCGTAATAAATGTGGTGTCAAAATTTTTAAACACACACTCTAAGTTTGTCTGTCAATCTTTCAGTAGTATTAACTGTAATAATTAAAGCAAATTCTCCATGTCACAACGTGAATTTACAATATTTATTAAAATTAACTTCAATATTACTCGGTTTAGTAAAATCTCAGCTCTTTTCGTGTCGCACTCTAAATTTGTCCATCTATCTTTCAGTAGCATTAACTGTAATAATTAAAGCAAATTCAACATTTCAGAATGTGAATTTACAATATTTATTAAATTAACCTCAATATTACTCGATTTAGTAAAATCTCAGCTCTTTTCCTGTCTGTACAATAATTTTCGTTTGGACTTTTTGTCCAAAAACCCGGCAGTTTTACAATATTGGTTGAAAATTACCATAATTTTAACTTACATTCTACAAAAGATAGCAGTAAAATTAGCAAAATAAAAATTCACATTTTTATAGATAACAATGAATTTACAGTACTGATTTAAATTTACCACTTTCTTTGCTAGTAACATATGACCTACTTTATTTGCTGTGAAATTTACATATTTTCATTTACAGTGTACTATGCACTGTAAGTGAAAATTTGGTAATTTCACAGAAAATAAAGTAGGTGTAGGGGTACTATGCACTGTAAATGAAAATATGATAATTTAACAGCAAATAAAGTAGGTCATATGTTACCAGCAAAGAAAGTGGTAAATTTAATGCCAAATTATTATAAAGACAGGAATAGAGCTGAGATTTTACTAAACCGAGTAATATTGAGGTTAACTTTAATAAATATTGCAATTTCACCTTCTGACATGGTCAATTTGCTTTAATTAGTATTAAAATACTACTCAAAGATTTACGGACAAATTTAGAATGTAGCGCTAATTGGGGTAAGTGGCATCTTCTCGGCCAGTGGAAACAGTTTAAAGAAACTGTTATTACTCATGTGCAGATTTTTTTTAGTCAAAAACTTTGTAAAGGAGGGGCGCACTATGGGCCAGAATTTTTCTTGCGCCGCCAAAATGAACGAAAATTGACTTTTGATTTTTCAAAAAAGGATACAAGCATTTGATTTAGGGATAGTTGGGCATATGTTACCAAATTTATTTGCCGATAAAACAAAAACTTGTGGGCTTAAAACTTAAAAAGTGTAATCATTTTTTGTAAGATTCTTAAGTTCAAATAATAAATATATTTGTAAATCAAATAAAATGTTTGCTGTTTTTTTTAATGTGTTGATTATCAAATATTAAATTAATACAACTATGTATTCTAAAAATGAAGGATTTGTCCGATTACCATAATATTTTATCAGAAAAATTACACATTTATAGGAAAGTTCATACTTTCATTAACAGTCAACTTGGCTCAACACAACTATTTTTAAACTTATATACATCAATTTGTAGCTTATTCTATGGCAATCATGGTAGGGGTGCTCATTTTTGCTCATATTGATTTTTTTCTACCTTAGCCCATATTTCTTATTTAATATAATATACATATGTCACATAGACATTATTATGCAAGATAACTGAAGGACTGTTTAAGTTAGAGGCTTGAAATTTGGTATACAGGTATGTTACTAAAAGTTATAGCTCTTTATTATTTTTGTTGGTCAGGGGGTTAATGTTTTTAATAGTTTAGTCAAAGTTGGTATATAGGGGTGATCATTTTTAAATATTTACAATATTTTCCTTGAAAATTGGTATTTAGGAGTTTTTGAGGTAGCTAAAACTGAATCTGATAATGTACAAATTTAATTCCACCACAGGAGGGCGGGGGGATATTGGAGTTTTACGCCCATGTTTATGGTATAGGAAAATAGAGTTACAGGGTGGGTGGAGGAGGTCCAAAACGATTAAAATTTGCGTTGCGTAGTATTTGAACTTTCCCTTTTTTAATAATGGATTCGAATTCAGATGCCCCAAAAAACCCTAGACACCAATTTTTATCAAAATCCGTTAAATTTAATTTTTGAAATTTTAATTTTTAATATTGGATTCAGTTTTAGCGACCTCGAAAACCCCTAAATACTAATTTACAGAGTTTGGCCGGGAAAAAAAATTCTGGCCCATAGTGGGGAGCCAAGTCTTGTCTTATTTGCTTGATAACCTCTTTTTTGAGGCTTGTGACGCCATTTGGTTAGCCAAAATAAGACCTTGCATTCCTTGTTTTAAATCCACCGTCCAGCCCAGGCTACCATATAATTATATAATGGCCAGAATCCAGACAAATAGTTTTTATTTTTAAAATGAGTTATAGTTAAGGGAGACCTCCCTCCGGAGGCTGGCATAGAAATATATACCCGTAAGTATTCCCAAAGTAATGTCTTAATTAAATAAAGGGTTTAGCACGTTACGTCATATTGAGTCCCTATTTGAATTATGATTATGCAAGCTGTTCTAGATATGGCAATAATATAATTTTATAGGTTTTAGTTTAAACCTTATAATACCTACTAAAACAATAAGTTAGAAATACTTAAAGGGGATATTATATTTATATCCATGAATAAATTTACCATACACTGAAACAACATTTGTATTTATTGATATAATCAAGTAGAATATTACATATTTTATGTAAATAAAAATCATAGTTTAACCAGTCCGGATCATTTTACCCCCCCCCCCTACTGTATTCTCCAGAGGTTCTCCATATTTGATTAAAATAAATAATTTCTTATGCATATTATTGTTACACCAGGCGAGCATTTATTATTTAATTAGCTAAAGCTAAATTATTTAGCCTAAATATAATCCTATTTGATTCTTAAAATATATCGCCTTCTAAATTCTGAAATATTGTATCTGAAAAATGACCACTTGATAAGTAACGTAAACAAACGCCCCCATTAAAAAAAAACACCTAACCAACAAAAACCAACACCCCCCTCAAAAAAAAACACCAAACCAACGTGAACCAACGTTAACTGAATAGGTTAGTTCTAGATATGTATAACTTGTGATTTATATTGTGATATGTATTGATATTTTTTATATTTATTATTGTTAAAATGGAATTTCCGTAAATAAACTACTACTACTACTACTAACTTAAAGCAACGCCTCCCATTAAAAAAAAACACCAAAGCAGCAAACTACAAAACCAAACCATAGTTAACGTAAACCAATGCCTCCCATTAAAAAAAAACACACACACCAAACCAGCAAACTACCAAACCAAACAATTGTTAACGTAAACCAACGCCTCTCATTAAAAAAGAAACACCAAATCAGCAAACTACCAAACCAAACCATTGTTAACATAAACCAACGCCTCCCATTAAAAAAAAAACACCAAACCAGCAAACTACCAAACTAAACCATTATTAACGTAAACCAACACACCCATTAAAAAAAAACTATAAAAAAATCGGTGAGTATTTTAAAAATTTTTTGTTATAAAAATTTCAACAATTATTTTGTCATATTTATTAATTTGCAGAGAATAGTAATAAGCAACCTGTTATATATCTCAATGTATAAATACTTGCCTACACTTTGAGAGCCATTGAAATCAGTGCTGCCACTACTACAAACCTACTACAAACCTGGCTTTCGGCCGTATGATTTGAGTTTAACTACTTTTTTTCCTGGGTTTTCCGAGTTTTTCAGGAAAAGATGAAACTATATGCTCTCTTTTATTGGTTCCCTGCATAAAAAAGTTTTATCTCTTTGTCATTTAATAGACGGCCTGGGTTTACCCCCTCTATTCTTGGCTACATAATTCTTGCATGGTTCTTAATTGATTTGCTTTATTATTAATTCATAGTTATCAACACTTCTGCAGAAGTTGTTAATTATATTCAAACGACATTTTCGTGATAGCACATAAAACATTTTATAAAACGAGCATTTTATAAATCTTACAAAAACGATCGATATCACGTACAATCAAATCTGTTAAATTGGCCTTCTCACAAACAGTATCGTAATTACATTTTAGAGCATAAGAATATCCATAAAGGAGGCGGCATCTCAAAGTATAAATATTTTAATATATATTTTTTTAAATAAGTTTAATTAAAGCAAAAATAACAGTGAAAAAACTTCGGGATGAATATTTTTTTTAATGGTGAAATCGGTTTCAGCTGACTCAGTCTAAAATGATAAAAATATGCGTTACGTAGTACTTGAACGTTCCCTAACCAAGAAAAAATTTTACCACCAATTTTATTTCAATATTTCGGTCTACTAGATGCATCTTGTCAAATTTAAAAATGCTATCCCCAAAATACACCCCCTTCGTTTTTTTATTTTTTTGTCATTGAACTCATGTAAAGTCCCATCTCTATTTTCCCAACGATTTTCTCTTAAACTTAAAGAGATAATAAAATTCTGCGAAAAGCATCTTAAATAAGACAACTTAAACTATCTTTTAGAATATATTTGATACTTTCAGCTCTTAATAGGTGGCCAGGGGGCATAGGGGGACTTTTTTTTTAATGGAAAGGTGTGATACATCATTTTAAAGCTTATTAAATTCTCCATTTAACTATACACGGTGTATTTGAAATAGGGTCGGAAATTTTAACTGATGATTCTACATCATAAAATATGACAAAAAGTTCCTATAAACATATGTCTAAAAATGCGTCATAAGGGAGCTACGCCCCTTTGACAGTGGCTAAAAAAATCGGTTTTTATTTAATAACTCGGGAACCCTTTGAGATATATCAACGAGGTTTTGCACGTCAACTAATCCTACCAAGGCCCGTTTTTATGTGTTATTTTCATGTACTTATTTCAACCAGGGGTGTGCGAAACGTGGAGGGCTTATCAGTTTTTTGTCCCAAACTTTTTTCTGTGTAACTTTTTTGCAATTTTATTTTTGAAATATGATTCCTCAGGTCAAAATACATAAAAAAGGTACTCTTGTTGTAATACTGTAGGATTAACCGTTTTCGAGAAAAATTCATTTGAAGGTGAAATTCTACGGTTCGAGGACGAAAAATTAAATACTAAAATGTTGAAAACCAAAATTTTAATGATGCAATGTTATTCTACATCAAAAACTAAGAAAAAAACCTCATATACAGGTACTTCCAAAAATCAATCCTAACGGAGCTATGGTCTCCTAAATATGCACCATTTTTAAAGCGCTATGGTAGCTTTAAAATCGTTTTTTCGACCTACATGTATGGAAACTTTTTTTCTTAGTTCTTGATGTAGAATAACATTGCATCATCAAAATTTTGGTTTTCAACATTTTAGTATTTAATTTTTCGTTCTCGAACCGTGGAATTTCACCTTCAAATGAAATTTTCTGGAAAACGGTTAATCCTACAGTATTACAAGCGAGTACTTTTTTTTATCAAAATTGATCAAATTCGCTACCGTCGCGTCGGCAGAATTTTGTCAAAAAAAAAGTCCAAACTCTGCTGTGTTGATCTGATGACGAAAGCCCCATATTTAAATTAAATTTAAATTGTATGACTTAACTGTAGCATTTTGAAGGTATTATGATTAATAAAAGAATTTTTTGTGGAAAAATTACAAATGATAAAAAGTTTCATAGGATTAATGCCTTGAAAAATCCTTTACATAGAATAAAATAGAATAGAATAGAATAGAAAATATCCTTTTTTCATAGTCTCTTTAGAAATTAAATTTACTTTGCAAACCAAGGTATAGATTTGTAATTTTTTATAAAGTTTTATTAACTAAAACTTGAAAACTACTCCATTACGTATTTCTTTGTGGGCAGTGCAGAATGTTAGATAGTTTTCGTGGAGAACTGATTAATATAGATTATTTTATGATAAAAAGTGAGCTAGAAAATTTATTTTTGATCACGTACAAAATGAATTAAGGGTGTGAATTTCAACTGATAAAAACAGACGATTTACAAAGTTTTCATCGCATAAATTTATAAAAATAATTACCCACCAAAAAAACACTGAAAACTCGTTTAAAAGGTTTTAATAAAAACTAAAAAAATATAATATGTTTTATTATATTATACCGGGTGATCCAACGGAAACTTTAACTTGGGATAAAATCGAAACTAATGACTTTTCGAAAAAACGCCGAGACAGGTAAATTTTTTATTTTAAGGGGGACATCTTTTGACATGTAACCAATAATTGACGTAACTACCCCCACCACTCAGGAGCTACCAGTTCGAAAATCTTAAATGGGAATATGGGACATTTAATACATTATTGAAAAGGTTCTCTAATACTGAGTGGTGGGGGTAATTACGTCAATTATTGGTTACATGTCAAAAGATGTCCCCCTTAAAATAAAAAATTTACCTGTCTCGGCGAAAAGTCATCAGTTTCGATTTTATCTGAAGTTAAAGTTTTCGTTGGATCACCCGGAATAATATAATAAAACATACTACATTTTTTTTTAGTTTTTATTAAAACCTTTTAAACAACATTTCAGTGTTTTTTTGGTGGGTAATTATTTTTATAAATTTATGCGATCAAAACTTTGTAAATCGTCTGTTTTTATCAGTTAAAATTCATACCCTTAATTCATGTCAAAAGATGTTCCCCCTGAAATAAAAATTTACATGTCTCAGCGCTTTTTCGAAAAGTAATTAGTTTCGATTTTATCCGAAGTTAAAGTTTTCGTTGGATCAACCGATATATATATTTCCAGGGGCGGATTGAGATTTAAAACCTACTGGCTTTGCACATAATACGAAACCGTACCGTTACCATAAACCAGTCTCGTAGGCTGTAATAATACTATACCAAGCCAACCTATATATTGACACTTGTTTTTTAATATTATTTCAAGCTTACCTTTATTTTTACATGTATATTTCAAAAAGAATTTAACCTTTTTTTGAAAAAAAATCAGAAAAAAAAATAGTTGATAAAAGTCGGAAAAAACCCTAAACAATTTTATTTGAAAAATGGTATAGAAATGTTTTGAGATCGCTGATTACGTCCAATTTAATTTTATGCAATATCTCAATTAAAATGGTAACATAAGGTAAGGTCGCTGAATTTTAACAAAACAGCGGATCCAATATGTCGGACTCATTTGCCAAACTTTAAAGATATATTATTAATAAAAACTTTTCACAAAAAAAAATTAACCGACTTCTATGTCTATAAAAAGTAAAAAATAAAAAATACTTAAATCGGTGCCAATTTCACCATTCCCTAGATTAATTACTAACAATTATTTTTTTATCTCCTTGAATAGAAAAGTGTTCAATGGAAAGCCAGCAAAATTTTCAGTGAATTATGCTGTTTGCTGCACATATTGATGTTTATTAAAAACAAGCCGTAAAGATATGTAGTGCTACGCATTCCATTTTTAATTATTCACAGTAAATGGTATATTGCGTTTCCCAAATACTTAAAAAAAAATAATTTTCAAAAAAAAAATAAAAAAAATACATTTTTTTAAAGGTCTTTTCTCACTACCAACTAGGTAAGTTGACATTACTTAATCAAAAAGCCGACAGTAATGGAAAGTACTATATAGAGCACACTTAGTGATAGATGAAATCAATACAAACAAAACCTTAACTAGACAGAAAAAACGATTAGCCGCTAAAGGACACGAAGTGTCCGACACTTACCTAAGGGGACACCTAGACACAAGACTACTAAGTATTCTTAATTTTATAGAGTAATTCCATAATAAAAATGATTTGTTGAATTCATAAATTGTCAGACATAAAAAAATTATTTTTTGACGTTTAATGTTAAAAATATTATTATTAAAATTTTTATTTTTTTTTTTGTAGAATTGATCCTTATAATAAAAATATTTTTTCCTGAAAAAAATTAAGTTAATCGGAATTTTCTTTCAACATTTTTAGATTTTTTTAAAAATTTAACCACCCATAACTTTTTTGTTTTTGGGGGGATTACTTTCAAAACAATAGGAATCTTCCCCTCACAGAACTTGATTTTTCCTTAAAATTTCAATACGATTGGTTTATTCGTTCTTGAGTTATCGTGTCTACAATAATCTTGACATCGGACAGACAGACGGACGGATGCATGGACGAATGGACGGACGGCCGGACAGACGGACATTTGAAAAAAAAGTTATTTTTTTTTGAAAATTCGAAACTACCGTATAATATTATTCTAGCGCTGGCTCTGTGAATAAAATAATAAGCATCAGCTTGCCTTAAGCAAAGACTAGCCTTTTCCTTAAGGGCCTTGAAAATTTTATCTGCACGTGCGATTATACCATCACTGGTTTACCCACGGCTACCGTATGTTGCTAATAATTACCATAATATAAAGAAACCCTATTAGAGCAACAATAAAAGTACACTTTTCTGTGTTTGTGTTTGTGAATGAGTGTGTAAATATTTAAATTTAAAATTACTTTTGCTGTTTTCTTTCTACTTATAACGGTATCCAGGAATGGACATTTAGTTCAGCACTTCCATAACCCAAATAAACTTAATTTTTTACACGACTGGTTTAGAATGTAGGCAAATGCACATACTTTTCAAAAATACATTCTAGATACTGTATGACTGTACCATATCAAGTGTTAGAATAAGCACATATGGTGCTATATAAAAAAGAAAGAAAGCTGTAGTTAAATTAACAAAAAAAATATATATTTTACCATGAAACAAGAAATAATTTAATGCAATTTAAAGCTTTGCAATTCAAATTACATATAAACAACTTTCACTTTCGGGTTTAGACCGTGTTAATGGATTTTCACTTTCCGACGTTTCGTCTCTTACTACTAGAGACATCTTCATACCAAAAAAGACATTAATAAGACCATATACAAATACAGAAATCCCAGACCCAAACAACAGGACAATAGTGACAATGACAGACATACACAAGTTATACTTCCCTATGTAAGCGGTATCACGGATAAAATAGGTAAACTTTTGAAGAAGTCAAATATTAAGCCTATATTTCGGTCCAACCAAAAATTAGGTCAATGTTTGACTTCAACAAAAGACAAAATACCCCTGAGTTCAGAAGGCGTATATAAAATACCCTGCTCCTGTGGTACGGTTTACATAGGTGAAACTAAGAGAAAAATTTCTACAAGACTTCAAGAGCATAAGCGCAATATAAGAAAGAAACAAATTTCCTTATCGGCAGTAGCCGAACATGTACATGAAACAGGTTATAAAATCAATTTGTCTGAAACAAAACAAATATTAACAGAAAACAGAAAAATGCCAAGGAAGATACGGGAATCGATAGAAATCATCAAGCATCCTAACAATATCAATCGGGACACTGGTTACCACTTACCTGCAATATGGAAGTCTTTGATAGGAAAAACCTCGTCACGGGTGAATAACCACAACTCGTCATAAATAGTGACACAAGTTGATTCGAAACTTAGTTTCAGATTAATCCCTGAAGATGTCTCTAGTAGTAAGAGACGAAACGTCGGAAAGTGAAAATCCATTAACACGGTCTAAACCCGAAAGTGAAAGTTCTTTATATCTTAATAGCCGTGAAAGCTTAAAATCTAAAAATCAAATTACATAGCTTATCAGTTTTACTTAAAATTTGACCAGCTTTTAATCATGTTTTTAATTATTTTATATCTGTTACAAATATCTGACATACTTCAGTTTTTAAATTATAATTTATAAATAGATGGTGATATTTAATAAAATCCTTCTTAAGTATTTGTTTGATAAAATTACAAAATAATATTAAGTGCTTTATTCACTTTTTTTTTGTGCATTTAGAGTATCTGGTTACAATTAACATTTTAGCAATTTAAATCCATCTAATGTCTCATATTTGCAGTCAGAAAAAGTATAGTCTATAACACCTATGAAATAGTTATTCCGCACTCGCGGAACCCTCTCCTCGTATGTCGTATTGTCTATTACGTACTAGTTATAGAATATACTATTATAGCGCTATTTTACGAATTATTTTTTTACTCGAACAAAAAAATTAAAATAATAAATAATTTTTTTTTCAAAAAAGTTTTTGTTAAAAATAGTTTTTACCTCATTACCACGATTTTGAGTTACCTTGTTAACAAATTCCTCGGACCGACAGACCTACGAAAATTACCTTTTTTATATAAAACGTCGATAAATGTAAAAAAGCAATAAAAAGTTTTTGTTTTACTAAAGCAAGACTTTCCTTGGAAAAAATAAGTTTATTTAAAAGTTAAACTAAATCTCTATAACCAGATGTCCTTTTATATGTACTCCTCAGCAGATTCATCTCTGTTATTGTGGTTTTAATCCCAGCGGTTAATAAATGGGTCTTCTTCTACTGAACACACACAAATAATTAATTATATTTGTATTGTGACTAAGTAATCAATTAATAATGTTGATTCCCTCAACATTAAAGAATTTTTACAACATATTGCAAATGGTAAAACTTATACACAATGCAATAGAAATGTAAACATAGGTTTTTTAATTACATTCAATAAGTATTTCAAGAGCCAAACAAACCGAAGACATAGCTTTGATAAATCATCATTAATTTACTTGGTCTATAAACTGCAAAGGCTTATCTAGAGTAGACCACCATGCATGTCTCTCTACACATAATATGTATTTTACTATACCCAAGCCTCTTGAAAATAAAAGTATATTGATCGTGCAAAAAATCAAAAATTACGAATATATCAATTTTGAGTTCCCCAAAATAATCTTAAAGATCATTTCCAGAACTATCTCTGTCTGTAACTGGCGAACCGTCACACTATGGGAACAAATGGCAAAAAGTGACCAAAATATTTTTTTTTAGAACGTACCATTATTTATCATGTACAAGCCGTTACCCGCGACTTCGTCTGTATTGAATTTTTTAGTTTGTAAGTATATATATTACTTGTCCTCTCCTCCCTTTCTCGCTCTCGCAAATCAAAGAAATGTAACTGCAATATACATATAACGTCCTCTCCTCTCTCCCCCTCTCCTCTCTCCCCCTCTCTATTCCTCCCTCTCCCTCTCCCTCTCCCTCTCCCTCTCCCTCTCCCTCTCCCTCTCCCTCTCCCTCTCCCTCTCCCTCTCCCTCTCCCTCTCCCTCTCCCTCTCCCTCTCCCTCTCCCTCTCCCTCTCCCTCTCCCTCTCCCTCTCCCTCTCCCTCTCCCTCTCCCTCTCCCTCTCCCTCTCCCTCTCCCTCTCCCTCTCCCTCTCCCTCTCCCTCTCCCTCTCCCTAAGTTTCCCCCTCAACAAAATCAAATTGGCCATTTTTTAGATTTTTAAAATTGTGCTTAGTTTGCGAGATATTTAGGGTGGCTCGTTTTCAAATGATCACCCTGTATAAATTTTGTTTTTCGTTTGGACTTTTCCTCTCCCTCTCCCTCTCCCTCTCCCTCTCCCTCTCCCTCTCCCTCTCCCTCTCCCTCTCCCTCTCCCTCTCCCTCTCCCTCTCCCTCTCCCTCTCCCTCTCCCTCTCCCTCTCCCTCTCCCTCTCCCTCTCCCTCTCCCTCTCCCTCCCTCTCCCTCTCCCTCTCCCTCTCCCTCTCCCTCTCCCTCTCCCTCTCCCTCTCCCTCTCCCTCTCCCTCTCCCTCTCCCTCTCCCTCTCCCTCTCCCTCTCCCTCTCCCTCTCCCTCTCCCTCTCCCTCTCCCTCTCCCTCTCCCTCTCCCTCTCCCTCTCCCTCTCCCTCTCCCTCTCCCTCTCCCTCTCCCTCTCCCTCTCCCTCTCCCTCTCCCTCTCCCTCTCCCTCTCCCTCTCCCTCTCCCTCTCCCTCTCCCTCTCCCTCTCCCTCTCCCTCTCCCTCTCCCTCTCCCTAAGTTTCCCCCTCAACAAAATCAAATTGGCCATTTTTCAGATTTTTAAAATTGTGCTTAGTTTGCGAGATATTTAGGGTGGCTCGTTTTCAAATGATCACCCTGTATAAATTCTGTTTTTCTTTTTATGTTAACGTATAAGATTCGTTTCTATAGTGTATACTACGCTTTTAATGATACGCTTTTAATGATATATATTTTATGTTAAATTTCGCTTGTGGATTTGGGTCTTCATCTCTGCTTAGTTTTTTAGGTTTATAATAATTAATAGCAAAAGTGGTTGTATATCAGTATATTGAAATAAATTATAAGTAGCCAAGCGCTTTCATCTCAAACTAGAGACAGCATCAGGGCCAGCCCTGAAAGTAAGTAAAACTGTTAGTTATTGGTATTGGGGACAAAATTTTTGAGGTTAGGTTTTTTAACAATTTTAAAGATTTTTACTTACTTGTCAGGGTGAGCTTACAAAACGACAGCAGTATGCATTGAAGCAGGACAAAACAGGACAATACATTTACTTCACATTTAAAAAATTACACATTAAAATTGCATTGCGTTTTGGCGCTTGAGTTGACGTTGACAGACATGTTACCAACATTAGAAAAACAAATTAACTGTTAATGCCAACTTAAAATTTGGCGGTAAATTTAAAAAATTGAACAAATTTGAAAAAATTGATTTGAAAAAATTGAAAAATTGAAAAAATTTGAAAAAATCACCCAAGGGTTTAGGGCAGCGGCGGAGAAAGAGAAAATAAAGGGGATAACAGACGCCAGAGGGTATCGGTAAAAAGAGGAAAGACAACAAATAATTCTGAAATTGGAAAATGAAAATAAAACAAAGAAAAACAATTATCTAAAAATTATAAAAATGTTTTAAAAATGGGTTTAAATTCTCTATTTTTATTCAAGTTAATTTGGGAGTTTAGGCATTGTTCAGGGTCGTATTTGATTGCCCTAGATATTTCTAGGTCCTCGTAGAGGTCTAATTTCAGGCTATATTTGTGGAGGTCTAAGCTATGTAACATATTGGTGTTGGAAGGGGGGTCGAAACAATGTGAGTTGTATTTGAGGTGGTGTCCGAAAGAGGAGGAACTGGGCTTTTGGATATGTTCGTTGACCCGAGTGGCTAGTTCCCTAGAAGTTTTGCCTATGTAGAATTTTTTGCAAGCACACTCAATTTTGTAAATCCCACTTTTTTCAGGGGTGGGAAAGAGTCCTTGGAGTTTACTAAAATGTCACCTATTTTATTTTTTAATTTAAATGCTAGATCTTTTTGTAAATTAAGGTATTTGATGGTTTTTCGGATTTTTTCAGATATTGTACCTATGTAAGGTATAGATATGTAACTTTTGTTTAAATCGTTCGAATTTAAGAATGCTGTATTTCTAAAGGTTCTGAAGTTATGTTTCCTAATGAGTTTGTCTATGATTTCGGGAGGGTATTTGTTGTTGATGGAAAGTTGCTTTAAGGTGTTTATTTCTTTTTCGAGGTTGGACAACGACATCGGGATGTTTTGTAGTCTGTGTATGTAGCAATTAAATGCTGCAAATTTATGTTGGAAGGTGTGGCAAGAGTTGAGTGGGATAAGGTTGTCTGTTTGTGTTGGTTTCCTGAAAATGCTAAATTCAAGTTTTTGATCAGACCTGTTCATGGACAAATCTAGAAAGTTTAAAGAATTTTCTTTTTCTATCTCGATGGTGAATTTTATTTTAGGGTGCAGGCTGTTGATATGACTCAAAAGAGAGTTTGCATCATTAATTGATCCGTTAAATATTAGAAAAATGTTGTCTACATATCTTTTCCAGGTAATTATTTTGTCAGTAAAGGTTTTATTTGTTACATTATTGTTAAATATTTAACAATAATGTAACAAATAAAACCTTTACTGACAAAATAATTACCTGGAAAAGATATGTAGACGACATTTTTCTAATATTTATCACCATCGAGATAGAAAAAGAAAATTCTTTAAACTTTCTAGATTTGTCCATGAAGAGGTCTGATCAAAAACTTGAATTTAGCATTTTCAGGAAACCAACACAAACAGACAACCTTATCTCACTCAACTCTTGCCACACCTTCCAACATAAATTTGCAGCATTTAATTGCTACATACACAGACTACAAAACATCCCGATGTCGTTGTCCAACCGCGAAAAAGAAATAAACACCTTAAAGCAACTTGCCATCACCAACAAATACCCTCCTGAAATCATAGACAAACTCATTAGGAAACATAACTTCAGAACCTTTAGAAATACCGCATTCTTAAATTCGAACGATTTAAACAAAAGTTACATATATATACCTTACATAGGTACAATATCTGAAAAATTCCGAAAAACCATCAAATCCCTTAATTTACAAAAAGATCTAGCATTTAAATCAAAAAATAAAATAGGTGACATTTTAGTAAACTCCAAGGACTCTTTCCCACCCCTGAAAAAAAGTGGGATTTACAAAATTGAGTGTGATACTTGCAAAAAATTCTACATAGGCAAAACTTCTAGGGAACTAGCCACTCGGGTCAACTAACATATCCAAAAGCCCAGTTCCTCCTCTTTCGGACACCACCTCAAATACAACTCACATTGTTTCGACCCCCCTTCCAACACCAATATGTTACATAGCTTAGACCTCCACAAATAAGGCCTGAAATTAGACCTCTACGAGGACCTAGAAATATCTAGGGCAATCAAATACGACCCTGAACAATGCCTAAACTCCCAAATTAACTTGAATAAAAATAGAGAATTTAAATCCATTTTTAAAACATTTTTATAATTTTAAGCAAAAATTTTTTAGATAATTGTTTTTCTTTGTTTTATTTTCATTTTCCAATTTCAGAATTATTTGTTGTCCTTCCTTTTTACCGATACCCTCTGGCG
This sequence comes from Brachypterus glaber, assembly GCA_958510825.1. NCBI lineage: Eukaryota > Metazoa > Arthropoda > Insecta > Coleoptera > Kateretidae > Brachypterus > Brachypterus glaber. The sequence continues at coordinate 41,113,321 of OY294045.1, forward strand.
TCTGTTATCCCCTTTATTTTCTCGTCCTCCGCCGCTGCCCTACCCCTTGGGTGATTTTTTCAAATTTTTTCAATTTTTCCATTTATTCAAATCAATTTTTTCAAATTTGTTCAATTTTTTAAATTTACAGCCAAATTTTAAGTTGGCATTAACAGTCAATTTTTTAAATTTACCGCCAAATTTTAAGTTGGCATTAACAGTTAATTTGTTTTTCTAATGTTGGTAACATGTCTGTCAACGTCAACTCAAGCGCCAAAACGCAATGCAATTTTAATGTGTAATTTTTAAATGTGAAGTAAAGGTATTGTCCTGTTTTGTCCTGCTTCAATGTATACTGCTGTCGTTTTGTAAGCTCACCCTGACAAGTAAGTAAAAATCTTTAAAATTGTTAAAAAACCTAACCTCAAAAATTTTGGCCCCAATACCAATAACTAACAATTTTACTTACTTTCAGGGCTGGCCCTGATGATGTCTCTAGTTTGAGATGAAAGCGCTCTAAACGTGAAATTTCAACTGAATTTTTCTCGAGCACGAATCCTAGAGTAATACAACAGGAGTACCTTTTTTATGTATAATAAACTTTTTCACATAAAATAGACGTTTGTGTTTACTGGGAATTTTACAATTGTATCTTAATACTACTTTCTATTTTCACCCCTACTTTTTACAGTGTAAAATGATGTTGGACAAGTTGTGTTGTTTTGAGACATATCCTGGCATGATATTACTGTTGAATTTATATAAGATTTCAGGCTGTAGTCGAGATTATTACGAGCTCACCATGTGTTCATTGTAGAAATCCTGAAATTGTAAGAGAACATAGCCAGCATCTGCTGACACTTGCGTTGACGTTCTTCAGCGAGACTTCTACTACTTGGATGTGCAATCAAGCAAACTTATCTGCAAATTCATGTAACCCGTACTCAGCGCAACTGTTGTAAGCATGACCCTTATAAATTCTTCAATAAATAAATAAATATATATTTTTTATAATTGTTCTTGATAAAAAATGGTTTTGTTTTTGAAATCTCTCTTACTATGAATTTTATTCCTGTTCTAAATTGTTTAATTCAATAATTAATTTGTTAAACAAACCTCCCCTAAGCAACACAAAGCAAAGGTATTTTTATGATAAAATGCTTATTAAACGTTTATTATAGGTATATTTTGTAATTTGCGAATAAATTAAAGTTTAATATAGTCGTACTAAAGGTGCAGATCGCTTGCCAAACAACTTTTACACTACGATATTTCAAGAATGCTGAGACTTAAATTTTGTCCAAACCAAAGATTATCAACGTGCAAAAAACTTTTGGTCAAATTTCTCAAATAAGTCTCTATGCCAAAGCGTTCTTGAAATATCGTAGTTTTAAGCTGTTTTGCAAGCGGCGTGCACCATTAATACGACTAAGGGTATATTTTAAAATAAAATGTTATCAAAAAATATACCTTTATTTTGCTTGGGCTGAAAGTACACTTGTTGACCTTGTTTCGAATTACAAAACTTTCGAACTGAGGTATTGATCGTTATTTGTAATTAGTCAAAAAGTTTGTGAATTATTTTGTAAAAATGTTATTTTTGTTTATTTTATTTGTTGATTTTTGAAGCTATCGAATGGCTGGGAAAAAAGCTTTCAAACTGAAGTATACAAACAAATATACCGGGTGAACTGAAAATTCATTACCGTAGTAAATACTGAACGTTTTTTCCTATTTGGAACCCCAGGCAATATTTGTTATTAATTACAAGTTGTTACAGTAAAACATAAGGTTGTTCTGTTATGTTTTACTGCAACAACAACTTGTAATTAATAACAAATGTTGCCTGGGGTTCCAAATAGGCAAAAACGTTTAGTATTTACTACCATAACAAATTCTCAGTGTGTAATAAGACCAAGGTACACCCATTTTTTTTCCTTATTTTAAAAGTTAGATATTCCAAATTTAGAACATTTCTTGTTGGTATGAAAAGTCAACTTTTAACTAGAAAGTTTATTTAAGTCACTTCCGGTAAAACCGGAAATAACACCTACTTTCGATTTTTAAAAAGGACACCCTATATACTTACACATTTGAATTCTACTCTTCATTCTGAGTACAATATTACCAAAAAAGTGACATTTTAAATTTCAAAGTGTTTTTTATTATAGGCAAGCCAGGATAACTTAAAATTACTCGAAATGATCTAAGTAACCCTATAAAAAAACTTTTACGCTGAAATTTCAATGTATAACTTAGTTGCACCATTTCACTATGGGCCAGGAGACCTCCGTTTTTGGCCAAAAATCGGCTTTTGGCCATAATATCATAAAAATTAGTAACAAGGGATTTTCGAGACTTCTAAAGCCGAATCTGTATTTAAAATTTCAAAATTCAAAATGGCAGATCCAATATGGCTGCCAAATCTGTTAGATTTTATTGGATTTTGATGAAAATTGGTATTCTGGAGGATGATGAAACAGAAGCTGTTTTTTGGACAATATTGATGGATTATAAAAAAAGTTGCTATCTGTGGGTTTTTGAGGTCGTTTAAACCAAATTCGATGTTATAAATCTAAAATATAAATTGGAAAAATAAAGATGGCGCCAGATGGAGCATACAACACTTAAAACAGGCCAAAATTCACGTTTTAATCCTACATTAATACACGGAAAGAAATTAGTGGGCTCTGCGCTATACACTATAAGATATTTGGTAACAGTGGCAAATTATAGTGATTTAAGCTATAGATTATAAGGGACACAATAACTAATAATGTTAAAAATAAATTGGAAACGATTATATATATTACAGGCACTATTATAAATTTACAGAAATTTTATTATATTATAAAAATTATTAGCACGGACAATAATTAAATCTATTTAAGCTATAAATGCCATACTATTTGTTATATTTTATTATTCACTAAACAATTAAAGTATTTCATATAAATTTTTACACTGACTGCCATAATTGTAAGAGAAAGCCTTGTATTTATATAATAAGCGATTATAATTTGTTTGGTATGTGTGTTATAGCGCTCCTAGCTATAATTTTTTTTTCCGTGTAAAGCTGGGTGACCGGAGATTTTTGAGGATGCCAATTTTGATGGAATTGAAAAAAAAAAAGGTATATAGGAGTTGTTGTGGTAGCTTAAACCAAATTTGACCTTAAAAATCTAAAATTCAATATGACCATTTTTTTAAATTTCTATATATCAAAACCAAATTTAATCATAAAAAAAATCCAATATACCTTTTTTATATTTTTAAGAAAATTAGTATCTATATAGAACGAGGTCAAAAAAACTAAATAATAATAATAAAAATATATAATTAATTATAATAATAATAATAATAATAATATATTATATTATTATTACTATTATTATTATTATATATTTTTTTTTTTATTATGCTGTAAGCATATGCCAGTCAGGCCAATGTCCGTGCCTCCGACAAACACGGGTGACGTGCTGGCAAATTAACCAGAAGCTGCTCTTCACACCGTGAAGTAAGCAACTACTGGGTCCGGTTATCATGAGCTCTGAGTAAATTCAATGATCCCAGGATTACGGCTTTCTGCATGTTACCGGCCAAGACTTCTGCCTTATCAGCACATGCCGGAATGGTTTTAATTGCAGAGAGGAACGTCTGCCTCATACCGCCTAGAGAACCTATTATGAGAACTACTAATTTGACAGAACACTCTGGATAAAGCCTGCGGAGCTGGAAAAGGAGATCTTGGTATTTTGTCCGTTTTTCCTCCTCTTTTAAAACTATGTTTACTTTAGCGGGGGCTGAGAACTCAACCACAAACATAGCTTTACGTTCTTTATCGAGGAGGACTATGTCAGGCTTGTTAGCCCTAATTTGCCTAACTGTGGCGAATGAGTAGTTCTAATAAATCCGGCACCTCTCATTCTCCACAACCGACTCAACCTCCTCCGGAGCATAGGGCAGCACTGGTGTTTCGTCTATACCGTACGAGTGCCTTAGATGATAGTAAAGCACCCGCAAAGCCGCGTTATGTCTTCGGATATAGGCAGAGACTGCATACTTGCTACATGCTGAGAGCAAGTGCATTAAAGTCTCTGGTGCTCGTTGACAGGCCCAACAACTTGTGTCAGGGACCTCCATACCCATAACGCGGCTACGGTAGACAAGTGTATTAAAAACACCATCCTGGCACGCCATAATAAATCCCTCGGTCTCTGACTTAAGCCCATTAGCGCATAGAAATGCGAAAGTTAGTCTTTTGGATAATCCAAGGTCTTCAATGGCTTTGAAAAAAATACCATGCATTGGCTTATCCGTATGTGCCTGCAGAAGTCGCACGGCTTCTGCAGACTTGACCTGGGCTTTTAAGCGAGAGGGTTCCAATTCGGTGACAGAATGTTGGATTTCCCTCTCGATGTCGAATGTAAGACCGAGTTCATTGGCGGCTCTGGTGGCTGCCTTAAACAGAAATGCTCCTCCCTCTGCTTTTTCATGGTCAAATACCATTCTAAGCAGGGGTTCCATACTCCTAACGACCTTGCAGGCTCCATCCAGTGTGATTCTGTCATGTAGACACTCCAAACTCAAGAGCCCACGACCACCTTGCTGACGAGGTATGTACAGTCGTGGGACGGACGATTTAGGATGCAGACTTCGGTTGATGTGCATCATCTTGCGCGAATTCCTGTCGAGTTGGCGCAGCTCATCTACATTCCACCTGATGACTCCAAATGAGTAGGTTAGAATGGGAACGGCGAGCATGTTGGTTGCAGACACTTTATTCTTCCCCGATAGCTCTGAAGACCAGATCTTTCGGAGAAGGTGCCTGTACCTGCCGCGGAGAGCATCTTTAACAGTGGCTACTTCTTGGGTATGGCTTTGGGCCATTCCAAGGTAAGTGTATGACTCTCCGGCATCTAAATGGTGTAGGATGCTTCCATCAATAAGCTGCGCGTCTTCTCCAACATTGGCGCATCGTCCTCTCTTAAGATGAACCAGTGCACATTTGTCGACCCCGAACTTCATGCCGATAGCATGCGTATACTCCTCCACCACTCTAAGGGCTTGTTTGAGTTCCCTTTCGCCGGAGGTATAGAGCTTAAGGTCATCTATATAAAAAAGATGAGTGACCTTATGCCTCCGGTTACCTGGTGGACCGCAGTAATATCCTTTGGTATTCCTGAGAGCAACGGATAAAGGAAGTAGTGAGATGCAAAAGATAAGCGGGCTAAGGGAGTCTCCCTGGAATACTCCCCGCATAAAAGTTACCAGCTCAGTCTGAATTTTTCCCCCACCGGAAGATATGGTGAAGCAAGTCTTCCAGAGCGGTAACAGTTCTTTAATACATCTCACTATTGGATCTGGTACCCCAAGGCATTCGAGCAGAAAGATTATAAGCTCATGAGGTGTTGTGTCAAATGCCTTTTGGTAGTCGATCCAGGCCATAGAAAGGTTGCGCTTGAACTGTATAGAATCCTGCATGATGCATCGATCCACCAGCAGATTTTCTTTACAGCCAGCGACTCCCTTCTTTGACCCTCGTTGCTCATAGATGGCTTGGAATACTGGATTCACTGCATGGAGTATCCGCATGTACAAAATTTTCGTGAAAATCTTGTAGCACGCGTTAAGACACGTTATCGGCCGATAGTTTTTGGGGTCGGACAAATCTCCTTTCTTAGGGATAAGCACGGTTCGCCCCTCGACAAACCACGAAGGTATTTGCTGCTCCGCATTTAGCCAAGAGTTGAAAATTCTAGCCAAATGGGGGTGGGTGGATGGAGACTTTTTCCACCAGTAGTTGTTAAGGCTATCTGGGCCAGGAGCAGAAAAGTTCTTTGAGCCATCAAGGGCTTTTCGAACTTCCTCCGTGGTTATCGGTCGACGCTCTTCTTCAGGCCTAGGAAACCTCCTACAGAAGGTTTCAAATTGCGTCAGGGCTGGAGTGTCTAAATTAACTGGGCGCACTTCTTCATAAACTCCTTTCCAGAAATTTTCCACCCGATCAGCGGTCGGCGGATTTTCAACAGCAACTGGAGGGTCTTTAAATAAGCGAGAGGGCTCTTCACGGAATTGTTTATTTTCTTGAAAAGCCCTTGCCCTCTTTTCAAATGACTTTTTCGCTGTCATTAGCATTCGTATCCTATCGAGACAGTGTTGTTTGATAGTTTGCAACACTGATCGATTTAATGTGTGATGGTGGCGCCTTAAAGTTGTTGCAATTTTGCGCACTTTTGTAGTAAATGGTTTATTTTCATTTATATATTCCATCACACATTGGATACGAGATGCATGCTGTCTCGCCGACTTGATCTTGGATGCCATCTTGTGTATACGTCGCTTTGCTCTCTCAGACTGAGGATCTAAGTGCCTTTCCATCTGAGAAGTTCTAAGAGCAACGTCGTATACACAGCAGTTAATTTGCCAGATGTCAGCATTTTCTGGAAGTCGTTCATCAATCTGCGCGTCCAGTCTGGCCAGTTCTTCGGGCTTGATGCGCTTCACTCTGTGAAGCGTTTTTCGTTCTTTTAGGTTCTCTAACCTTGGCGGTACAGGATGTTCCCCTCCCTCTGTCGGGATAATCGGGTTAGCATTTGCTATCCCAACTGCCGGAAAGGGAGGGGCTCTGACGAAGCCTTTGCTTAAAAGATGGGATACATAATCACGCAGTTTTTGTTGCGTGAAGGCTCTGTGCTCGGGGTGCATCTCACACCATAAAGCGTGTATACGAGCCATGTACCCCCTTCTAGCAGGCTCACTCCTCTCTCTACATAACAGAAGGTCGTCTCTAAGATCATCTGTCCACTCAAAGCGTCCATGGTCATTGCGGGGTTCATCAACGGGCATAACTTGGGCCCCACCACCTTGCCGGTGACCTCCATCCGGTTGAGGTCGATCGTGGGGGTCTCTTCTCATTCTCGGTCTGGGAACAAGTTGTTCAGACTAAGTGGGGTGTTAACCCAAAAAGTCTGGCGGCTGACACTAGAGGGAAGTAGCATTCACCTCTTGGGATGCGCTTTGGCTGCCAGGTCCGACTTTGCATCCCCTTGTAGCTGGGTAAAGTGGTGTCGCTAATCACCATGCACGGCATAAGATCTTGAATTGCCGCTCCCTGCTTATTTATTATAATTATTATAATTATTATTATTATTATTATTATTATTATTATAAAAATTTTAAACTAACCGATTGCTAAGATTTGTTTAATTAACAAAAATAAATAAAATAATTACTTAATATTTTTCCTAATTAAAAATCCTAATTTTGAAGCTATTTGGATTCGGCCATTTTGAAATTTGAATGGTCAATTTTTAAAATTTTTTCACTACTTACTACAGATATTTAACAAAATTTAAAGTTTGTCGCTATATTGGTTTCGTTTGGACTTAATATATTAGTAGCCTTCAAAATTGTCCACTTTTATTGAAGCTTATTTAAATTTATAAAACTTTGCCGCCATATTGGGACCGCCATTTTGAATTTTGGAATTTCAATAATGGACTCGCTTTCAGAATCCTCAAAAACCCCTAGATATAAATTTTGCGCCATATTGGATTTGCCATTTTGAATTTTTAATAATGGATTTAGCTTTAGCATCCTCGAAAACTTGTAGACACCATATTTTATTAATATCCATTAAAATTCACCAAGTTTTTTTTTGACATCTTGGGCACGCCATTTTGAATTTTTAAAATAAATGGATTTAGTTCCAGCATCCTTGAAAACCCCCAAATGCCAATTTTTACAAAAATACCACCAATAACCGATTTTTGACTGCCGATAAGTATAGTATAGTTACGTATTCCTTACGCTATGGGCGACCTTGGATTTTGTTTAATAACTTTTTGAAATCTAAAAAGGTGGAAAAAGGTGGATATGTACGTTTTGATACAATTCATATTACACAAGATTATGTAAAAAAAAGTTTAATGGGCTGGGGTCTCGGGAAATCTTGAATTCAAAGGGCAATACACCAAAATTTATTAAATTTTGATATAAAATAATTTACTACTTATATGTTAATATAATGAAGTCCAACTTTTGCGGGTTTTAGGTGGTTATTAAGCTTATTTTAATTTGTAAGTGCACAAAAAGCTAATTAAATAAAATGCATTTTACATACTAAAAGACCATCAAAAATTTTCTTAGAAAAAAAAATATTGAATTTTTAACTTAAACTAGTCATAACAACGACATTTTTTAACGAATTTAACTATAATTTTATGTATATATAAAATAAGTATTGTAGATTATGATACTCTTATTTATTATTCTGAATATTATAGGGGACTTTTGGTTAATTTTAGGGAGCTCCTGGCCCATTTTAAAGATTGCCAAATGGTTTTTGCTCAAAAACTCATTTTTTTTTAAATTGCACTATATTGGTACATCGGTACCATTAAAAACTACTATTATTAAGGAATATAACAATATATTTTATTCTACTATTCACAGCGCGTAGCGCTAGAATAGTATTGTACGGTAGTTTCGAATTTCCCAAAATCGCCAAAAAACGTCCTTCACAAAAAATTCTTGGATACAAATGTGTCTCATGAAAAAAAAAGGAAACTTTAAAAGTGTCCGTCTGTCCGTCTGATGTCACGTTTTTTGTAGACACATTAAGAACGAATAATCCGATCGACTATTTTTCAAAAAAAAAAGAACAAGTTCTATGAGGGCAAGATCTCTATTGTTTTAGAAAGTAATCTCCCCAAAAACAAAAAAGTTATAGGGCGTTAAACTTTTTTAAAAAATGAAAAAACTATAATTAAAAAAAATAAAAATTTTGATTTTATAGCAAAAAAAAAATTTGAAAAAAATTGTACTTTTTTTGTATTTTTTTTTAATTCTTTTTTCGAATTTTTTTCGTTTTTGCAAAAAGAAAATTAAAAAAGTTTTTTTTTATTTATTTTTTTAAGTATTTGGGAAAATGCAATATATCATTTGCTGTGAATAGTGTATAATGGAATTAGTAGCATTACATATATTCACGGCATGTTTTTATTTATCATAAATACAGCCGTGTTTATAAATAAAAATAAATGTTAAAAATATTGTTTTTGTGATTTTTGTCTGTCAAATTTAAGTTAAAAAATTTAGAGTAATTTTAGGTAATCATGGTCTACCTACCTATGTATGATAAAAACTAAAAATTAAACAAATTTGACATTCACAATGCCTTTTTGGTACCATTGTATTAAATATAAAACGTAGATTTGAAATATCTGACAACATTTAGGGTGTCCCATTTAAAAATAGAAAGTTGGTGTCATTTCCGGTTAAACCGAAAGTGATTTAAATATAAATATTTTTATGTTAAAACTTGAAGTTGGCATAAGAGATTTTCCAAATTTGAAATCTTTAACTTTTAAAATAAAGAAAAAAAGGGGGTGTACTATGCTCTTGTTAACCCCGCGGGGCCCCGGTATGAAACACATTTTAAACAAATGATAACGTTATATTGTTATAATGTTATAAAGATTCTTTATTTCACTTTAGTTGTTTTAAAAAAGATTAGTTGTTATTCTTGTGAAACATTGGCAAAATAATTTCAATTATTTTTTCAAAGAAATTGTTTTCTTAAACTTTTTAAACTTGTTTTATGTTTGAGCTCATGAGCTTTTAACTTCCCGAAACTAGGAATTTTTCGTGATCGTCTATTATACTGTGAGCCTCGTTTCCCGGTTCAGAATTAGGACTCGTCCAGAAAAGAGATACTTTCAGTTCTTGACTAAAATAACTACCTATTTTATATTTTTCTTGCATTAAATATTTGTAGGAAAATATATTTTTTGTCAGCAATATTTTCTATTACCACAGTTTCAACTAGCAAGGAATGTAAAGCCCCTTATTTTACAACTTTATTCTAATGTCACTAAATTAACCTTGCTACTTTTGTTCTGCTTTTCTGAAATGTAAATAACGCGCGTGCCGTGCTTTCAGGAATATTTTTTCATTTAGTTGCGCCGTGTCGACGAAGTGTTAATAATTTAGAAGCACAAATGAAATGATTCATTTTCATCAAGACAAAAACACTTGTTTAAATTACGGACAGAAGTTTCTTATGAAGTCAAATATAGACTACTGAAGTTTAAGCGATTATAAAGTCAAATATATTTAATTCTATAGAAGTTTCCTTAAAGCTATTTTATTTTAATATTTTATAAACTATATCAGGTATTTCAAAAAGAACTTTTAAGTGCTTTCTAGGGAAAATAATTAGACAATTACGACTATTTTTTATGTAATAGCCCTAAAAATAGCCCTTGGTTTTTCGTGCGTTTTTTAGAACCCTTTCCTGTTTTGTATAATATGTACGTATGATACATAATTTACCATTGTAAATAATAAGTCCTCTACAGCTATACTAATAAACTATGGGGGAACTATCCAAACGGGTTAAGGCATCTGATTCATTATTAGATCTTTACTTAGCACTTTGGTTTACGTAAGTTCGATTCTCACCCTCACCGATAGCGTTTTTTGGTTAAATAATCATTGAAAAACTGTTTCGATTGTGGTTTCTACTACTAGACCACACAAGTCCTGACTTTAGGGGGCGCATAATTAAGTAGAATAGGTTAAACAGACACGTTAATGTTAACATGACTGAAGTTTTCAATATTTAAAAATTATTTTTTTCGTAAAAGTTTATGTTTTTATTATACTAACTTTAGTTTTTGCTGAAGTATGACAAATATATGATTATGACAAAGATATATAAATGTTTTTTTGCAATCTGTATAAAAACACACTCTTAGTGTAAACATATCCAACAAACTTTTACACATGTACATGACTGACAGATTATTCTTTTTTCTTTTTTTATTGTACTGAATATCTCAAATACTCTAAGCCAACGAGATATTTTATAGTGGTTGGAAAAGATTTTTTTTGTTTTTACATGTACGTTTTAAATACAAAATGTTAAAATACGTGTTTAATTATACTGTTGTTTATACACATAGAAAAATACTTGCATTAAGTGGATAATTTTTTTCCAGAGAAAAAAGCCATAATAAAGTAGAATTAGATATTTTTTGGTATAGTTATAAAGAGTGTTCCTAAATACTATGTCATTCCATGACTAAAAGTTTATATACAGTTTTCCAAGCTGAAGTCTATGCGATTTATGTCTGCCCACAAGAAATGGTATCGGCGTCCTACACGGATAGGACAGTAAATATCATTTCAGACAGCCAGACAGCGATAAAGGCATTAGATTCATATGCCTTTAGCTCAGAACTGGTATATGAATACCACAACGAGCTATGTAAACTGGCTGAAAATAACAAAGTAAATTTGATATGGGTACCAGGACATCATGATAATGAGAAGGCAGACGACCTTGCAAGAAAGGGAAGTGAAGCTGTACTCACAGGACCAGAACCGTGTTGTTATATTCCACAGCCAGACACGAGGTCAGAAAAATGTTGCGGAATGAACACCAGCAACACTGGATAGATGCACCTAAAATGAGGCACTCTAAACTCTTCTAGGGGAACCAACAAAGAAAAGGACCAGCTTACTTCTAGGCATGCCCAGGAGTGAACTGAGAGCAATAACGGGTATAATAACCGGACACTGCTTACTGAACAAGCACCGACACCAAATGGAACAGACTAGTGCAGGAGATGTGGGGAAGGGGAAGAAGAACCCTACCAAATGTGAATGTCCATCTCTACGAGGCCCAAGATAGAAGTACTTTAAGAATAACTCGCTGGAACCAAACGGGATCATGAACACTCCCCTGAAACCGTACCTGGACTTTATAAAAGAAACAGAGATGATATGAGGAGGTCTAAACTAAACTTTTACGAATATGTGTCCAAAGTTTTTTTTTTATTTTAGAGATACATGGTGTTAAACTTAAAAAAAAATCAGTTTTTCATCCAAATCATAAACACCGTTTATTAAACAGTCGATAGCTCATTTTAATGAAACTTGGCGGATTTGTTTGTAGTAATAATACGCTAATTTAGACCAGATTAGATTAAATTAAAAAAGTCCAGTGTCGTCCCGAAGGCAACCTAATTGATATTTCTTTAAAAAATGTACTGCGCTGTATTTTTTATACTTTTAACTTTTTTCTTACTCAATTTTTAATTTAAAAAAAAAAATAACTTTTTTTTTCATAATTTATATTTTTTATGTAGACCGGACATTTGCAACAAAAATGTTGTTTGTTTAGAAAACCATGCGAGATGCGGAAAAAATCAAGAAACAAAAAAGTTGTGTTTTTAATTGGTTAATCTAAAAATAAAAATAAATAAGTATGTTTTTATGATATGGATGGGAAACTGATTTATTTTTTTTAACTTTAACACCCTGTATCTTTAATAAAAAGCAATTTAGCATATTTATATGAACTTTTAGTCATTTAATAAGCCAAGGAATCACCTTCTTTAATAGTGACATGGTATTTAGGAACACCATGTATAAAGATTTATTTAATGCAAGAAATAATTTTTAACTTATATATAAAAAAGTTAATTATACCTATATTTATAACTGTTTTTCTAGTTTAATTTTGGTAGTCACCGGTGACTATGGTGCACCATTATAATGCATTATTGATGTTGAAAATGACAGTTTGCCCAGCACGGTGGCATCTAGTGATCACGGAAATCAGCCGGGCCTAAAAATTTAGTTTGGAAGCAATGTTATTTTGCTTAAAAAAAAAAACAGAAAACAGAAGGACGGCTGAATACTTGTTCAGAGAACAATTTTCACGTTTTAGTGTTTTGGTAAAAGCCTTTAGTTGGAAGAACCTTATTCAAGTTTACTTTTATTTTTAAAATTCTAGGCATATACATATGTATGTATATACCTAGAAATTTAAAAATAAAAGTAAACTTAAATAAGCTTCTTCCAACTAAAGGCTGCAAACCATGTATTAACATTACTTTGGGGTTAAATATTTCAAAAAAGGAAACAAAATAAACGATCGTGAGACAGATAAACCACACGTGGAGTGCGGCCAAAATCTGTTTAAAGATAATAATTTATAATAATTTATTTGTATTAGTGGAATTAAAATACCATAAATTCATCCGCATGTAAGTGGATGTGTTTATAATTAAATACAAAAGGACCGCCATGAAAATAAACACTTTACATGACTATAGCCCAGGAAACAAGTATGATAAAAGCTACAAGAATAAGCTGAGTTTTTAAAATGAATAAATTCGATGACTCTGAAATAGTATATTTCTAACCTAATAAAAAAGAAAATAAAACATTTCCAATTCGAGAGATGCTATTTGGACGAGGCGCAGCCTAGGCTAAATTAGCATCTCGAGAGATGAAAATGCCATTTTCTTATGTATTTAGAACATAATTTTATTCACAAGCATATTAAATAACACATTACCTTGTAAAAAGTCCAAAAAATATGTAAACAAAAGTTTCATCCATCCATCTATTAGACAAGCCAATGATCTTTTACAGCAGTTTTACAGATTTCTAACGTCACTATAAAAACTAAAAAATAAGTTTTTCTTTTCCACAAGTTAAACAATTTCCAGTGCCTCAAATTAAATAAGATTAGACACTTTGTTTTTAATTTACTTTGGCTTTTGCTAGGTTGCTTAATGCCCTTTACATGGTTATAGTTCCAAACAAATTAATTATTGTCATATTAAGATCCTATAACTAAAAACAAAAAATATAATTTGTATTATATATAATATATAAAATATAATATACAGGATGTCCAGTAAATGATAAGCATTAGAACAAAAGTATCTATTTTATGTATTTTGACCTAAGGAATCATTTTCCAAAACAGTTACACAGAAAAAGTTTGGGACAAAAAACTAATAAGGCCCCCCAATTTCGCACACCCCTGGTTAAAATAAGTTCATGTAAATAACATACGAAGATGGGCCTTATTAAGGTAAGTTTTCATTCAAAACCTCGTTGCTGTACCTCAAAGCGTTCCTGAGTTATTAAATAAAAAATTAATTTTTTAGTCACTTTCAAAGGGGCTTAGCCCCTTTACGACGCATTTTTAGACATATCTTTATAGGAACTTTTTTTCATATTTTCCTATGTAGAATTACCCCTTAAACTTAATGACATCATTTACTGGACATCCTGTATTTTATACAGGGCGGCCATCTAAGACGTACAGGGCATTTGGGCTTTTTAATTTCTAAAGCTACCAATTTGAAATTGATACTATTTATTATATCCCAATAAGCTATTAATCTGACTAAACAAAACTTTTTAACTAGGTTTTGTTTTGGAGTTACGGCCATATAAAACTGCATTTTAATAATAAACTTTAGTTTGGACTTTTAAAATCTGAAAAACTGTTGCTTTTTCTTTAAAGTTCAATATTTTCTGTAACTAATAACTTTATTTTAAGATAAAAAATTGAAATTAAAAAATAGTTATGTTTAAAAATTTCTAACAGTGTATGAGTAAAAAGCAAATATTAAGGTAGATAAAGCATTCTGTGACATTTTACTTAATATCGTAAAATGATATTTCTTTTTGTCAGTGGTTTGAATAATTTTGAAAATGTTAGTTTTTATTTATGAATAAAAAAAGTACTTAATAATTATAATAAATATTTAGAAAAATAAAATAATAGCATGTTTTAGTAAGTTACAGTTTGGTTTGGTGAAAAAATAATATTCAGTAAGACGTTTTAACATTATAACTTGGAGATTATGAAAGATTAAAAATTATCAAGAAAAGCTTAGTGCATATTTAATTTTCATTAAAATAGTGCAGTTTTACTTAAGTTTTGGTTTTATTTGACCCAGAAGCCAACAGCCACAATGGACTAAATTATACTTAACTAAACAAAAATAAAGATTTAAAGCTGTATTTATTTACTTTTTTATTTAGTTTTAGTAATAAATTTATTATGTAGACCCTATTTTTATTAAAATTCTTAAAAAGTTAAAAACTATCCATTCAAATTATGCTGATTTGTGGTAAAATTCAGAAGCGCTTTCAATTGATTCTTATTTTCTAATCCATTTTTTTAATAATTTATCAAAAATATAATGTTATTTCTTAATTTCGAACATAAGTAAAATAATTATTTCGAAAGAAAAAGTCACTTGCAAAGTCAGTTGACATCATAGGTAAAATAAAATTACACTGTAAGAAATTTTTAAAATTACTAATTTTTCGATTGCAATTTTTTGTTTAAAAAATTATGCTACCAATTACAAAAAGTATTAAACGTTTAAGAAAAAACAAGAGTTTTTCAAATTTTCAACAAACTAAAATTTATTATTAAAATTCAGTTTCACGTGGCCACAACTCCAAAACAACAGCTAGTTAAAAAGTTTTGTTTAGTCAGATTATTAGCTTATTGGGTATAATAATATAATCAATAGTATCAATTTCAAATTGGTAGCTTTAACAATGACTCCAAAAAATGCCATGTATGTCTTAGATGGCCCGTCCTGTATAATCGTAAAAATAATTTTTATTTTCCGAACTATTTACTTTAGATGATCAATACCATTTAGTTTAGATTAATGAGGAGTAAAGAACTCATTGTTTGTTTAACGAGTAAAATTTGTATATATGTAGTATTTCTGGTGCATTCAGTAAATGAATTTACTTATCAACATACTGGAATAATTATTGATAACAGTTAATAAAAATTGTTTGCCATTCATAAACTAAAAAAGTGAATCAACTTTATTGTTAAGTTTATTTAATAAAAGTCTAGCAAAAAAAAAAATTAAATTCCTAAGTGACATCATGGAGACGGCATTTGTAAACATGTTATTCTTAGATACTATTTCAAAGGGTGGAAAATTTCAAAATCTCAACAAAACCTTATATATTCTCAGAAAACTACGGAACCATTAGCCTACTTTTCAGCCGGCTGGAAGGCTAGGCTACAGACTAGTAAAGATTTCCAAAAAAAAAAAAAATCCTAACAGACTTTAAATTTTCATAGAAGATATAAATATTCTTCCGCATGAACAACTTGAATTTAGAACGCGTTAAAAAGTAAATATTCCACTTCATACAAACGTAATAAACATCATATGTATATTATATCTATTTAGTTGGTATGTAGATCCGAATTTGAAAAAGTTTGGCATCCAAATTAAAATAAACAATAAACTAAACATACAGAAATACTTCATAAAGAAAAACATAAGAAAAAACGAGAAGTGGCAGAGATGATATATATAAAAAAAGAAGCAAACACAATTAATAGAAAAATAGACATAGAAGGCCTGAATGGCATATATTACAACATCATAAATATATAACAATAAACTGGCCCTTTGACCCTACGAACGGCCCAGTAAAATGAAAGAAGAAGAAGAAGATTAAAATTAAATGACGTCTCTATTTTTGCAATTTTTCGACTGATGTATTCTTATGTATAAAACCACTACAAGCACTAAAAATGCTATGGCATAATCAAAATTTGACTAAAACCAAAGCTTAACAATTTATTGTAAGTAAATTAAAAACTAACCTAAAACATATAAAAAAAAAAAGATACAAACTTAATGTCTATTGTACACATTTATTTATTTATTTTATTTTGTATTATTTTGTAGTTTATTGTTGAAAACGATTCAAACAAGAATCGAAACGTCCAAATAATAAATTAAAAAAACAAGTTTTATGGTTGTTTAAAAGCCCGACACCCAAAAACCACCACACAATAAACAATAAACAATAAACTTGATCATCTGGCTCCCCATTTTTTAATAAAAAATCTTTTCCCAGCGCATATAACTAAAAAAACTAAGGATATTAGGACATTACAAAATCACTAAAGTAAATGATTTTGTAATATACTAATATCCTTTATTATGTTCATAATATTCAGGGATGTTCCGAGGTTCTTACCGTGAAGCTAAAATTTACCGGCTGAAAGCAATTTTTCCGAGTTACATCATTTCTTCTCCCCCAGAAAAAACTAATGACTAAAAAAAGCTCCTTACTCTCAAAAATATCTCTGATATGTTAGTACAAAAAAGTTCATCGCTTTTAAAACCATTACTTAAACAATTATAATAATTATACCCGAAAAAAAAAAACTATTGACAAAAAAAAAGGAAGATAAAAGTCTCTGCAGACTGGCAAAGATTTTCTTTTTGAAAAATCAAAAAACCCCTAAACACTTTGATTACTGAGAGTTAGGATGGAGTCTATTATCAGGTTTGTTTGTTGGGACTCCATATTTTTGCACTGACTTGCACTTTTCACCCAACCAAATAAGTAATGTATTTGTTTTTTTAATTCTTTAACATAAAAAATAACTATCTTTAACTGTAAAGTGCAACTTGCACTGTGCAGAAACCAACGAACAAACTTAGTAACACCATTTTAAGAACAGAGAAGGAGATAAAACCAAAAAAGAGTTATTAAAATTGCTTCAGCACTTACTGAGATATTGGCTTGTGTACTCAAAGTTGAATCACCTTATACAGTAGGGTGGGTCAAAAAAACCGACTATTTTTTTTACTTTATACTCTGAAAAATCGGTTGCTAGACACCTCTAGAAAATTCTCACCAAATATGAGCTCTTAATTTTGATAAAAAGGTTCTGCGCTTTTCAATTTTCCATTTTTTCCTCAGTATTAGAAACAAAAATTCATCTCTTTGACAACTGTTCGTTAAAAAGTATCTCTCCTCATATTCTTGTAGGAAATCGAACGCTCTACAAATTACAATTTTTTCGTAAACCTCACCGTTTAAAAGATATCAAAGTTTAAAGTTTGATTATTTTAAGAAACATTTCTGTTTTGCTTATGAATTTTATAACTCGCTTACAAAAAATTGTTATGAACTGCGCAATTCATAGTTTTGTAGGAAATTAACTGCTCTACAAAAATGGTTTCCTATGATTTGTCGATTAAATTAAGCGTTTAAAAGATATTTATCTTCAAACTTCAATGCATACTAATTTTAATATTTTTTGATGAATAATTCGAAAAATTTCAATTTAATTTACGAGTTTCACGAAAATTTATACAAATTTGAGTTCCTATGAAAAGAGAAATGTTTTAAACTATTTGTCTCGTTTTTGTTTTAGTCCTACGTATGTTTGGTTATATTGTCAATGATTTATTAAATTTTGAAAAAAATAACGTTTTAGTTATGAATTAAATATGAAAAGTATTGATTTTGAAGAAAAAAAAATGTTCACGTATACGAGATGATGAAAACGTGATACAAAATGGATAGATAAGCACTAAAGATAAGTTGAGAATAAGAAACATAGGTGGCGTTAGTTTCACAAGACAAACATAAGAAGTAATGGGATTCAAAACAAAAATTCCCTCGAATATAAAATTTTTAGTATATTTTGTGGAGAAAAGTTTTAAAATACGCTCTGAACAAACGCCATAAAAAAATAAAAACTTGATCGGGATTTTAAGTTATTATAAAGATAAATTTTATGAAAATATTATTAAAATAAAAAAGTTTCAAATGAATTTTCGAAAGGGAAACTTCTATAAGAGTTACTCTTACGATAGAAACTCAAATTTGTATAAATTTTTGTGAAACTCCTAAATTAAATTGAAGTTTTTCGAATTATTCATCAAAAACTATTAAAATTAGTAAGCATTGAGTTTGACGATGAATATCTCTTAAACGCTTAATTTAATCGACAAATCATAACAAACCAGTTTGTAGAGCAGTTAATTTCCTACAAAACTATGAATTGCGCAATTCATAACAATTTTTTGTAAGCGAGTTATAAAATTCATAAGCAAAACAGAAATGTCTCTTAAAATAATCAAACTTTAAACTTTGATATCTTTTAAACGGTGAGGTTTACGAAAAAATTGTAAGAGACCTTTTTTGTAGAGCGTTCGATTTCCTACAAGAATATGAGGAGAGATATTTTTTAACGAACAGTTGTCAAAGAGATATGAATTTTTGTTTCTAATACTGAGGAAAAAATGGAAAATTGTAAAGCGGAGAAACTTTTTATCAAAATTAAGAGCTCATATTTGGTGAGAATTTTCTAGAGGTGTCTAGCAACCGATTTTTCAGAGTATAAAGTAAAAAAAAATAGTCGTTTTGTTTGACCCACCTTATTATACAGAGTTATGTAAAACACATGAATAAAGCAGTCAAATTTGGTAACAATTTTATGTGATTCTGGACAAAAGATCTGAACAAGACTTTGCTCAGGTCTTTACAAAGTAGTAAATTGAATAACAGTAAAAGAATTCAATACCTATTCGCTAAACCTGAAACCAAAAAGTATTCCCATTGATGTGTGAGGTAAGATACGCTAAATAGGGCAAGTATTTAGTTACAAATGCCATTCTGCGTATATTCTAATGCCACTTTTTATTCAATTTTATCATTTGATCTGCTCTCCATATACGGCGCTTAGTTACACTTTGCAAATACGTGTAAAGCTCACTGTCAAAATTCGCAGTGTAATAAATGGTTTACCTAGACATTAACACTAAGAATTCGACCAACGAGATGTCAGAATTATATTACTTATTTGATTTCATTGGTTAAACTCTCAAATTAGTTTAGTGTAAATTAATAGATAAGCTAACCTTCAATTTATATTTGAAAAATATAAGTTAAAATTTTTCGGATTTTATTTTAAATTAAAAGCAAAAGCTTAATTTTCTTAATGGGATAAGTATTTGAGTAAAAAGTAAATCTTAAGGAATAGGTATTTTGAAAAAAGATGTTCTTCTTTTTTTGGTGCATGTATATGCTCCTAGAAAGAAATTCTCTTTTCCTGTTACATGTTACATGTTTCTTTAACCTCGTACTATTCTACTTAATTAAGCATCCCCTAAGTCCAGGGCTTGTGTGGGCTAGTAGTAGAGGGAACCACCGGCTTATACTGACTTTCGAACCAGTTTTTATAGGGAGTGTCACTTACGACTTCGCCAAATTTCAATTATTAATTAACTGAAAAAGTCAAATCGGCGCCAGTGAGAATCGAACTCACGCTAGTAGGCCTGCTATGCATACGCGCTAGCCACTACGCTATGCCTCCCGTTAACTACGCTATGCCTCCCATGTTCTGAAGTTGGCGTTAAGATCCACTATTGTGGATGAGAATTGCAGGGAAAATTGTTTCTAGTTTGTTGCTGAAAATTGCTGTTTACTAAATTGTAAAATATATATAAAATTTCCAAAATTTCACTAAATATAGTATATTCTCGGCAACGATACAGGTAAAGTTCCAATAACAATATCTATACGTATAGGTAAAATGAGAATTCTGGTACGGATGAGCGGATATATTTTCTTTCTTTTTTTAGAGTGCAGTCCTGCAAAATTCCGTAACGGAAAATTGTCACAACTAAACTAAGATAAAATATTTCAAAAAATAAAACAAAACTTGAAGTCTTTTCCACAGTTTTTTAAATAATTATATTTCTATTTCGACTGGCTACATATGTTTCATCCCTAAACAATATGGGACATCTTCAGGCCATATACTAAAAATAGTGAAAAGAAAGTAAACCTGATATTAAAAACATGGATAATAATTTAATATTTTGAGGTTATGTTTACCTACCTCAAAATATTAAATTATTATCCATGTTTTTACTATCAAGTTGACTTTCTTTTCACTATTTTTAGTATGTGGCCTGAATATGTCCCATATTGTTTAGGGATGAAACATAAATAAAAGTCGAAATAGAAATATAATTATTTAAAAAATTGTGGAGAAGACTTCAAGTTTTGTTTTATTTTTTGAAATATTTTACTCCACTTTAAGAATGGACAATACATTAGGGGCTATCCATATATTGGCCAAAATTCATACATTTCATATCCCGTTTCTCGCGTTATTAAAGGCTGTAGAGATTTCATGTTTTGGCTGCCTCCCTCAAATAGGGGGTGTTAGTGGGGGGTAGCCAAAATATAAACTCCCTACAGCCTTTAATAACGCGAGAACCGGGGTGTGAAGTGTATGAATTTTGGTCAATTTGCGTTACGTAATATATGGACAGCCTCTTATTTAAGATAAAATATTAAATTTTATATAATCAGGGGTACCATTTTACAATATACAAATTTTTCCTTAACAGGGCCCTGGCTACCCTGAAGCTTTGGGTCCGTTTGATTATTACGTAAAGCACTTTTTGGGCAATTTTACTGCCTTTCCTATACTATTAGCATTGAGGTAAAGCTGGTGTTTACCCCCAGATGCATTACGTAATACTTGCACGAGTTCCATTGCATTTACTATGCATTTTTCCAACGACGCGAGTTTTGAAATGACTTGTATATGTGTAATTGTATTTAAATATATAAAATATACATGCTGTCTGTACACCGGCATGGGCACTTGTGTTAGTTGTTTATCATATCACCCTCCTGGGAAATCTATTGATTGAAATTTTAGTATCGGCCCCGCGACATTTGCGTATATATGTATTACTCGCAGGTATACAAATTCACTTCCTAGAGCACCAGACATAAATACAAATGGGAATCATAAAAATATCTAGTAGATATACAAGACATGGTGAATAGAGTAATAAGTTTTTTACAAAATAAATAAATAAATAGTGTGGGATGGTACTTTCTAGTCATACCCACTGTAGTTTTGACATAACACCTGGAACTTAACCTTCCAATTTGGATGAAATTTTGCATATATTCATGAAATAACTGTAAAATTATTACAAAAACAGTTTTCGAAGAATTAGGGTGGGTTATTTTCTCAAGCAAAAATATTTTAATTCTCGTTTTTGCGTCAAATACTTTTTATATCCAGTAGGTATAAGACCATATTTAGGGGAAAACTTTTTATCAAAATATATTTTAATTTTACTGAAATAGGTACAATAAATATAAAATTTGGAAAGAGTAAACAGAAAATACCGTTGACACGCATTTCGACTCATCACATCTCTACTCACACACATCTCTACTCACAAACATGTCTACTCACACATATCTCTACTCAAACACATCTCTACTCACACATATCTCTACTCACACAAATCTCTACTCATTGTCATATACTTTGATATTTATTTAATTAGAACTAGGATACCCTGGCTGAACAAAGCACTAATCTAAATTATTTATTATTTTTTTTTTGTAATTCAGCTTATAAGTTTGTTTATTGCCTCCAATTTATTATGAGGTATATTACTACTAATAGTAACATGGAATTAGGTAAAATTTGTTTCCAATAAATAAACTTATAAGCTAATCTACGAAAAAAATTATTAAATAAAATTTAGTTAGTGTTTTATTCTGTCACGGTATCCTAGTTTTAATCAAATAAATGTCAAAGTATATGACAATGAGTAGAGTTGTGTGAGAGTAGAGATGTGTGTGAGTAGATATGTGGGT
The DNA here is from genome assembly GCA_958510825.1 of Brachypterus glaber. Lineage (NCBI taxonomy): Eukaryota > Metazoa > Arthropoda > Insecta > Coleoptera > Kateretidae > Brachypterus > Brachypterus glaber. The sequence goes on from OY294045.1 coordinate 41,135,611, forward strand.
GAGTAGAGATGTGTGTGAGTAGAGATGTGTGTGAGTAGAGATGTGCGTGAGTAGAGATGTGATAAGTAAAGATGTACGTCACCCAAAAATAAAAGTGGCTGATTTTTGAACCAATAAAATAATTAATAAGTCTGAAGCCATATTTGAGTTCAGAGGACAACTTTTTTGATCCATATTAAAAAAAGTAAGCAAAAAAATCATATATTTTACCGGGTCTCCTTTCCCAGACTGGGAATTCCAGTCATAATGGAGGTTGGGATGAAGGAGCTTCTCTCCTAGCAGCTTCTTTGCAAAACATTTGTTGTTTGTTGGCATAACAGTATTTTAAATCTGTAGTCTATTGCCTATATTATATACAATAACGTCTTTATTCCTCAGATAATAATTATTAAATATTTATAATGTGCACATCCTGTAAAGACAATCCCAATACACTTTTTTATCAGAACCCTTTATTTATTTATTGTAAATTATCACTTATAGATATTTACAATAAAGATTGCACATGTGTGTTAAATGAACAGATAACATTTAAAATACACGTTTCATAAGGGGTTAAAGGAACAAAAAATTTGTTTATATTTGGGGAAAAAAAGTAACAAATTGGATCGAAATTTTATATTGTCAAATTTAAATACAGGCAATTTAAGAAAAAAATTATAAAGGTGTAAATTAAAACTTTGTCATCATTGAAACAAACGCCATAAAAGGGATCGTTTGTTTTTTATGAAACTTTAGACTATAAGGTTTTTGGGATCGCTAAACGCAAATTCAGTGTCAAAATTTTAAAATTCGAAATGGCAGATCTAATATGGCTGACCTTTTTTAACAAGTTGAGCTATTATTACAAAAATTGGTCCTGGTCGTACTTGCTTAAGGTCGTTGAAACTGAATCTTATGTTAAAATTATAAAATTATAACAAAATTGCTGATCAGATATGGTAATTTTAAAAATTATAAGTATTTTATTTAATTCTCTTATTTTAAAATTTAAAAATCCTATAAAAATAGTCTAGGAGCAGAAAAAGTGTTTATTTAAATCTTTATTAAAATATCCTTTTTCATTTTCTTATAGGCCGAATAGTTTGCAAGATATAGAAGCCCAAAGATTTTGAGCTGCAATATTGTCATCATTTTTACAAATTTAGGTCAGGTATGAGTATGAGTAAGCATATCGCCAAAAATGGCGTTAATGAACCCTATATGAAACGTGTACTCTTCATTTGTGGTATTTAGGAGAATCATAAATCATGTATAAAACGTAATTTTATTGAGACAAATATTAGCACATTAAAATGTATACAGTTTAGTGACTTGATGACATACAATTTTATATTTTAGGTTAAAATCATAAAGCATTAAATATCTAATTTTCACGGGTTGATTTAGAAATAAGTTACAAAATTTTTATTTTTAATCTAAAAACATATAGAGGGCTTCATAACATTGGGGCGTATTGTACATTTTTTTTTTTTTTTGATTTTGATATTTTGATGGTTTTAAGTTTGTATATGTCATGAGAATTTGTAAATATTTTCAACAAGTTATTTACGGCCAGCTGAATTGTACATGTCTTAAAGTACATTCCAAATTTCCAAATCGCCAGGTTCTGGATCCGGTTTCTTTGGGTCCTAGAAGCACCACCTTTCAAAGGACCTCTTTGCTAGAATAGGCGTTACATATTTTTAAAATAGTTTTCAATAAGGGAAGGTTCAAATATTACATAACGCAAAATTTGGCCATTTTTATATATATATTAATTTTTAAAAAATGAAATGTAAGTAATTTTTTCTGAAAAAACAAGTTCAACGGAGTTTTCGATTTTTTTTGTGTTCCCCAATTCTTTTTAGTTTTACTAGGCTTCGGGCTCTAATCAAGATTGATTTTCTCTGAAAATTTGGTGGGATTTTTCTTTATTGAATTTTTGCGCAGACAAGAATTCCTGACAGAGTTGGACAAGTTGCTTAAAATATAAGGCACATTTGTATTTTTTTGCATTTTAGATAACATTTTCAATTTTTCGGAATTAAACGTACAGTGAGGTACAAAATTCTCCCCACCCCACCCTTGATGAGATATCCTCTTCTCCTGTGAAGCTGCGAGGAGTATAATAAAGCTTATTACAAAATAAATGACGTAGGAAAATTTACAATTTTCTTTTTTATAAAAACGAATAATACAAATAATAAAATTTTAATTAAATTAAAATTAAATTTTGTATTGCGACTTTATAAATATTTAAATAATATTTAAAACATAATTGCGTTTTAAAATGATTTCAGGTATACCTACAGATTCAATGTTTATTTTAAATAAAAGTATATGTATAATAAATTCAAGCTAAATATGTATTGTTAAAATAGTTTTTATAGGACCTATAATAATTATGATTTGTTTTTTTTAGGGTGTTTTTTATAAAAGCAATCTCAAAAACCCCTATATGGCAATTTTCAATTTTTTCTATCACGAGCGAGAACTTTTTGTAACATACCTGTATGCCAAATTTCAAGTATTTCACTTAAAGCCCACAAGATTTCCCGGACAGACTGATCGACCGAGCGAATTTTTTTTTTTGCTTGAAATTGATTTATATCGACATAAAACGTCATAAAACGCAAAAATACGAAAAAAAAAAAAATTTTGCACGAATACAAGGCTTTCCGAAATTTTGAAAATTTTGAAAATGGGAAAGCAATTAAATATATTTTTACATCGGCACTTAGTGATACTAAGAGTGCCGATGTATTGAAATCTTCAGCGAAAAGTCAAAATCTAAAAAAAATTTTCGTCGATCTGTCTGTGTCTGTCTGTCTGTCTGTCTGTAAACTCGATAACTTCATTTCTAGAAAAGATATCGACAAGCGGTCTTTTGAATATTGTTTCTTATCGTATTTCAAAGAGCTGATTAGATTTTGGGGGTAAACTATTGGGGGTAAGGGGGTAAGAATGGGGTAAAACTCCTATTTTTAGCATTTTTTGTTTATAATTAAGGCAATTATTATTGTATTTTATTAATTTTGCACTTATATGAAAGATAATTTTAAGGTGGTCAAAAAATGTTACTAACTATTTTTTCCTAAAATGCATTTTTTTGAGCTATTGGCGTTTAAAGCAGTAAAACGTTTTATCAGCATGTCTCACTTTTAAGTGAAAGCTGTTTTAAGCCCTATAAAAAATGTTATATACAGTTTTTTCTAGAATATAAAGTTTTGGAGATACAGACTTTCAAACTTTAATAAATTATGCAACACGCAGGTGTATTAATGGTTGCCTATTCAAACAACTTCCTATTTCATAACGTTTTAAATTAGTGCCTAGTGGCGATGTTTTGACAAGGTACTTGCAACTTTTCAGCTGGTTCTGGAATGTTTAAGAAGGCTTAAAACGGAAAATAAGGTTATAGTTTTAGCTTTTATTAAAAAACAGGTGAACCAACGGACAGCTTTTTATCATTGCAGTGTATTTATTTATTAAGATATCAAAAAATTCAATTTATTTTAAAATGATGAGCTGCAGTCAATAAGGGGTATTTTTAATTCAGGCAAGTTTACCCACCTGGAAATTATTTACTTAGTATTTAATTTCATTATGATTTTTTAAAACTTTTATTTGTTAAATAAACCATGAAACATTACCTACCCTTTAAGTATATATTTTTTTGGGATTTGCAACAAGACCCTTTTATTGATTTTTTTTACTTTACATTCATTGAAATATTTACATGGGGCTTAAATAAATAGAACTTTTAATGTAATTTAATTTTAAACTTTTAACAAAGCATGTTTTTTTTGCTATTAAGTATACCTATTTTTTATCTTAATATTTTTAATTTAAGAAATGTATTTTTATTTACAGGTACTTATTATCCTCTTCAGAGTACGCATGCGCTAGAAAAGTATAATACGATACTCTTGAATTTCCAAAAATTGTCAAAACACGTCATAAACAAAATATTTTAGATACATTTCATTAAAAATAAGTAACAAAAAATTACAGGAAAAATCAAAAAGTCCAAAATTTTCAAAATTTGCGTTAGGTAATAGTTGAACGTTCCCTAATTTTTCAAAAAAAATTATTTATAAAAAACCTTATCTTCATATTTAAAATCAAATGGACGGGAAACCGTGAACAGTACCATTTAATCTTTTTTTGGGATTCATCAGCACTGTGTATCCTGTATGTTGTTAATATTAAATAAAACGTAAGACAGATATAAAAGCATGGTGTCTACTTATTAATGTGGTCATAATTATCTGTTCACTTGTTCCCAAAAGACATATCGCCACAGTTTAGGGTGTACAGTAACTTCCATTTAAAATCCCACGGACCCACTATGGGACGAACCGGGCCGTAAGCCGGACATCATACTTTTCTTGGAAACGATAACTGGGATTTTGATAAAATTTGGTATGCAGCCATTTTTAGGTACGACAAAGCATTTTAACTAGGTTTCGTTTTTGGGAAAAAATCTGGAAATCTGGAAAACTTAAAAAAAATTAAATTAATTTTTCTTTTATATGGTTAATTACCATTTAGTGTACAACAAATATATTTAGCTATGTATTTAATACGGTTTGGAAAAAATCTGCAAAATGTGTGTAACTTGTAAAATTATAATTGTAGCTAATAAATTTGGCTTTTTCGAGAAAAAGTAAAACATTTAGCCAAGTATTGAGTATGAAAAAATTGTCGAAAATTTTCGTTTGGACTTTTCAGATTATTCGTTCTTGAGTTATCTTGTCCACAAAAAAGTAACATGGCACGGACAGACGGGCGGATGAACAGAGGCTTACGTGCTGTGAATAGTATAATAACGTAATTTCCCAATAAATTTATCCACCACAAAGAATATCTGTAAAAGTCTATGTAAAAAGTAATTTTTTTTTAGTTGTTTTTTAACACAAAAATTTAAATTAAAGGGGTTCTGGGGTCTTCTGGGGTCTGATCTCTACATCATTTTTTTCCTTACTTAGTCCACTATATTGTAGTAATAACAAATGTGCGGGACTTTGCGGGACTTTGCGGGACTTTAACGAAAAACATTTAAATGTCGGAAAATTTAAAAAAATACGATAAAACAAAAAATAGTAGATGTACATAATATTTTATTTTTTTATATAATACACTTTAATGTTGTTATTATTAAGCAATTAATAGGAAAAGATTATATTGTATGATAAGAAAAAAAAAGACTACAAATTTTCGTAGGCATAATTTAGACATAAGCGCCTGCACTCAATGTATAATATGATTAAATATAATAAAACCAAATTTAAACCCCTATTTTTGAATTTTTGTTTTTTACCCGATGTCCAACCTATGGCCCGGTTCGTTCCATAGTGGGACCTAAACTATAAAATGTATCTTTAGCCGGTTTAGCGGAGATAAATAAATTAAAAATTGACAGTCTATAAAAATATATATTCGTAACAAGATGTCGCATCAACCCCCTTTCAAAAACGATGATTTGGCAAAAGTTAATTCAACCCAAAAAAAAAGAATGGATAAAAAAATTAAATTAATTAAATATGTATAATATTAATTATATACTTCGATATTGGACAAAAGTAGATAGTTCGCATAAATTATTCGTGTGCTTGGAGACAAAATTTTGCCTTTGCCTTGCCTAATGTGCAAGAAAACAAAAAGTCCAATCTTATTTTGACTTCCAACATCGTTCATTTACGGAAAAAATGGCAGTTGTATAATAAAACAAGGCGTGAAGATATGTAATCCTTCGCACTCCATTATATACTCTTCATAGTGGAAGATATCCGAAAATAAATTAAAATGTGAAATTCCTATATTTTTGGACCATATCCTTTTCTTTGTACAAACTTTATCAGATTGTTTTTCTGGCCGCACCATTATCAGAAATTTATTAAATGATTGGAATTTTACTAGTGTCAAATTTTGACATCTGATTAAAAATGTAAAAATATATTAAAATTTATTAAAATGCCTATACCTCGAAAACTAATAGTCCTACGATAAAAATGATCACATATGTTTTTGTACATTATTTTCATTTATGCAAAAAAATCCTGCTGTAAATAATAAGTGAGATATCGCTAAAAGTCCAGAATCGTTTGGTGAAAGAATTGTTTAAACCGGATATTCCGTTCAAAAGTTATACGGTTTACATACAGACCGACAGACTAAAATTTTTTTATCGCCCACTTTTTTCACATTTTCATGACAGTCTCAAGCCGAAAATTGATTTTACGGGTATTTCCACCCGTAAAATAAAAAAAGCAAAAAATAGCAGTTGTCGGTGATGGGCCTCGAACCTGGAGCGGTCGGGTGATAGCCGTACAACATACCTTAACGTCCATTTGCGCCATAACTTTTTTAATTATGATGTGTTGTTTTTAAAAATTGGTATGAATGATCTTCAAAACAAAAGTATTTTTTTTTCTGAAAAAAATACGTCAATCCGACTTCTCTTTAGCTTTTTTCTATTTTTTTTAAAGTTTAACCCCCTATAACTTTTTTTTGGAAATTATATTCAAAAATAATAGGGATCTTCCACTCATATAACTTTATTCTTTCTGCAAATTTCGAGTCGATCGGATAATTCGTTCTAGAGTTATCGCGTACACAAAAAACGTGACATCGAATAGATGGATATTTTTAATGTTAATTTTTCATGAAATACATTTCTATCCAAGAATATTTATTCTAGGACGTTTTTTGATGATTTTGGAAAATTCGAAACTACGGTATTGTACTCTTCTAGTGCGTAAACGAGCTGTATAATAACATAGTGGGCTATAAAGTATAACTTACAAAACATCTTTCCTCGTTACATTTGGGGTGCTTATCCTGTGGGATATTAAGATTCCTTCATAAAACTCATTTCTGTCACAAAAGAGCTAATTTAGAATTTAAATTTGATGTAAAAACATTAACTAACTCACATAATCTATTGAACGGTACATTTTGCGTGTATCATAGGTTTTTGGGCGGCAATGAAGATTTACATGCAAAATACATAATACAATAATAATCAGGCCTATTCACATGTACCATTGAAATCTATTCAATATTGACAAAAATTACAATCCCATGCAGTTTTAATACATGACCTTGCAATTTTCGTCAATATTGCCACAAATCTCAATATCAATGGTACGTGTGAATAGGCCTGAATGAAGGTATAGTAGTAAAAAACTAATTATATCTAGTTGACAAGTAAAATCATATAATACTCTACAGTGAGCTAATGTTTTATAGACTAAGAGCTGGTGATCATTTTTCCGGTTTCTTTGGGTGCTAGAAGCCTCTAAAAGCCTATTTTGAACTTAGAGAGTCATACACATTACATTTATTAAAATAAGATTAGGCTATGTTAACAGTTATGTATAAACTATTATTCTGCATGCCAAGAGATAAAAACAGTCTTAAAAAAGATCTTTTGAAATACATTTAATCAAAAATGTTAGTTATATAAAATTCTTATTTCATCTTAAATTAAATATATGCCACAGATACTTTTTAAGTACTGTTTTTACACCTTGTCCCCATTATTATTGTGTGTTACTATGAAAATAACTTAACACCTTCCCGCATACTCTGCCATTTATGGAACGAACCGTTTTTTTCATTATTTTTGGTGCTTACTATTAAACAAGTGACCAATAACTTTTTATTATGAATACTGAATCTGTTATAGGGTAGATACCCCAGTTATAGCCACCTTAAGAAAAATTCTGTTTTTATTTCTTTTTATTATGTTTCATTATAATGTTAAGGTTGCAAGTTTTGGTTTTTCTGAAATTCTCTAGTTTTAGCCACCCAAGCACCGGTTTTAGCCATAAAAATTCACCAGATATAGCCACCATGAAAAAAAACTAAAAAGATGTTAAAAATAAATTATTTATATTTTTGTAACAGTTTTAGAACATAAAATTTATAGTTTTTTAAAAATATATACTTCTTAATCAATATTTAAAATGTATTCGTTTTTTATAACATTTTTTCTTACATACATCTTTTCTTGGACAATTATCCGATAATTATAAATATTTATTAATTTTATTTATTTTTTATTTATTTGTTTAGAGTCTTTTTTGGATCTGAACCAGCTGGTAGTTTATACCATATTCGACACTATAAGCTTTACAAAAAAATTTACATGTATGTTACAATTTCACATTGTGACATGTTTAGTTTTCAGCTTCAGTCTTGAATCATTTGAGTCATTTTGATGGCTCGTTCTCGACTATATTTTGTATAATACTCCTCCTTTTTTAATTTAAATGTATTATTGGCTAATATTTAAAGGTGGTTTTCGCTAAAATCTTTATTATTTGTACAGTAATTTTGACACATTGATATTTTTTGACATTGGCTATAACTGGTACTACTTAGGTTCCAGTTTTAGCCAATTATGTGGCTATAGCTAGAAAGAGAAGCATAGTCATGGGAGGCATAGCGTAGTGGCTAGCGCGTATGCATAGCAAGTCTACTATCGTGAGTTCGATTCTCACTGGGGCCGATTTGCCTTTTTCAGTTAATTAATAATTGAAATTTGGCGAAGGCGATAAGCGAAACGGACACTCCCTAGAAACTGGTTCGAAAGTCAGTATAAGCCGGTGGTTCCCTCTACTACTAGCCCACACAAGTCCTGGACTTAGGGGATGCTTAATTAAGTAGAATAGTAAGAGGTTAAACAAACATGTAATGTAATGTAATAGTGTCCCAGTTATCGCCATGCAAATTTAAGAATAAATTCTGCAAAATATGTATTAAAATATTAATAAAGTAACTGTTTAATGACTTACCTTTAACTTGATATAAATGTTTTACGAATTTAATTTTACCTTTACCCTTATTTTTCTGGCGGTTTCTTAAAAAAAGTCATAAGAAATTACATTTTTTTCAAAATCAAAATTTTAAATAGGCGCTGTATTCGTTTCGCTACAGTTAAAACTTATTTAACATATTCTATTCTATTCTAACAAGGATTTTGCGTGTTAGCTGAAGACTGAATAACCTAAAAATTCAAAGTGAAATTAAAACTATTTGCAGGCTAATTGTGCAATATAAAAATAATTGTGTTATTATACAGGGTGATCAGTAACTGCCATGCCAAAATACAACTGTTTCTGTAACACCCTGTATAATAAGTATATCAAATTTATATAGGGTTATGCTAAATCGAACAAAACAAAAATAAAATAAGTCAAATTACCAACACTGCATCAGTATTTCATTGCTACCAATATTAATATAAAGCGAATAATATTTGAAAATAGGGTGACCCACCAAAATTTCAAATTGAAAAATTTGGCGGTCTCACCCATTAAATTTGTTGAGTATACTTCCTGATTTTTTTCAGAATTTTTGAAAAAAATCTAGAGGTCGCTCACAGCCATTTAAAAAAAGAATATGTTTCTTAAGTTTTTTTATTTATTTTTTTAAGGCCGAAGGATTTTTTATTTAAATCTTTTTAACATGACACGTTTTAAAGGGATAGTAAATGAATAACCTCAAAAAAAATCAGAATTATTTCTTTCAAAATGGCGGAGCTGTGCCCTTTTAACTTCGAAAATGCACTAGATTGCTTCATTTCTGATTTTTTATTAGGTTATTCATTTACTATGCCTTTATACCGGGCCGTGTTAAAAAGATTTAAATAAAAAATCTTTCGGACTTAAAAAAAATAAATAAAAAAACTTAAGAAACATATTCTTTTTTTAAATGGCTGTGAGCGACCTCTAGATTGTTTTCAAAAATTCTGAAAAAATTCAGGGATGATACTCTAACAACAATGAACAAATTTAAGGGGTGAGACCTTCAAATTTTTTAGTTTGAAATTTTGGTGGGTCACCCTATTGTCACATATTATTCGCTTTATATCAATATTGGTAGCAATGTAATACTGTTGCAGTGTTGGTAAGTTGACTTATTTTATTTTTGTTTTGTTCGATTTAGCATAACCCTATATAAATTTGATATACTTATTATACAGGGTGTTACAGAAACAGTTGTATTTTGGCATGGCAGTTACTGATCACCCTGTATAATAACACAATTATTTTTATATTGCACAATTAGCCTGGCCGATTATATATCGAAAAATATAAAACCAAATTTTTCAGTTTGAAATTTTCGTGGGTCACCCTAATGTGACAATGCTATCAAGTTCTAAACAAATAGCTCTTTTAAATATTACGAATAAAATAATCTTTATAATGAATATTTTGCACTATGCATTTTTTGTTATTTTTGGACAGATGATAAAATATGTCATTCAGTCTGGTATGAAGGCAAATATTTTCAATTCGCATTTCTGTCAGGAGCGTGAAAAGGGTTGACTATAAAAGCAACAATGTTTATACACCTAACCGTAACTGGATGAACATTAATGATGTAATTTCCAGAATAAATCCCTGTGCATTCATTCCATTATAAAAATTTGGGCTAATCCACTAAGATAGTAAGTCACCAATGAAAAAGAGCTCAGAGACTATATATGATCCAAACGCACAATATTCATTTTCTTTTTCTACAACATGCTATTTTTTTATAATAGTGAAGAGTGGCTATTATAATAGCCAGTACTCGGCGAATTTCCAGTACTGGCATAGCCGCGCCGACTCTAGCATTGACGCGAGGTTTTAAATATTTAAATTTTTATTTCTTTTTATCCTGATTTTTATTTTAATGATTAAAATAGTAAGGTGGGAAAAAAGTTATAGATAAATAAAAAAATAAAAACTTGCGTATTCTTAAAAGATAAAAATCGAATGTCGGTTTTTTCTTTGAAAATCATCGATATATATATACATATGTATAGTCAATATTGTTGTGTGTAACAAATAAGTCTTCAAATGTTTTGATTTAGTGACCTTTATAAAAATTTCCCTCATAATTCGGCAAAATTATTCTGTAAGCCTATGTTTCTGTGTTTATTTTCAACGTTGATGAGTAACTGAATTTACGCCGACTAGTGATAATAGCTGCTACAATTGTTATACTACGTTATGCATATAAGTAAATATTATCTTTTCTAAATTTTTTGTAATATGGCGAATCTAATATCGTGTACTTTTAAATTGTATACACCCAGTATTATAAAAAGTTAAGATATTGTTTTATTATTTAAAATACAACAATACAATGTAACTATATTTTGAAAATACAAGAATGTTAATTTTTAGCACAAACATTTTGGATCTTACATAGAAGATAAATTATATATCTTTTAAATGATAAGGGACCTTTAAAAAATAGACGTTGTGCTTGTGTTTTTTTGAGCGAAGATTTATTTTAGTATATACTGACGTGATATGATTCGGTTTTCCTCGTGATTTCAATTTTTTTTCATTGCAGCATTTTTTTTTATTCAGATAATTTTAATGAAGTAAATTGAAAAATACATATTTTGAAATGAGTTTTTAAATACGTCAAAATTATTGTAAAAGCTTTTTAATTATTATTTGGAAAATATTGCATTAAATCCAAGGGATCTATTTTAATGGATTAGAAGAATATATTATTTATTGAAGATTTATACTGATTTGCAGAAGAAATGCAATATATCTCCTTTTGGATTCAAGAAAGTATTATAGAGGAAAATATACCTTTTAATTTATTTTATTATTTATGTTAATTAAATTTATTTTACAACTCGAATATTATACCTTAAAGGTATAAACTACCGTTTGAAAAAGGTCCCCGAACAAGTATAAACAATAAACTAAACTAAACTAAACCAAACTAAACTAAACTTGTGTTTTTCATGTTTATCCTATTTTTTTTCTGAATTATAATTGTATGTTAATATAAAAAATGTGTATTTTAATACTTTTAATTTTAGAATTCTAAAATATAAAAGTAAAGTGTGAAGTCTTGTTATATTTTAAAGAATAAAATTATTAACTGTATACTATACATGTACTAAAAGACCAAACCAACCTGTACATTTTAAAGTATATATTCCAAGGAAATTAAATATAAAGCAAAACTCGCAACAATCTTTTATTTCACAAGGATATGCCCTTAGTATACGGTCCACATACCATATTTAACCAAATCCCGAGATATAGCATGACTCATGGCCCAGGAGAAACGAGTCCCTTAGGTGGTCCCATGTGCTAGAACTTATAGCAGGATCATCGGTCTCTTGGAATGCTCCTTATGAAAACTTGGGAGGTGAGTCAACACTCACCCCCTCGTTAATAAGAAAGAAAAGCAATGTAATCTAATAGATTTTGTTTAGCTGTATGTCGGGGTGAAAAAATTCGTTGAACTGTAAAAATACAAGCGGTAAAGAATACCGCCACATGGGTCCCAAATATTTAATTTTATCAGAATAAGAACGATAATCCCCTTGCGGTGATATCGTTTTTAATGTTGTATATATTATTTTCTTATTGGTTTATATGGGGTTTATCCTTCAAGGCAAAATTGATTTTATTACAAATAAAACGTATATTGGTATATGATACAAAACCTCTTAATGTTAAAGGAATATCATTTTGAACTTCAATGGCTTTTTTATTACAATGCATGTAACATGTGATGTAGAAGGTTTTCTATGTTTGTTTGAGAATTATTGTCATATATAGCTTGCTTACAAGATTTTGCTCAGTTATTTAAAGAGAACTCATTAATAAAAAATATAGCGAAGAAATAACTATTCTGTTTAGTAAACAGTGTTCACGTTACTAAAAAAACTCACAAACATTACGCTATCCTTAAAATCCCCCATATTTTTTCCTTAGTTTTTAATAATTAAACAAAAAAATATTTTTTCTACAAGCGTACTAAAATGTTTATATTTTATAACCTAACACACTAGTTAGAAGTGATCTATTTTTTTACAGTAAAAAAATGAGCTCATTGTTGTACGCCGTAAAAAAAGCTAGTTAGCAAAACCACCACAAGCGGCAGCACTCTTTGACTTTGATGACAGCCATACTTCAAACTGTTTGTTTATTATGTAAACAGGTGGTTGACTCGAGATTCTTTGCAAAAACCTTGTGTGAAATTAATTAAAAATTATTGAAAAAGAATATATGGTTTATACACCTACAAATCTCTTCGAAATTGCAAATGCTATATTAAACAAGTTACCATCGAAATCGAGAAAAGTGTACTATTTAGCCTATGAAAAAAATTTAAAATGGGCTAAGGAAAGTTTAAGTTTATTTCGAAAGGGTTTTATTGGCCTATTTTAATAAAAAAAACATACTTTATTACTGAATAAATTAAATTCAAAAATTAATATTTAAAAAATATATATGCTTGAAGAAAAAATTTTATGTTTCACTCAGAGGAAAAGTGCTTTTTTTTACTCGTCTGTAGTTTCCGGACTCCGCTTCCCGTCGTCCGTAAATTCTACAGACTAGTAAAAAAAAAACTTTACTTTTCCTCTTAGTAAAACAATATACTATTTTTTGTTTGCCGAGGACCTTTTTATTGCTTTTGGCTAAACAGACGTTTCTTATGGAAACTGGCTTTCGGTCCAAAATTCTAAATTTTTAGTATGATGTAGATTTCATCTTTCTGGTCAAAAGGTTTCATTGACCCAACTTGATCTGATAATAGAAATATTTATAAAAAAATTGTACAAAAATAATAGAAAAAATTAAGTTTCATACATTTATTTCTATACACTGAGAATTCGTTATCCTAGTAAATACTAAAAGTTTTTGCCTATTTGGAACCCCAGACAACATTTGTTAAAAAGTTGTTACAGTAAAACAACGTTATTTTTTACTTACACTTACACGAATTCTTAGTGTTCACAAATAAATGTATGAAATTTTATTTTTTTTATAATTTTTGTACAATTTTTTTATAAATATTTCTATTAGAAAAAATATATAGCACAAAAAAAAATCAAAACATAAAAAGCTTATATGCTGTTAGCTGGATTTGAACCCGGAACCATTTATTAAGAGTCTTACGCCTTGAACTCTAATCTTGAATACAAATTAAGTTTTAGTGACTTGCCAACGCAAACCAAGAGTGGATCCTGCTAGTAGGAGGTCTACACATTATAAAACCATTAACAGTAAAATCTAAGGTCTACACATTATAAAATCATTGGCTGTTAAATCTGAGGTGCTCGGTTTCGAAAGATAATGGACTTTTTTCATCAGAAATGACCATAGTGGACCTAATAAAACTTTGTTTTATACTGTTTTAGAATATTCCATAAAAATTTTGGCCAGAGATTTTAAATCCGTTCACATAAATAGTCCATCAATTCTCAATTCAAAAAAAATAGTTGCAGATGTATTTGGTAGGTTATTTTCTAAAAAACAATGTAGTACAGTGTATTGAATATCTGTCATAATGTGTCAGAACAATACTTCCGTAATAATAAGCGTTTGACAAATAATTTGTTATTAATCGATACACTAATATGCATATTTTTTAAGAAAATAAGTTGCAAAAAACCTCAGTGATACTTTTTTCCAAAACGGAAATCAGTAGAGGGTGTCTGTGAATGGATTTAAATGCTCTTTTCAAAATTTATATAGAATAATAAATAAAATGAAGAACTATTAAGTCAACTGTGTTCATTTCTGATGAAAAAAGTCCATTATCTTCGGAAACCGAGCACCTCAGATTTAACTGCCAATGATTTTATAATGTGTAGACTTCCTACTAACAGGACTAACTGTTGTTGGCAAGTCACTAAAACTTGATTTGTATTCAAGATTGGCGTGCACTGCCACTACACATTGTGCATTGAAATATAGTTCTAAAGAAACTACATACAGTGCGGTCCAAAAGTCACTTTTGAACGAGTTGAGATATCGACTTCAAATTTAGAACTTTTAAATAAGACAACTTAAAATATCTTTTAGCATTTATTTGATATTTTCAGCCCTTAAAATGTGGGCAGGGGGGCATGGGGGGACATTTTTTTAAATGGAAAGGGGGGTCATGTGATACATCATTTTAAAGCTTATAAAATTCTTTTTTTAAACTAACATTTTTAAATTTTTTAAAAATGTTTTTTAAGGTTTTGATTTTTCAATGTTTTGTGGTAAAATATTCGATTTTTAAGTTTTTTTTTTATAAATTTTTATTTATGGCAACTAAAAATAGTTTAAAATTATAATTAACATTGTTTTATGATGAAATTTGGCATTTTTAAAAAATTTATGTTTTTTTTTGGAAAAATGACATTTTCAACCCCATTTTAAACCCAATTTTTTTTTTATTTAAAAATATGGAGTTAAATGGAGAATTGTATAAGCTTTAAAATGATGTATTATACGACCCCCCTTTCCATTAAAAAAAATGTGCCCATGCCCCCCTGCCCACATTTTAAGAGCTGAAAGTATTATATATATGCTAAAAGATAGTTTAAGTTGTCTTATTTAAAAGTTCCAAATTTGAAGTCGATATCTCAGCTGGTTCAAAAGTTAAGAGGGGGGGGGGGGTGACTTTTGGACCGCTCTGTATATAATTTATTTAATATATTTTTTTTTTTTTTCAAATAAATTACATTATTTTGAAAGATATATTTTTTTACTTCACTTTAATGTAAATTCTTTCATTTTATAGAAAATTATTAGAAAAATCTGACCGTTAATTATGTTGTTTTCATATCGCAGTGGCCCCTTCACCTTATTTTTAAAGATTTTCTTAATTTTTAGGTACCATTATTAAAAAAAAAAACATAATAATTTTAGTTTTTTACCTAAAACTCAAAAACTAGCCGTCAGATCAAGTTGGGTCAATGGAAGCTTTTGATCAGATAGATGAAATCTACAGCATACTAAAAATTTAGAATTTTTGCCCGAAAGCCAGTTTCCATAAGAAACGTGCCTGTCTGTTTGATGAGCTAATTTTGGAACCATTTTCCGTTTTTCTCGATCATCTCGTTTTTTTGAGGTATAGTGCACAGTGAATTTTTTGCCTATAGCTGTAGCAAAAAACAATTAAGGTTTAATTAAATTTAAAAATGCTTATTTCTATCCAATAGCACAAACAAACTGATGTTTCCGCCTATAGTCTTCTGGAAGCAGAGCAAGAAAGGGTAAATCATCCAGCATCATTTTTGTACAGTTTGCCAGAACACCTATTAATTATTCTTAAAACAAGCCAAAATACCTTTTCACAGTTTGCTAACGACCGATCATTAAAATCCCGTGAATATGTGAAGACATTTATTTTGATTAAACACGAAATATAACAATTAACATGGTAAAATTTAATTAGAAGGGTAGACTGGTAAACAATGGGACTCTTTGTTATTATTATGCATTATAAGCTAATGTATATACATAACCATAACTGGATGAGCATAAAGAGGGTAATTGTAGAAGTAACTCCATATCACCCCGTAATTTTCATTATTATTATCCTTTGCCCTGTGCAAATCTTCATATTGCGTGAGTCACCCCGTTGCAACGCGTGGACCTGTTCAACGCGTTTCAGGGCCGAAGCAGATACATTTTTAAGGCAAAATAATTCTTTGTTAAATAAATGTGGGTCGAACGCTCAATATGTTGTATAGAAATTAATTAATTTAAAGCTCACAAGCTTTAATTGACCTTTCTAACTATAATTATTATAATAAGTCAATTTGGATTATTTCACTTTAGGTCGTTTATGTTTAACCTATTTTAAGTAATTATAATAATTATATTTAAAATTATAATAAAACCTATCAACAAATGTAATTATAACGAAAATGAAAATAAAGTTTAGTGCCTTATAGACGGAAAACTATTAAAATCTATAAAGAAATTGCACTGCTCTATTACAGAATTTTCACAATCAATGAGAAAATCCCTACCAAAATGTCATATAGCTGCTATTTCAAGCTTTTTTGAGATCATCAGTGAGCATATATTGGTATGGTGGCCGTCTATAAGGCACTAAACTTTATTTTCATTTATAATTTGATTTGTCGTATCGGTACTAGCTGCTGGCTTCGAGACAAATTTATGTCCGCCTGTGTGTCTAGATATAGATAATTCTTATCAGATTACAGGTCTGCCAACATCTAATGTGTAGTGCTTTGTGCAAACATTAGATGGCGCCACCAATTTGTACGCTCTCGATACAGTTATACTTATTTTTGATAAGTATTTTAAATTTTCAACAGTCGGTGCGAAAGCCACCATAACAATATATGCTCACTGATGACCGCAAAAAAGCGTGAAATAGAAGCTATATGACATTTTGGTAGTGATTTTCTCATTAATTGTGAAAATTCTGTAGTAGAGCAGTGCAATTTCTTTGTAATTATAACATTATTTAACAAGTTTAATTATGGAATTAAAATACATTGTCATAAAAATATGATTGGCCACGCGAAAATGGATCTAAAACTATATGCTTAGAAATGTCCAGTGCAACTAAAAACCCGAACCATTTTTTTATTTTGAGGTACCTTTTCGCATGACAGCTTACAAATTTATGTTTGCTACAATATAATGTAAAATTACTTTTAAGTACTTAGAAGTACCGCGGAACTAGATGTACAAAATCTCTAGAGAGGGCCTCCTCTCGGCTTGACTCGATGTGTAAAAAAAAATAAAAGGCCTCTCATTTGGTTACGATTTGCATTTTGTAAAAAACACTAAAAAAAATATGTTACAATTATTGTACAAAGAATATTAGAACAATTCTTCTAATATTGTAGTCGTATTTTTTTCCTTTCCAGATTGTAGTCCGTCTCTGATCTTTTGGTTTCATAATTCTTTTCGTGGTAACAATACTAACACCCCTAATTTATTATTTGGCTAAATTTTGTTACCATCTGTACATCTATAATATAAAATTACAAAAGCTCTGGTAAAAAAGCATTATTTACGTTTTATGAAATTTAATGACTAATCGGTTTGGATTAGGCTTGATTTATCGATAGTTTATTTATTATTCAAATTAAAAAAGTGACTTGGAGATTTCATGTGCAAATAATAGCGAAAAATTGATTGAATTTATGGGTGTAATATTTCATTAATCTTAGTGTAAATAGCAATATATTTTTGCTCGTCCAAGAGGAAACGTATCACTTTGGCTGTCATTACCAATTTTTAAGTTATAATCTAAATGAGTTTTTTATGCTTTTGACTATGCAATGCACAGTATGCACAATATGTATACTGTGCATATAATACCTGAAAAATGTTGCATATAATACCTAAAAAATTTGTAAGGGATAAAATTTAATAATGGTATAAATTGGTTTAATAATTATAAATTAAAAAAAATATATTAAAAAAAGAAAAAATTGTCATAGTTATTCTTCATATTGTAATAAAAGATCAAATCCAAGAGGGTTGTACATACAGTTGATTAGCAACAATTTTATTATTCTTAGAGGGACCGTCGTTATTATTTATAGGGACCGTCGTTATTTTTTTATAGGGACCGTTGTTCTTAGCAATGGGACCACATTTTCTCAATTTAAAAATAAAATTAATATTTTTAATATAATATTTTTTATATTTCTCACTCCCCTTTTCATCCAATTGGCTTTCTCTAAGATTAATTTTAGGCATTATATTATTTTTTTGAGTTTGGAATATATTTATTTCTTTATTCTGAAAGAATTTTAAAAAGAACAATGTTAACAGAGTAAAAATTTGCATAATTTTTCAAATATGTAACGACGTTCCCTATGTTAGCAACAACGGTTCCTTTTCGTGGGGACCGTCGTTGCCTTTAGACACAATTAGTGGGATTTGGATCAAGGTCTTTGAGATCAGTTCCTGCAAATTTGAGGTTAGGTATTGTATATGTTATTGTACAAATCTAAAATGTTTAGTCTGAGATATAATTAAAAACAATTAAGATAATATTAGGGACAGGAGTTGTTCATTAAAAAAGTACGCATTAAAATAACATCGCTTAAACTAAATTTATTAAATGCATATTTACAATTAGAAGTATATACCGCTCTTAACACGTAATGAAAATACTTGGCACTGACTTCTACTAATAATTTTAACATACCACGATCGGCATTCTAGCAGTATCGGATTTTACTAATATAAGAAGCGCTCGATTTAAATTGGGAGACATAAGTTATTATTTTTTTAATTTAAACCATTATTAGATTTTCCAAGTACATAAGTCTTATGACGTAAGTTAACAGTTCTTAGATTAACTAAAAAATATTTTGCAAAGTTCAATTAAGGTAATCTACATACAAATATTGATTGTATGTCAAAAAAGGTTGCGGGAGACAAGGGACAGTCGTTACGTTTTTCAGGTTAATATATCAGATTTTCAAAACAGACGATATTTATAGAAGCTATTAATAACTGAGTATCAAAACCAGTTAATATTGAAGACATTTCATTAACTAAATTGCACAAGAAGTCCATATTTAAGTTTTTTTGAGCTAGAGATATATTTTCTCCCATTACTGAATTTTGTCCGGTAAAGGTGCCAGGTTCCACGTTTCATTTCATTGGTTAAATTCTTATATTAGTGTTAATTGTTGGGTATACTAACCCTTCATATTTTAATTAAAATTTTATGTAACTTGCTACCATTCAAAGTCTTACGTCGAACCACCCGTTAGTGGTACTATGTGCTTGAGACACACAAGTCTTCAACTTGCTACCATTCAAAGTCTCCAGATTAGGAGAGGTATGAGTAGTTGTCTACATCTAGAAATAGATGGCGCACAAGTCTACATCAATCTAATGGCTATATTCCTTTTGCGAGTAAAGTCTAAAAACGTTTTCTTAATCAGCGTGCAGAGTTGACTCTTGGTACTGAAGAGGGCCAGCAGCCCGAAACTGTCAGTCTACCAATATCACTCTGTACGATGATTAGAAAATAGATTGATGGAATAATAAAATTTTATGTATTTTATATTATTTTTATAAAAATTTAACAATATCAGACAATATTAAATAATATTATCTGATGTTGTTAACATGATGATAATTTACATTAGATTTTTGTATGTGCAGATTTATATTATATTAACATATAGTACATTTTTCTGATGAACAGAAATATTTCATGAATGTCTCAAATCCTAAAATTTAATTCTAAGGCTGCATTTAGGGTGAAGTTTTTGATTTGTCATTGATTAAGACTTATATTAGTACACTGATATATATACATATTTATATATCTATATCCAATTTTTTTTTTGTATAATTATGTATATTTTGTATTTATACATATATGTTTATCCCATAAATACAAATTATATTTAAATCATTTGGATAAGCTGACATTTCTTTTTGTTTTTCTGGAGGAAATTATATTTTATCGGGATTTTTTTTTGGGTTATGGAACACGCAAAAGTCTACAATGAAAAGTGGCTAATACTATTTTAATTAAAAAAGTTGGGAATTTTTGAGGAAATTTTAATTGAAAATAAACCTTTGAAAATATTACACTTACATTTTAAGTGTTTTAAGTTGTATTTTGTAATTTTAATTTTTGCTTCATAAAAAGTGGTATCACTGGGTTTTAATGTTTTGATTTATAAAGCCAAATTTAATGTAAAAATTAAAATTTTACTATGTCTATACAGGGTTATTCAGAAACAGGGTAAGCTAGCCCCTTTGAAAGTGACTAAAAAATTCTGTATTTATTTAATAACTCAGGAACCCTTTAGGGTATATCAATAAGGTTTTGCACTTGAACTAGTCTTAATAAGGCCCATCTTCGTATGTTATTTTCATGTACTTATTTCAACCAGGGGTGTGCGAAACGTGGCGGCCTTAGGGAGCGTTCAAGTATTACGTAACGCAAATTTTGATTATTTTTGACCCCCCCCCTGTAACGCTATTTTCCTATACCAACGCTCCAAAATGACCCCCACCCCCCCAGGAGCGTTACGTATTACTTGAACGTTCCCTTATCAGTTTTTTGTCCCAAAGTTTTTTCTTTGTAGCTTTTTTGGACTTTTTTGGAATATGATTCCTCAGGTCAAAATACATAAAACGGTACTGTTGTTGTAGTACTGTATGATTAACCGTTTTCGATAAAAATCCATTTGAAGGTGAAATTTCACGGTTTGAGGACGAAAAATTAAATACTAAAATGTTGAAAACTAAAATTTCAATGAAGCAGGGTTATTCTATATCAAAAACTAAGAAAATAATTTTCCATACATGTAGGTCGAAAAATGAGTTTTAAAGCTGCCTTTAAAAATGGTGCATTTTTAGGGCACCATAGCTCCCTTAGGATTGATTTTTGGATGTGCCCGTATATGAGGTTTTTTTCTAAGTTTTTTTATGTACCTCCACTCTGCACCATTGAAATTTTGGTTTTCAACATTATATAATTTTTCGCCCTCGAACCGTGAAATTTTACCTTCAAATCAATTTTTCTCGGAAACGTTTAATCCTACAGTATTACAACAAGGTATCTTTTTGATGTATTTTTACCTGTGGAATCATATTCCGAAAATAAAATTACAAAAAAGTGACACAGAAAAAAGTTTTGGACAAAAAACTTATAAGACCCCCTAATTTCCTACATCCCTGGTAAAAATAAGTAAAATAAAATAAGTACAAGAAAATAACATACAAAGATAGGCCTTATTAAGATTAGTTTACGTGCAAAACCTCGTTGCTATATCTGAAAGTTTTCCGGAGTTATTAAATAAAAACCAAATTTTTTAGCCACTTTCAAAGGGACATAGCTCCCTTAAGACGCATTTTTGGACATGTATATAGGAACTTTTTTTCATATTTTCCAATTTAGAATCACCCCTTAAAATTAATGACCCCATTTCTGAATAACTCTGTATAGGAAATATATACTTATTTAATTTTGCCGCAATTATGAATTCGCCATATTTTAGTGCCATCAAATAACCGTTATTAAACAAACATAAGAAACAATAATTTTGGCATTATTCCCTCTTATCCAGGTAAAAATCTACGATATTTGGCAGTTTTAATTGTTTTTACGTAAGAAAAATGTTAAAAATAACTTGCGCGATAAACCATTGTAACTGTAATTTTAAGGATTATATTTATGTATTTTATCATATAAAGTTGTTTTTACGACCATTTGAAAACTTGACAAGGATGTCTTTTATGTTATATAAATTAAGTTTGACTATTAATGTAGCTTTAATGACCTAGGGTCATCTTTTAAATTAATATATTTCACAGCTTGAAACAGAGAGGGCAAAAATTTATTTTTATTAGGCGCCAGCCGCCTCTGCGAGACTCTTGGGGTCAGGTTCTTAAGTGAAAAAGTTTGTTTAAAGTAGTGGTTCTTTTATTAAGCTGTAGTAACAATGTGCTTGGCTGGTCAGTAGAATGCTGAACGTGTAACGAAAATCTACCGAGAAATTTATAATATATTAATTTTCATAAATAAGTTAAAAAGAGTATTTAAATTTCTTACCTACACCAGACATTAAATATTTTATAGAAAATATTTAACAAACTAAAGGCTGTGATTTCGCACAATTCAACTAAAAGAGAAATGGCGGAATTTTTTATATCAATCTTGAAAATAAGTTAGGTTAGGCAACTCGTGATACGCGAAAAATAGTAAGGGTCAAGGTAGGCAACACATTATACTTATACGCATTCAGCAAACTATCAACTTTCAAAAATATATACAGGGTGGTTTTGCTACAACTAGCCCCCTAATTTGGAAGATCGATTATGCTAGAGATTTCAAATTACCCAAGTAGCTAAACTTATTCAAGGGGAGCAATAAAAGGTTTAAGGTGGGAAGAATGGAACAGGCCACGTTCTTCGCCACTATCAGGGCAAGCTAGTATATAGGAAGTTAAACCGACAGTCTTTTTAATACGGTAGGGACCTTCAAAAACAAACATAAATTTCTTAGTCTCTTTAGTCAGCGCAGAGGAAACGGGATTTGCTTTTAAAAGTACTAAATCGTTCACCTTATAATTAGCATAGGGTCGGTGGGAATGCGGCTTGTTTCTACGCTCGGCGCGAGTTAACAAATTTTCCCGAGCTAGAAATATCTTTATATGAGCATCCTGAAAAGAAGGAAGGTCAGGAAAAGTTAAAACATTTTCCAGAAGCAAATTCGGCGGTTTTCTAGTGTGAAGCTCATAAGCCGTAAACCCTGTGGACTCATGTGTAACTGAGTTAAGAATGGTTTCAACTCTTCTTATTTCGTAGGCCCATTTTGTGTGTTGTGAGTGGCAAAAGACTCGTAATATTTTGGAGATCTCCCGCATCACCCTTTCTGATGGGTTACTCGAAGGGTGACGAACTGATGATTTTAAAATCTGCATGTCATGTTCCTTTAGTCTTTTAGACCATAAGGCCGAAGTGAATTGTGTACCATGGTCAGTGAGTATTCTTTTTATTTTTCCATGGTTAACCAAGTAATCGTTTTCGATTCGGTTTAGAATTGAAACCGTGGTAGCTTTTTTAAGTGGGTAAAGCCTGACAAACTTAGAAAAAACATCTAAAAGTACGCAGACGTAGGTGGCGCCACCTCGGGATTTTGGCAGAGGCCCGTAAACGTCAAGAGCGACAAGGTCGCCGGGACCTTCTGGTATAATGGAGTGTAATGGAGGGTGAGGTAGTGGGCCTGACTTTACTAGTTGACACATTTTACACCCTTTTATGGTTGCTTTTACGTCTTTTGACATATTCTGCCACCACACTTCTCTTTTGAGAGCAGACCACGTTTTAAACACTCCACTATGGCCAAGGGCTTCATGAAAAGATTTTATGAAGTCCTGGACCCTAGTTTTTGGAACACAAAGAAGGGCATGATCTTCCAGACTTTTTCGAATAAATAGAGTGTCATTATAGATGAGAAACTTATCGTCAGGTTCCTCCTTAGATAAGATATCCCTTCTAATACGAGAAAGTTTTTCGTCAGTAAGTTGGTCACCCACAATGGTACTTAAACTAGCTCGGAAGTGAGCCCCCAGTTCAACCGAGGCACATAAAATTTTGAAACACTTGTCGTTTGGAACAGGTGCTCTTTGTGAAGGAAATCGAGAAAGCCAATCACAAATTTTATTTTCACTGCCAGAAACAAATTTTACAGTAAATTCGTACTCCTGCAACGCCAGTATCCAACGGGTAATCCGGGGGGACAAAAGTCTACAAGAATTCAAATATATTAAGGCCCGGTTGTCGGTGAGTATATAAAAGTGGGCGCCCAAAAGGAAAACTCGCCACTTTTGTAAGGCGAAAACAACCGCTAAAGCCTCTTTTTCTGCTACCGAATAAGCCCTTTCTCGGTTTAGGAGTAGCCTACTTGCGTAGGCAATCACCCTTTTTTGTCCTTGGACCAATTGGTAGAGTTGACAACCCAGCCCTACATCGGATGCATCCGTTTGCACATAATAACATTGATTTGGTAGGGGGTGGTAAAGTAGGACTTCCCGCTTTATGAGGGACTTAATGTTTTCAAAAGCTTTAATTTGGGCCTCTGTCCAAACCCATTTTGATCCTTTTCTCAGAAGGGCACAAAGTGGTTCAGCTATTGAAGCAAAACCCTCGCAGAAAGCTCGGTCATAATTTACCAAACCCAAAAAGGCTTGAAGCTGCTTGATATCTCGTGGGGTTGGAAACTCACTAATAGCACTGACCCGATCATGATCGGGGGACACGCCTAGTTCTGAAATTTTAAAACCTAAAAAGGTAATTTCGTGGCGAAAAAATTGGCACTTATCAAGACGAAGTGTTAAACCAGCTTCACCTAACCGAGTTAACAACCGGGATAAATGTTCAGCATGATCTTCAAAGGAAGAAGAAATGACCAAAAGGTCATCAACATAGGGTATAACAAAATCCCGGAAAGCTGGTCCCAATATTTTGTCTATGGCCCTCGAAAAACTAGCAATGGCGTCCTTAAGCCCATAAGGCAAACGTTTAAATCGGTAGCCTTTCGTGCCATGCAAAAACCCAGTATATTGGGAGTGTTCGGGTCTCAATGGGATCTGCCAATACGCATGCGTCAGATCAATTGAGGACATATACTTAATACCCGGAGGTAATGTTTTAAGAATATCATGAATAGGTCTTGGTAATTCATGGTCTGGGTCAATTACTCTATTCAAGGCGCGCGCATCGAGACAAACCCTTATTTGACCATTTGGTTTTACCGTGGTAACGAGAGGACTACAATATTTTATTTTATCGCAGCGCTCGATTACGCCCCATTCAACCATTCGGTCGATTTCTGATTGGACCGCCTTTCGGTGCGCCAATGGGATCGGGTAGGGTTTTTGATAAAAAGGCTTATCATCCCGAATATGTATTTCGTGATAGTACTCCCTAGTGAGTCCCGGTTTATCCGAAAACGTGTTTTTATTTTTCAAAAGTAAAGTTTTAAAAATATTTTTTTCTGTATTGGATAGACCTAGACCGTTAACCACTGCGTCCACGTCGGCAGTAGACGTGTTATGTGCTTGTTTAATTATTATAGGCGTTTTATTAGTAGACATAACTTTTTTTATAGAAGGTGATTCTGGCGGGACAAAATCATGTATAGGTTTATATTCCGGAATTTCCAATATTTTACCATCTTGCTTCAAATAAATACAACTAAATTCAAGGTTTACGCTGGCGCGGGTATACCTTAAAAAATCGCACCCTAATATTACTGGATACATTAAGTCTGGTACATATAAAAACTCAAAGCTAAATACATTTTCCTGTAAGGAAAAGGTAACGAGTGCCTGGTGTGTCACTCGGCGATTTTTGTTTTTAAATGCACCCGAAACCTGGACGCCACTGACGGGAAATATAGGCATACCACTTTCCATAATATTTGTGGCTACAAATTCGGAAAATGCGCTGACTTCACTACCAGTGTCGCAAAGGCAGGGGTATTGTATATTATTTATGGTAATGGTAACTACTGGAGTCCGGCCCATGTCATTTTGGGTGTGCAAAAAGTCACATTCCTGTAGTAAGTCATCTCTAGGATTATTCAGTACAGGTAGGCGACTTTCGAAAAAATTTGTTTTTGATAAATTCCCCAGCACTGGCTGGGGAAAACTTAGTTTTCCGACTGTTCTCCATCAAAGCTTACATGATTTATTTTTCTTGTAAACTTGGGTGAGCTAGCCGAGTTTTTCTCATTAGTGAGATTTTTATTCTCAACATTTTGAGAATCTCGCTTCATAAAACGGTTCTCAAAATTTTGTGAATTAAAATTAAAATTTTGGCTATAATTATCGGCCAGTCTTAGCCGATTTAATGCCTCATGGATAGTTTGTGCACCAATTAGTGCACAAGATATCGTAGGGGGGAATTGGCGTGATATTATTTGTACTAACTGTATTTCTGAATACGGGGGATTCAAATATCGCGCCTTTGCTACTTGGTGTAAGAAATGATTAACGTATGAGCCAGCTGATTTACTGTAGCGAAGAGTGTCAAGTTCTAATCTTGTTTTTGTTTGAAGCGAATAATTCCAAAATTGTTCTAAAAACATGTTTTTAAATGAATGAAAATCATAGAACGTATTGAGTAGGGCTGAGGCCCACACCCTTGAATTTCCTTTGAATAAATTATTAAGCAAATATGAAATTTCACGCATAGGTATGTTATATGACAATATTACTTGTTCTACTTTATCTATGAATTCTACGGGGTGAATCTCCCCATTTTCTTCAAAACTAGGAAGCATTTTAGTTATATTACATAAATTTTCTAGGTTAAAAACATTTTGTGGAATATAGTTCATATTTTGTTGTTGTCCCATGTTTACAGTGGGAAAAATATTATTTGCACCATAATGTGGAGGTGGGACAGCGAAATTTGTATAATTTGATTGATATAGAGGCATAGCCCCCTGTGAAAATACAGTTGTACATAACCTATTTGTTGTGTTTACGTTTGAATACTGTGTATTTTTAGGTACAGCCTCGTTGCTGTGAAGGTATGTTGTGTTTTTGGGCACAGCCCCAGTGCTCTGGAAGTTTGCTGTGCTGGGGACTTGAGATATTGGTAAACTGATTCTCCTACCTTGTGGCTGTGTGTCTGTTGTGGTGGTATATACCTCATCGTACGAAGGTAACTCCAATGAAACTGGAAGGGCAGCTGCTTCTCCTCCATCTGACCTGATGTTGTCCTCCAGATTATCAAAACTAAGCCTTTTATGGGACTGGATTGTGTGTCTAGCCCCCGACCTGGCTTTTGCCCTGGTATTTGGTGGTGAGTGGTGGATGGACATTTTTGTGCTCTAACCTTAATTTGAACCACTAACTTAAGAAGTTTTTCACTATACAAGTATTCTTGTTGAAATACTTGGCCACAGTTGGTCGACAGTTGAAACAGAGAGGGCAAAAATTTTTATTAGGCGCCAGCCGCCTCTGCGAGACTCTTGGGGTCAGGTTCTTAAGTGAAAAAGTTTGTTTAAAGTAGTGGTTCTTTTATTAAGCTGTAGTAACAATGTGCTTGGCTGGTCAGTAGAATGCTGAACGTGTAACGAAAATCTACCGAGAAATTTATAATATATTAATTTTCATAAATAAGTTAAAAAGAGTATTTAAATTTCTTACCTACACCAGACATTAAATATTTTATAGAAAATATTTAACAAACTAAAGGCTGTGATTTCGCACAATTCAACTAAAAGAGAAATGGCGGAATTTTTTATATCAATCTTGAAAATAAGTTAGGTTAGGCAACTCGTGATACGCGAAAAATAGTAAGGGTCAAGGTAGGCAACACATTATACTTATACGCATTCAGCAAACTATCAACTTTCAAAAATATATACAGGGTGGTTTTGCTACAAGCTCTACAAAAGAAAACATTTTAAGGTGCCTGTTCAACGGATTCTGACTCTTCTTGAAGCCTAGTTATTAGCTATAAAATAAAAGTTTTCTACTACACACCGTTTTCGAGATAATTGATCCTAAACTTGTTAAAACACAAATTAATTAGAATTTTCACAGATTACACAATATGTGTAAACATGGGTATCCTAGAGGTTGCTAAACCGAACCCGTTGTTAAAAATTTCTAAATTAAAAATAGCGGATCAAATATGATTTCGAAATTTTAAAAATTTTAATATTTTTTGCCGAAATTTAGTAATCAAGTATTATTAAGGTCGCTGAAACCGATGTTAAAAATTAAAAATTCAAAACCACAGTTTGACTGAATTCAATCAGTTATTTAAATTTTTGATTTTTTTTTCATCGCCATATTGTATCGGCCATTTTGAATTTTGGATTTTTAACATCGGATTCGGTTTCAGCAACCTCAAAAACTATAGGATACCCATTTTTAAACATATTGTGTCAAGTTTGGGATAAATTATCTCGAAAAAGGTGTGTAGTAGAAAACTTTTATTATCAGGCTAGTAACTAGGCGTTAGGTAGAGAGAGAATTCGTTGACAGAACCAAGGCACCTTTTGAGCTGTTGACCTGTGTCATGGATGATAATTCTGGTTCTTTTTTCCATCAGATCTATCATTAAAACTAAAAAAAATGTTTCATCTATTTACTACCCCTACGCAAATCACCCGGTGAAAAACTAACAGAAGAGTTCTGTTACTATCCACTACTGCACTTCAAAATATCAGCCCTTGTACATTTATTTCAATTTAACATAGGAATTTCTCGTTATTTGGCTGGACTAGAACAGTTTTTAAAATAAAAATATATAATTTTAATTAATCTTTCACAACAGTAGGGTAGCTGTCGAAATACTGAGCGTGTCTCGACACTGCTAGAAAGCGAACTGCTAACATCAAACCTTTCTACTACATTGCCACGTTTAAAGAAAAAAATATATCACCTTGCAGATAGGCAAAGTTTTACCCTCTGGACAGAGTTGCAAGGTTTTACGGTATTAAGAATACGGTATTAAGAAACATTGGACTTTTGGTATAATTAAGCCTAGTAAACATGGTACAAAATAAGTAAAGAAATTCAACCCCTCCTTTACAAAATAGGTTATATGCATTTTTATCGTAAGATGCATATTAAGCGAGATAACCGCAGTCGCCCATAAAATTTTAGATAGCGGACACCCCTTACGCAAGTCACCCGATTAAAAACTAACAGGAGTGTTTTGTTACTATAAACTACTACCCTGTTAAATATCAGCCCGTGTATATTTACTGCAATTTAACATAGGAATTTCTCGTTATTTGACTGGGCTAATATACTGGTAGCCAAACTTTTGGAAATCGGATGTTGAAACTAATGAATCAGCACTTTATAGTAGTATAAAAAATTCGTCGAACATTATTATACTTAAAAAATAGGTTTGCACGAAATTCAAACACGAAATTTTTTAAATTATATTGGTTTGGTAGGATGCATATCTGGGTCCAATATGGATCCACATCCATATTCCTTTATGTACAGAATTTAAAGAAGCGTAATTCTTTTAAGAGAAACAAAGTCTCTGTAATTTATGTTATCTTTATCGTCCAAAGTCATTCAATATTTCAAGACATTTTATTTTCCAATTACTTCCAAACGAGCGCCAAAAAGTAGGTGTCAGGCAAACAATTTGCAATATATTTAAGCTAGCCTCTAAACAAAGTGACAAATATGCACAGCGGCAGTCCTTAAAGAACATCCTTTCTCACAACGAGTACATGGAACAAGCTTCGTAGAACGAGACATAGTTTAGCTTTTATGTAAAAAGAAATGAGCATCAACAGGGCCTACAATGACGACAACCCCAAATTGAAAAAATATTTATTATGCAAGCATGTAGTAATATTTCTTTTTTATGTTACATGATATTTTACGAAGACCCATCTACTTTATAGTAACATTTTTAGGTATTTATATATAGTTTTTTAAAGCTTTTAAGCTCTAAAAGAAATAATAGTGACCGAAATGTACATTATTTTGAGCACTGTTTTCTTTTTCTGTATGGTACTGCAAAGCAAGAAATTTATTTTTCAAAGCGTATTTACGCACAGTGTGTAAAAATTTAAAAAATCGTTAGATGGATTTTTTTGCAGCACTGTCTTAAACTATTACCAAGAAACAGGGATTTATCTTTTACCTAATAAGATCAAGCTTTCTTATAGATTTTGGACTGCTGAATCCATATATATTCTTAATATTAAGTTAAAATGTGTAGTTTTTGCAAGATATTATATTTTATATTCAGGAAGTTAAAATTTTGCCCAAGGTTGGGGTCCATAATTTTAGAACGGCAAAGTGTTTTAATACTTTTTCGGCCTGTATGAATGGGTCGTATGTTTAAGTTTATATGTATAAACATTAAAATGATCTAAGGTTTTATTTATTTTTAAAATGATCTAGGGTTTTATTTCAAATACGGAAAAACTAAGTGCAGGTAATGTAGGCATTGACTTAAAATGAGGCAATACATGTAATATCATTATAACAATGTTATAATTGATCAATTGATATGTCAAAAAAGAATCTTGTCTGTCATGACATGTACAGTAACTTTCATATGTTTTAGCTAATTTAAAGCCAATACAGGTACTTAAAAAATCAGTTTTACAGTATACGGCAAATACGTGTATTTGAAATAAAACCATTCACAAAGGCTGAAAAACTATTAAAACAATTTGTCATTTCAAAATTATGGATTTCCAAACTTGGGCAAATTTTCAACTTCCTGAATATAAAATATAATATTTCTCGAAAACTACACAATGCAATTTAATTTTAAAAACAGATGGAATCAGCAGCTCAAAATCTATAAGGAAGATAATAATCTAAAAACATTTATTAGGTAAAAGATAAATCCCTGTTCCTTGGTAAAAGTGTTAACTGTAACCCTTTCGTGGCCACGGAGTGGCATTTTTAATATAATTATATTAAAAATTCCACCAAAATCTTTTAATATATAATATATTATAAAAAATATATAGAAATAAAAAATCTCTATTTGGGCGCTGGGAAGATATCTTCCCACTAACCCTATATTCTCATTCTTGCTCGAGGCGGAAATCTATTCCCACCACCCCTACTTCTCACCCTTGTCATAAATGTTTACAATTTTTTTATAGACCATTTATTTGGGTTTGTAAGGACTATAACTTCTGGTCCTGAAATTATTGCAACATTGTTACTCATAACTTCGCGCCTACGCATGGGCTTACGCGGCCAGACCACTACCGATCCATCGACAGCATGGTACTGATTAAATAGAGCTCGCGCAAAAAAATTTTTGTGAATGAACTTTATTCACTTTACCCCCAGTGATCCACTTAACCCCGGTCTACAGTAGTTTAAGGCTAATTATTTAGTAAAATAACTACATATTGTGTACCTTAGCTACAATATAATACATTATGCTTAAAAAATCTTTTAAACTGGAGTTTGTCTACATATTACTTATAGTACATTTTGCTGAAACGGAATCCATTTTTTAGCGAAATAAGGAATAAAAAATGAAAGTATACAGAATAACCCCGGCATTCTCTATTAGGCCTTGAAGTACGTTAAAGAAAACGGTCGGTCTACAGGGAGCCAGACTTCACCAACAAATTGGAAATATGTTCCTATTTAGAAAACCCTCAGCCCTTTATTTTCCAATGTAAATCATTCCATAAATTAACCAAACAACCTGTATTATTTATTACCAGGCCTCAAAAGGATAATTTATTAAAACAATATGAATGGATGCACCTTGTGGTGTTTTCTTTGAGCAAGTTAAATTATTTTTAGACTACGTTTAACAAGAAATATTGCTCTTTAAGAACCTAATTGTTTTGGTCGATTTTTATAAGGTTTCGCTGGATTAAAATAATTAATGCAAACATTTTAATAAAGTATTTTTTTCATTCAGACATTTAAATTATTTAGTTTTAACCTCAAATACTTCTGCTATCATACAGGCCAACGTTCACCATATTATGTTTATTTTCAGAGTAAAAATTAAACTAAAAATGCTCGTGAAACTTAGCAATTTTTAAATAATGTCTGTAGAATGGCATGTCATTTTTATTATTGGTTGTTATTTCAAAAACCTTGACTCACGTCAATTAACTCACTAGTACCGTAATTAAATGTTTGCACGAAAAAAACGTAAATGCTAGGTTGTTATATTTTTCACCACTTCATTGTTATAGTATTGCATACTGGTTGCGGTGATACATACTGGTTGCGGTAATACATACATATATACATGGTCGGGAAATGAGCCCAAGGGTGCTACGACCCTCCTAAGGGTAAGTCTATAAAAAATTTTTTATTTAATATCTCTTTAACCTTAGGATCTAAAGTAACGCCCTCTCATTTTGCACGTCCTTGGTTAAAATTACTAATTAAAAATAACATATGACGAAAGACTTTCTCCATGTTAGGGCATGTGCAAAAATTCTTTACTGTATTTTATAGGATTCCAGAGATATTAAATAAAAAATATTTGTATACCTACCCTTAGGTACAGCCATTTAAAAAAATACTGCTGCCAAAAAAATAATAATTTCCCCTATATACATGGACTTATTAAAAAAAATTAAAAAAATTAAAAAAAAATCCAAATAAAGTTTCTTTTTACGCAAAACGAGAAATAGATTGAAAAATAAAATGTTTTTGAAAACAATAGTTTTTACCCCATTTTACCCTTTTATCCCAATCCGATTTTTACCAAAAACAATCCCAGCCTAGAACTTTGGATAATCAACCTGTGGTCCAAAATTGTAGTCTTTAGCCCGAAGCGTTACAAAAAAAAAATAAGTATTTTTGTAAAACAACATATTTTTAAAAAGTTTCTTTTTTGCAAAACATAAAAAATTAAAACTTTTTTTTTCCAAAAAAAGTTTCCTCTTTACGAAAATGAAAAATAAATTGAAAAAAATATGTTTTTGAGAAAAATTGTTTTTACCCCACTTTACCCTTTTACTCCAATCCGATTTTTACCAAAAACCATCCCAGCATAGAACTTTAGATAATCATCCTGTGGTCCAAATTTGAAGTCTTTAGCCCGAAGCGTTCTTGAGTTATCGTGGTCACAAATTTTCCTGACACACAAACCGACAGACCGACCCACTGACAGAATTTTTGTTTTTGGCGGATATTTTTTAGATATAAAACGTTCAGAAACGTAAAAAAATCAATAAAAATTTTTAGTATTTTTTTTACTAACCCAAGACTTTTTGAAAGCAAAAATCACCTAAAAGGTCAGCCACCTCTGATGTTTTTTCTGATTTTGGTTCTGGGGTATATTTTAAGCATTCTTAACAGACAACACAAAATTTAACACTTTTACCAAGAAGCAGTGCTTTAGATTTAGATTTCCTTAGAGATTTTAGGATGCTGAATTAATATGTGTGCTGTAAATGCACTTAACTTTGGTAGGTTTTGCGGAGTATTGCATATTGCAAAGGTTAGGGAACGTTCAAGTATTACGTAACGCAAATTGTACCAGAATTCATACACTTCATACCCCGTTTCTCGCGTTATTATAGATTATAGAGATTTCATATTTTGGTACCCCCCCTAATAGGGGGTGTGTTAGGGGGGGGGCAGCTAAAACATGAAATCTCTACAGCCTTGAATAACGTGAGAACCGAGGTATAAAGTGTATGAATTTTGGTACATTTTGCGTTACGTAATACTTGAACGTTCCCTTAACTAAATTTTAAGAAGAGAATCTGGATACCGCTTATCAAAAAGGAACCAAGCCACATTTTTAACGAAATTTTCTTAGGTATTGGAATAGGTTGCCTAAAGAACCTATTTCCATGCCTAACAAAATTTCATTAAAAATGTATCATGGTTCTTTTTCGATAAGCGGTATACAGATATGGATTCAGTAGCTCAAAATCTATAAGGAAACCTATTTTTGATAGGTAATGGATAAACCTCTGCTTCTTGTTAAAAGTGTTAATTTTAAGACGATGTAGCCAAAAAAGCAATCTAAAGTTTTCTTATTTTTGTACAGAATGCTTAAAATGCACCCCAGAACCATAATCAGAAAAAAACATCAGAGGTGCCAGACCTTTAAGGTAAATCCTTTTAAAACTAGTTGTGCGTATACTATATTGTATTGTATTACTAGTTAAAATTGCGTTAATGTATGTAACCGCAACCAGTATTAAAAAAATATATTTATATATAATATACGAATATTTTTGTTGAGAATAATTTTCAACAGAGGTATTACATAAAATTTTTAATGGTCAATATGGTTTAACACGATATTCGTGATAAGGCCACTAAATCAATAGAAAAATATATGAAACCGGCATACGAGGTAATAAATTTTAAAAAGTTATCCATTCAGGTCGTGAGATGAGCTAGCTGACACCCAACTAGTGCATTAACAAGAGATATATAGCTATTATCTAAACTCAATTTAAACGAAACAGAATTTAACATGAATTTTTACCATGTTACACAGTTAAAAATAATTTGTGTAAACTTTTATTTATTAACATCATGAATCATCAAACCATAAAAAAGTCCAAACCTTCATTTTAAGCAAAAGTCCTGTCATAAATTTTTAAAAATGAAAAGAAGTCAAGTAAACTATTTCATAGATGGTTTACCTAATCATTGACACTAAATTAACTAAGAATTTGATCCTTGAAATTTCAGAAATAATTGATACATTTCATTTCATTGATTAAATTTTTAGTTGGTTTAGTGTTAATTATTGAGTAACAATCTTCACTGTGCATTTATAATAAAAATACTATATAATTTTTATATTGAATACTACTACACATAATATTAGAAAGTTATTTATCTGTCGTTAAAATCAAATGAACAGGAAACAGTGAATAGTACCATTTCATCCTTTTTGGGAATCATCAGCACTGTGTATCCTGTATGTTATTAATATTTAAATAAAACGTTAGAAAGATATAAAAGTATGGTGCCATCTATTGATGTGGTCACTGTTATCTGTTCACTTGTTCCCAATAGTTTAGGTCCGTGGCATTTTTAATGCACGTTACTGTACACCTTAAATTGTGGCGATTTGCCTTTTGGGAACAAGTGAACAGATAACACTGACCACATCAATAGATGGCACCACACTTTTATATTTATCTAATGTTTTATTTATACTATTTATATTAACAACATACAGGATACACAGTGCTGATGATTCTCAAAAAGGATGAAACGGTACTATTCACTGAATAATTAATGGTAAAACTACTCCAAAAATGTATATTTACTTTAAAAATGTGGTAATACTACTTTTTTTGTACAAATTTAAAAAATACCTTCCAAAATACTGTAATCCACATTAAAATAATGTAAAACCTAAATTCTCTTATTACAGTGTATACACTGTATATGCACTATAGAGTTAGACTATTTGGGATACTTCGTCACCAACCCTGTGACACTCCGAAGTTTTAACTAGCTTTTTCGTGTTACGTAATGACTGGAATCCACCAGATGGCGAAATAGTCTACGAGCGCGATATGGAGCACTCTAGATTTATGATTTTATAAAAGTCTATGACAAATAACCTCAAATTTTGTTTATGTTAGAAATAAAGGTCAAAATATTTTATAAGTTGCTACTAAACTATAATACTTTTATCGGTATTATGTGATTACTTTTAGTATTTTGTGATAACAATGTTTTTACTATAGTTTGGTAACATTAAATGTATTTATAGTCGACACAAGAAAATATGGTACTTAAGAATTCAAAATTAAATCACCAAAATCATGGCTTACAGTTTTTGTTGTGTCACATATAAAGATTTAGAGACTTGATTATTTCTAAAATCATATACCACGTATCTATATCTTACCTTAGAATAACCAAAGAAGATGTTCTCATAAAAGCACACTAAAAATAAACGTCACTGTGAACATATGTTTATAATGTCACTGTTTACCGACTAAGTACCATTTAAAAATTAAAATTACGATCTAGAAGGCTTCCGATCTCGCTCGTAGATACCAGCGCTTTTTTTGTCAACCTGTAACCAAATCGAACTAAAAGTTACCAGTCCTTATTCTCTACGTTCATGGCCGCGACGTTTCGAAAGAGACAAGTTGAATTATTTTCTGTGTATTAAAAAGTCCAAACTCAATTTGAACGAAACAAAATTTGGTATAAATCTCTCCCGTATTTTATTTTTTATAATTTACATGAGATTATATTCATAAAACTCATGCATATTGAAGTCACGCGATGTCTTTAAAGTTTGTATTATCATGTCTTCCACAAGACTGGATTCGAATGTGCCATGAATTTTAGAAGCTATTAAATAAATCGAAATTTTATTAGAAAATTGTTGAAGTTTCTGCTCAACTGCCGTTTTAAACAGGAACTTACGGATTTTCAATTGTCTATTGAAAATGTTTGGACAAAACGTACAAATCTCACTATTATATTTAGGTACCTCGTGTACCTTTCAGTTCTTAAGGTCTGTTTTTCATAAAAGAACAATGGTTTTGAACATTCTATAAAGAAAGACTTGAATAAGAAGTAAATACGAACAGAAGGATTAAAAAGACGGAAATGTTTGGTGCTTTATGCATTATTTTTTGCTCGTTTGCTTATTGAAATTGCTTAAGTTTTATTTGTTCTGGATTTTGTGAAGGTAAAATTAAATGCATTTATCGTTCGTGAGAAAATTAATTTTGAGAAGAATAAAGTAGGCGGCTGCTAAATTAAATCTACCTATGGTTTTAACTTAAGACAATAAAAAGGGTGTTATTTTAAATCTCAATTCATCTTATTAAAACTTTTCTTATTATCAAAAAAAAATCGCAGTAGCGTAGATAAACTTCCTTATTTAGGAAATATGAGATGAGTTAAGGGCTGGGAAAATCTTTATATTTAGTCGGGAAATTTTTGTTTCTCTCCCCCCCCCCACAAAATTATAGCGCTACCTCGCAAGAAAATACCTCGCACGGACACTACCTCGCATAAAAAATTACCTCTAAAAGACATCATTTTTTAAAAATAATAAAAAAAAGCTATCAATCAATCCAAAACAACACCATCATCCATGATCTTTTCCTTTAAAACCAATCTCATTATATTTAAAAAAATTTCAAAAATGTTTGTCTTTGTAAACACGATCTTAATAATACAAAAAGTTTTTATAAGCTGCTATTTTTTTCTTTCGAGAACTTTCAATATATATTAACTGATTTATTTTGAAATATGAACTAAAACTACAAGAAAATAATTTAATGCGTTCAATGGAAGCAGCAAAACTCATGGAAAGCTGTTAAATCACTACTGAACGCTATGATAAGTTTTGATTGACAGATGTCGCTGGAATCATTCCTATCAACGTTTTGAGATGATTAATTATGATTGATTTAATAAAAGCGCGGGATTGTACTTTTTATGGGTATTTATAACCTCAAATGGTGGTTGTGACAAGTGACAGATATTAGCCGTTCAGCAGTTTGCTAGCAAAACTTATTATCTTTTCATTAGTTTCGCTGTTTCCATTGAACGCCCTAATTGCTTGTATTAATTTTGTAAAAAAAATTCATTAATAAATGATAGAATATGAGCAAAAACTACAGTATTCAATAATTTGAAAGAAATGGATAAAAAAAATAAACTTTTCAAGGTAAAATCTTTCGAGGTAATATTCATGGGATGTAAAATGAGAGGTAATATCTTGCAAGGTTACGTACTTACGAGGTAATGTCCTTTCGAGGTCATTTCTTTCGAACTAATTGTTTGCGAGGTACATTTTTCGAGGTAAGACAGGCCTCCGGTTCACAGGATTTAAAATTGTTGTTTAAGTTTGTTATTTTTCTTAACCTAATTTATTATATTTTGCAATAAGAAATGTCAATATATCATATCTATCTTTAATTATCCAATCAAAAGAACCATGAATTAAAAAGAGCAGTATTTTAAATTGTATTTAGTTAAAAGTTAAAGTATGCAGATTGAATTAACTTTCTTTGTACTTATTACTTAAAAGCTTTCAGGGTAAATATTAATATATGTATCTCTTAAGGTACAATAGAGGGAACTTATACAATGTGAATTCAAACTCAGATATTGGTAATAACAAAGTAAAGTTGAAATTTACATAACAATAGTAAAGTTACACACAGGAGAGTTAAGTTACCGAATAGAAGTTCTCTGCAATAACTTGTAGTTCAAGTCAATTTTCTTTCTGTTGCTCTATTTGAATTTACGTGTAATATTAATGTAATTTGCAAAACTATATGAAGCGATACATGCATACACTATATCAAAATTATTAATTTTTGCACACAGAGAAAACATATATGCATATTCTAACATGAAGTATATGTTATACTTGTGATGGATACTTATTGCAAGTATAAAAATAATTGATATAAGAAAATTTAACTAATTAATTATGTGGCAAAATTGTCTGTTCCGTGACGGTCCCCAGCGATAGTTAAGCAAGTTTCAAGGGTTCTAAAACAGATAAAATTAATATATTAAATATATAATGTTATATTTTATGCGAAAAGTTAAAGGCCAAAAAAATTACTTTAACCCTCTCCCCAATGTTTTTATTTTTTACTTTTTGACACTAATTTTAGTTTTTTAGCGGCTGTGGTATTTGCAGCACTAGTTTATCTCGGTCAAAAACAAATGATAAAATGTCCGCGTGCGTTATGTTTAGATACAAATAAAGAAAAACTATTGTTTCAACTGTCAAGTCAAATACTTTTCAAAAATCTACAGAGCGCTGAAGGTTATAATGTGGATTGTCTGTTCCTTGACGCAAGTTTTTACTTTCTTTAAGACTTTTACGATTTAAAAAAAAGTTATTGGGAATATTTGTGGATGCCAATAATTATTATTGACGAAACCTTAAAAAGTTTTGGGATTCATTCGAATTTTTGCGCTACTTCTAAAAAATACTGCTTTTTGTGTCTGGTTCGTGATGTCAGCCGTTATATTTTGCTAATTTTAAGATGCTTCGACCTAGAAATAAGATATTTGGTATGTGGCCTTTGGAACAAGACCTATCGACTCAACTGTTAACATTTCAAGGTCATATTTTTCTAACTTTAGAAAAATGATTTTTTTTGTAGGGAGCCTTTTCTATAATACCAATCAATTTCAATTATTTAAAATAAGACCAATTAATGCAACTGTCAAAATGACAGTTCAATGTCATATTTTGCTAAGAGTTTCCGACGAGGGGGGGCAGTTACACCCAGCAAATTTGAGAGGAGTCAACTTTTTTGGTTCGTATTCTTTTTGTTATATTTGCCAGGGGTAAAGCTTTTTTTTTTGGGGTGAAAAAAAAATTTTTTTGAGTAGACTAATCTTAGGCGAGTCGGAAATTTTTTTTTTACTCATCTAAAATTCTGGTCATGACAGAAAGGGGATCTTCCCTGGCTGTGAATAGTATAATAAGTATATATTTTTCTTATTTTTTCTTGTGATTATAAACCAAACTATTGTAAAGTATAATTTCATTAGGGGTCTTCCATAAAATACGTCACACCTTTAGGGGGAGGGGAGTCAAGCATTTGTGGCAAAGTGTGACATGGGGGAGGGGGGTCTAAAATCACCTAAAAAAGTGTGACGTATTTTATGGACGACCTTATCGTTCGTTTATTGTCCAATTTGGGATTCGTCATGGAGGGAGGGGGGGCTTGGTCGAGTGTGACGTCACAACAAAATTTTATTGACCTACTCAAAATGACTTTTTTACATTCTGATAAGCACAATTTTTTAGAATAGTTCAATCTATCCATATTTTGGCGGTCGGAATTGCTACATGGTTTAACCATAAGATGGCAGCAGTGCAATTTTATGACAGTTGAAAGTTTCAAAACAAAAACATCAGTAATAATTATTTTTGACAAGTTGTGAATTCTCAGTAATAATATCCTAAGTGCATGTTGAATTACCGATAATTTTTTTACTGTTTGAGTGCATTTTTCGTGTTACAAAATTCCGAGACCGCAGGTCCAGGAATGTTTTTTATATACAATAAAAAAAATATGTATAAGTCAACTTGCACGAATGGTATTTTGAAAGACTATTTCACAAAAAAAATAAGGAAGTATATAATTTCACAATGTTTAATGATGTTTCATATTTAAAGTAAAAATTTAAGAACTAAACAACAATATTACAACTATAATTAAAAATTTAAATCTCAAATTATTATTATTATTATTATATTATCTGAAATTAATTAGGGTTTATACCTAGCATGTTTTGGCTATAAAATAAGCATTTATATTGCTTATCAATAAAAATAAATCAACTAAAGGCAAGCTTCACAAATTAAAAACACATTTTGTAAAAATATAACATTTAGTAAGATGTCAGTAACTGCCAGTTTCTTGTTTCCACAATAACCAAGTGATATTTGCACTTGTGAAAAATTATCAGATTCATTTTGATTCTTCAAAAAACTAAAAATGCAAAGTTTTGATTGGCCTATGTATCGTTTGTGAAATAGTCAGTGTTATATTTCGCGATAAAAGTTGAGTATAAGATGACAGCACGTGTTACTACAGATATGCCTTCATATGTTTTACGAATTCGATAAAATGTTAGAAAAATTCGATTTTTTAGTAAAATTAAAGTTTGACGTCACATAGGGTGAGGGGGTCAAGACTTTGTGACAATGTGTGACATGGGGGAGGGGGGGTCTAAAATCACCTAAAAAAGTGTGACGTATTTTATGGACGACCTTATCAGCAGTATTCGTTTATTGTCCAATTTGGGATTCGTCATGGATCTCCGCATGTATCATAATATGACATACCATCAAAAATAATATGCGACGCTTAACCATAATTAGAAATATTTTATTGCGATAAGGGTATATATCTATTGTTAAGTACATACCAGCAGAAAAGTCGGTCCAGATATTAAAATGTACATTAATGTATTTGATTTATGACATTATTTAAACAGACGTATTCATTTATTGTCCTGAAATATATTACTTTTTTAATTAGGATATTTATTACAATTTTAACAATGCGATGAGCACCAAAATATTTATTATTAAATTTTAACAAATTGCTGAGTTTAATTTAAAGGCAGACATAATAAATATGAAGTTTGTTGAAAGCAGAAATTAAACAGGAATGCTTTGAATTAGTTATTTGTATTACAGGGGTCTGGAAACACGTTTCTGGACGAAAAGAATAAACGAAATATAACGGGAGTCCCGAAGAGATGAAGTTCCAGGAAACAAAAACTTCAAATAACTGAATTATAAAAAAAAATCAAAATAACAGCTATTTGGACTGGCTTTGTCACAAACACTGGTAGAAAAATCTAAAAATATTAATACAAAACGTTCTTGTGTCAACTTTTATATATAGAATACAATTTTTACGAATATTTTAAAACATTATAACGTTATGTTAAATATAATTAAACATTATTTAATTTTACAATAACAGTGTTGTACTATTTTGGTGGTATTTTATGAATGATGATTAATAGAGATAGAGTAAATCAGCTGATTTGTTGTATTATATGCAATATATAGTGGTTGGCGCATATACAACTATTTATTGTTGTATTCTATAATCTAAATATGCTATTGATTACGATAGTGTTCTATCCATGTACAGGCAAGTTCTCTGGGCCAGCCAAACACTGCAAAACAACAAAAAAACGAACGCGTCGCATTCATTGATAACACAGGTCAACAGCTGAAAAGGTGCCTGGGATCTGTCAAATCTACCTAGTTACTAGCCTGATAACTAAAAGTTTGATAGTACACACCATTTTCGAGATAATTGTTATATAAATTATTTAGAATTTTGACAAATTACACAATATTTTTGAAAATGGGTATCCTAGGGTTTTTGATGCTAAAATGTTAAAAATTAAAAATTTAAAAAGAGCGTATTCAATATTTTTGCAGAAAAGTAGTAATTATTTTTCAAGTAGCTGAAACCATTTAGAAAATGCCATATCGTTTTGATTTTATTTTTTTAACACAGAATTCTGTTTCAGCGACCTCAAAAATACTTAAACACTAAGTTTTGGTAAAAAATATTGAAATTTTTAAAATTTCGACGCTATATTGGGTCCGAAATTTTTAATTCTAATTTTAATTTTTAACATCAAATTCTATTTCAGCAACCTCTAAAACTCTAGGATATCCATACATTGTGTGTAATCTGTCAAAATTCTATTTTAGCAAATTTGAGATCAATTATCTCAAAAACGGTGTGGAGTAGTAGTAATCAGACTAGTAACTAGGCACTAGGTAGATTTAAAATCTGTTTACAAAACCCAGGCACATTGAAATGTGTTTTATTTTATAGAGC
This sequence comes from Brachypterus glaber, assembly GCA_958510825.1. Lineage (NCBI taxonomy): Eukaryota > Metazoa > Arthropoda > Insecta > Coleoptera > Kateretidae > Brachypterus > Brachypterus glaber. The sequence continues at coordinate 41,177,686 of OY294045.1, forward strand.
TGTGTAAGCAGTGTTTGACTGACCGAGGTATCTCTTATCTAAATTATTCCGAATTTGGTTGAGTAGTAACAAATTACCATTACCAATAAATGGATTTTTATATCATATTATGGAAAATATGACGGTAACTAATTTGGGACTATTTTGTAATGACGTCAGTCCGAGTAGTTGTTAGTTTGACTCCATATTATTTCTATGCATTCCATCATTTACACTGAGTAGAAAAAAATGTCAAAATTTGACATTATCCATTTAATGAATAAGATCATATTCTAGTTACAAAATTATTAATAGTTAAATGTATTTTTTTTTATTTTGACATAAAATACCCTATTTTCTCTTTCAAATGTTATTCAATGTTTTGCAAATCCTACACTCGATTTAAAAGATTAATGTTTAATTCAAGCCAATAAAAATATTACATTTAAAAACGACACCAGCATTTAAAAGCAATATCCTATCCCCATTGAACAGATGACATTTATTCAACAATAGGACTTGTCTGAATCAAAATCTTTATTGGTCTATACATGTGATTTATTCGTCTATGCGGTGTTCGGTATCCTAAAGCCGGGGACATATGACCCATTTTTGTACGAGATGTATCGGAGAAAGGTTCCACAAAGCAGATGCAACATAAGTAAATACACTGACTTGGCAAATTTTGCCAATATTTCTAATAATATATCCCCTTTTATGTTATTGTTTTACACTGCGAAAAAGGCTGTTTGATAAAAGATACAAATAATTCCGAAAGCTTCACAAAAAGTCGGTAAAAAGCATACGTCTTTAAGATTACCAACAATGGCTACATGAAAAAAAAAATGATTAGATAGCAAAAAACATGTCTTTTGCAATATCAAGTAACAACGACCTTTTAAGATGAATACAATAATTGTATATTATTATTTTTCGCGCATTTACCAAAATTATAAATAATAAAAAATTGAGAAATATGACGTATAGCTTTTTAAATGAAAAGAGCTGTTAAAATTTTATGGGATCCTTAAAGCCACTTTACACGAAGCAATTTGTGTGCAAGTTTGATGCTATGCAAGTTTGTTGCAAGAATGATTCAGTCACTGCGCATACCTTCAGGCAAGTTTGAGGCCATCTTCGTGCCATCAAATTATTTAGAACATGTTCTATTTTTCGGCGATTTTCACGCAAGTTTTACGGTTATTTTCGTGGTACCTGGAAAAAAAGTTACCAAATCGATATCATTTTACCAATATAGTAGCAACTGCACATGTTAATAATTATTATTATTAATAATAGGTCGGTCTGTCTAACTAAAAAACTTCCTTAAAAAAGCAAATGCTAGGTTGTGTTTTTGTCAACAAACGCAGAGACACGTCAAAATTGTCTGGTTGGCAGCACTGTTTACCTTGCAATATATAGCACCAAACTTGCGTAAAACTTGCTCCGTGAAAAGGCAAATTAATGTCAAATTGTCCTCATGCTATATCTGGCAGCAAACTTGCATAGCATCAAACTTGCGTACAAATTGCTCCGTGTAAAGTGGTCTTTAGGGTTATACTTAAACGTATTTCAATATGACTAATCAAACAGACATAAAATATATACTGTTGATATACACTAAGAATTTGTTACCGTATTAAGTACTAATTTTATATACTTGATTTTTGATTACAAGTTTTTACAGTAACAATAACAAATTAGTTATGTTTTATTGTAACACCTTGTATTCAATAACTAAATTGTTAAAGGAATTCTCTATACCTGAGAATTCTCTATATTCTGTAATTTTTTAGCAATCATTTTATCCTTTTTAGAGAAATTTTCTTCTCCCTCAACTTGAACCAATAAATAATTTTAGATGCATTTACCGAGTTTTAACTATTTTGTTAAAAAAAAATAAAATCAGGTTTGTTTATATTTTGTGTATATTTTTACCCACGCAATATAATAAAGGTTTAAGAAAAAGTCTTCTCGATGAGCTAAGATAGATATTTGTTGTTTTTGTATTGCCCCCTACCCCCAAGAAATATCCTGGGTACGTATCTATTTTTTCATACCTATGTCTAATAAAATACTTCTCTCTGTGTATTAAAAAAAATCAATAGTTTTAATGAATATTTTCCCCTCTGTGGATTCTGGCTTTATGTATAATTGCCAACCAGATTATTCCAATGAATGATTTGCTAGATGTTGTATAAGACCCTGTATTTGTCATTACGTCTATTTAAATTGTTCGCTAATTGTGGATAAGCTGTCTAAATATTGGCACACTTTGTGTTCAATGTACTGCATAAATAAATGTATTAGTAAAGGGAGTTTTTAACAAATTTATATAATATCTTTTACTTGTCAAACATGTGATATCCTGATAAATAAAACAACTTTAAACTATTGAGTTTAAACAAGGATTTGCCTGGATTCATAGATACATATCAGACGCCCCTTATGACAACAGTCGTATATAGTTTAGTTCAGTTTAAGGGAAGGTTGGTTAAGGGCCACTTGCAATAACTATAGTTTCAAATTGAACTTGGATTAAACGGACGGTCGACCAATCAGAATGCAGAATTTTTAACCTAAACTCAGTTTTGTCTAGCTAATTTTAGTTTTAAAGTTGGCTCTTCAGATATATGTATATTATTTTGTTTTTAACAATTTTAAAGTGTGTTGTCCTTCAGTTTCTAAAAAAATTGCCTGCTGCGCTGGAAATAGTTACGGAACGGAAATCCATAAGAAACTATTTAAAATATCTTATAAATAATTATAATTTGCTTTGAGGTGTTGGAATATGATTTATAAAAGTATTCGCCTGCGGAACAATAACATGATTAACGAGCCGAGTCGAAGTTCCGGCCATACATTTTAATTATAAGGTTTTTTAAAACATTTTTTTTTTTAATTCTAAGCTTTTAGAAAGTTTAGAAAATGCTTATTATTAAAAATTCTAAAAATTGGTTAGGTTCTAAACTGGTTAACAAAAAAGTGATACAAGAATTTTAATTAATATATTATATTCAATAATTCGCAGACCTATATCTTAATCTTAAAAATGCCTATATATTTCTAAAAATTTTGGCCTGCGGCTCTAAAGATTGTTGTTAGGAAAATACATGAACTTAAAAATTAAAAAAAATTTCCAGCGTCGCTTAACTTTATATCTCAATATTAAATAATATATTTTATAAAATAATTGCTTATGAAACTAAAAAATACAATACTTTCGGATTTCTTAAAAATTTCAACTGAGGCGCTAAATGTTGTATTGGTGATGCCACTCAATCTGTTTCTTATAAACTCCCCCCCAGGACTAGAGCACTAAAAGAACTGAAAACTGATGGCAATGATGGTGATTAAAGTCGAAGTTAACCGTGGAGTGTACTAAATATCATTGATTATTTTTTAACGTTTTTATCAACCAATTATTTAACAATATTTCTGACCACGTGTTTATTTCTGTCCAATCATATTACAGTTATATTGGGAATTTTCTACTGTAGAAAATTTTAGTGAGAATCGCTGTATTAGTTGGTTTTTCAGTATTTCTCTTTTACAACAAGATTTCATTCCTAAAACTAATTAATAAGTAAATATGAATATATTATGATACGATTTATAATTATTGTTATTACTTGATTATTTACCAAAAAACACTACAAAATATTCTTTTTATAAAATGAAATGAGAGTTTTTATAGGGTGACTTTTATGAACATGCCTAGCGCAGTACCGCGCTCGTCAGAACTGCACTAAGTGACTTAGAACGTTCAAGTATTACGTAAAGCAAATTTTGACAATTTTGTACCCCCACCCCCCTGTAACGCTATTTTCCTATACCTTTAACATAGGCGTAACACTCCAAAATGACCCCCACACCCCCTAGGAGCGTTACGTAATACTTGAACGTTCCCCTAACTACTGACAGAACCACAATTTGCAATTTAAAATTGGACAAAATAGGTTTTAGTTTAGCAATGGAGCTCTCTACAACTAGAATTATGAAACAAAAGACGTCTACCCTATCTCTATCTCATTTGTGCTACACTTTCCAGACAACCAAATTAATACTGTATTTGTTTTTCATACAACAAATACAGTATTTATTTGGTTGGCCGGAAAGTGTAGCACTGAGCGGCATGAACGCTAATGTGAATCTGTAGAATAAGATAATTCTACTAAAATTTAGATGGCGCCAGTAATTTCTTTAATAAAAATAATGTAATTACACTTTTCGCCCGGCCAAGTAAATATTGTATTTGTTCAACAAAGAACAAATACAGAATTTGTTTGGTTGGGTGGAAGTGGGAGTGTATGTATGTCTTCTATCTTTTTTGGGTAGAACTTTTGTCCCTGTCTAATCTAACGGGAGAAATCGCCATTGAGAATGAAATTAAATAAACAAAATTAAAGAATATGCCTGTAAAAATATTAAGATAAGTAGTAAAACAATTTATATAATTTTGAGATGAAAAAAATATAAAAGTTGGTTTGACATATTAAAAATCCTTAAAAAATAATCATCCGAATTTCACATGATTTTTCGAATTATCGGGAAAAATTCACAGTTTTTATTCAAACTTGATGTTAAAGAAAATGCTGATGAAAATAGCGATTTTTTCCCGCATAATTCTCAACCTCTTGTGTAAGTATATATGAAAATTACTCATACAGTTTGTTTCATTATATTCAAATACATTATATTAAATAATGTTTATATTTTATGGCGTCTTAAAAGATGATAAAAAAATATTATCGATAAATTGACACTTATTATTGTTTTAATTGAATTATGTAAACTACTTATAAATCAAGTTTAATTATATTGTTTATTAAACAGTGTTTAAACAGATATAAATCTTTACATTTCTTAATAATTTATAAAATAATTAGCTAGGTCAATATTTATACAGAGCGGTCCAAAAGTCACCCCCCCCCCTCTTAACTTTTGAACCAGTTGAGATATCGACTTCAAATTTGGAACTTTTAAATAAGACAACTTAAGCTATCTTTTAGAATATATTTAATACTTTCAGCTCTTAAAATGTGGAGAGGGGGGCATGGGGGCACATTTTTTTAAATGGAAAGAGGGGTCGTGTAATACATCATTTTAAAGCTTATAAAATTCTCTATTTAACTCCATATTTTTAAATTTAAAAAGTCCAAATTTTTTGGGTTTAAAATGGGGTTGAAAATGGGTATTAATGTCAAAATTCCTCTAAAAAAAACAAATAATTTTTTAAAAATGCCTAATTTTATCATAAAAAAATGTTAATTATACTTTTAAACTAATTTTAGTTGACATAAATAAAAATTTATAAAAAAAAACTTAAAAAATCGAATGTTTTAGCACAAAAAATTGAAAAATCAAAACCTTAAAAAACATTTTTAAAAAATTTTAAAATGTTAGTTTAAATTGAAAATTTTATAAGCTTTAAAATGATGTATCACACGACCCCCCTTTCCATTTAAAAAAATGTCCCGCCATGCCCCACTGCCCACATTTTAAGAGCTAAAAATATCAAATATATGCTAAAAGATAGTTTAGTTGTCTTATTTAAGAGTTCTAAATTTGAAGTCGATATCTCAATTCGTTCAAAAGTTAAAAGGGGGGCGGGTGACTTTTGGACCGCACTGTATAAGCAAATTAAAATCAGTATATGAACCCTATAGGGTTATAGGCCTATCGGAAATAATTATTATAATATGTTTTGAATATAACGTGTGCCACAAAAGGTGGGCTTACTTTTTGTTATGTATCGTATTCAAATAAAAAAATTTGATAAAATTAATTTATCATGTTACTTTTAAGTATACTATTAAAATAATATATCGCTTGCGTTAGGTGCACATGTGTACTATTGCGATTTTTTTTAAAGAAAAAAAAAGGAAAATATTACTTTTGAATTTGTTGGGCAGTGTTGCATACATTCCAATTTGAATGTGATATAAAAACCATATCATCTAAGATTTAATGTAGTCTGGAAGTGAAACTCAACACTAACAAGGTCCCGCCTTTATCCATGCCGCACGTCTCCGACGGAGCGTCCCCAGGGGTCCAAGGGGTCAACTAACACCCTGTCCATACACCACGGGCCCCGCTTTCAACCGTACACCACGGGAGGTGTAAAGAGTCTTAGTTTTCCTATATTAATGCTGCTTTTGCTATTGTATATTCACTTCCAAATTAAAATCGGATGAATACTGCCCGACTTTGTTTGTACGCCGTTAATGTAAGTTAAAACTACATAGCGGGAAAAAATGATTCATCAAATATATTGCTGGTTTAATGTTTTTTATGCAAAGCAAAAACCTGTGCACCCGTATGTGCATTGTGCACCTGTAGTTAAACATTACTAGCAAACTATTAAAATACTTAAAAAATAGTATATTGTTTTACTAAGAGGAAAAGTGAAGCTTTTTTTTACTAGTCTGTAGAATTTACAGACCACCTGAAGCAGAGTCCGGAGACTACAGACGAGTAAAAAAAGCACTCTTCCTCTGAGTGAAACACACTATTTTTTCTTCAAGCAACCTATATATATTTTTTAAATATTAATTTTTGAATTTATTTTATTCAGTAATAAAGTATGTTTTTTTATTAAAATAGGCCCTTTCGAAATAAACTTAAACCTTCCTTAGCTCATTTTAAATTTTTTTCGTAGCCTAAATCGTACACTTTTCGTGATTTCGATGGTAATTTGTCTAATGTAGCATTTGCAATTTCGGAGAGATTTGTAGGTGTATAAACCATATATTCTTCTTCAATCATTTTTAAACATTACTTACAGCAAACTATTAAAATACTTAAAAAATAGTATATTGTTTAACTAAGAGGAAAAGTGAAGCTTTTTTTTACTAGTCTGTAGAATTTACAGACCACCTGAAGCAGAGTCCGGAGACTACAGACGAGTAAAAAAAGCACTTTTCCTCTGAGTGAAACACACTATTTTTTCTTCAAGCATCCTATATATATTTTTTAAATATTAGTTTTTGAATTTATTTTATTCAGTAATAAAGTATGTTTTTTTATTAAAATATGCCCTTTCGAAATAAACTTAAACCTTCCTTAGCTCATTTTAAATTTTTTTCGTAGCCTAAATCGTACACTTTTCGTAATTTCGATGGTAATTTGTCTAATGTAGCATTTGCAATTTCGGAGAGATTTGTAGGTGTATAAACCATATATTCTTCTTCAATCATTTTTAAACATTACTTACAGCAAACTAGTAAAATACTTAAAAAATAGTATATTGTTTTACTAAGAGGAAAAGTGAAGTTTTTTTTTACTAGTCTGTAGAATTTACAGACGACCTGAAGCGGAGTCCGCAGACTACAGACAAGTAAAAAATACACTTTTCCTCTGAGTGAAACATACTATTTTTTCTTCAAGCATCCTACATATATTTTTTAAATATTAATTTTTGAATTTATTTCATTCAGTAAAAAAGTATGTTTTTTTATTAAAATAGGCCCTTTCGAAATAAACTTAAACCTTCTTTAGCTCATTTTAAATTTTTTTCGTAGCCTAAATCGTACACTTTCCGTGATTCGATGATAACTTGTCTAATGTAGCATTTGCAATTTCGGAGAGATTTGTAGGTGTATAAACCATATATTCTTCTTCAATCATTTTTAATCAATTTCACACAAGGTTTTTGCACAGAATCTTGAGTCAACCACCTGTTTACATAATAAACAAACAAGTGACATCGGACAGACGGACGGACGGAACGACGGACTACAAAAATTGATATGTTGTTTTTTATTATTTATTTTAAAAGATACTATTTTTGTTTTGCTTTTAAGAGATCATAAACTTTAAAAATATCTTGTAATAACTACAAAACTCTATATATTGTATCACTTTCCCATAATTTAGAACACCAACCGATTTGGCTCAAATATGAAAGCTCTATTGGAACTGATTTTAAAAAGCCGTGGGTTTAGTACTAGAGATAACCCTGATTTTCGTAATAACATTTTTGAATTTTGAATACTTATAGTAATGATATTCAAGACTAATACTACTTACGGTTTATAAATCTACAGATTTGTTTTATGCAGTTTTTAATAAGCTCCGTGTGAGCCAAATATAATCAGTTTATTAAATAAAAATCTGAATGCTTTTTCAAGAATATTACAAACAAGTTTTGTTTAAAAACCGGCACGTCTTATACAATTGTTATCAGAAAATAAACAAATAAATATGCAATGTATATTATGCGTAGCTATGTAGCGCTAAAGCCTTATGTGCATTCTCCTTTTATTTATGTGAGTGAAAAATTATTTTGTAAAAGGCTAATACAGAAAGAATAAGTTGCTTGCAGTTCAAGCCTGCTTTCGAATACCACGTAATAAATCTTTTACTGCACGTAACCTATGGACAGCAGAATAGTTCATCTTAATGCTTTCCTTTGTGCGAGATCTTTTCATTTTTTAATTGCATTTAAATTTAAGTTTCTTTTTCTTCTATACGTTTCATGTTGCGGGGGTGTATTTGATATTTTGATTAAAATTAAATTAGATTTTTCGGTTTAAATTGATTTTAGTAGGGTTTTCCGTTGTTTATAACGAATGGTAGTGATTAAGGAATATCTTTGGGGTATACAAGAATAAAACAAATTTGATAGAATAATAAATTACATTTTTTGTATAGATTTAAAAGGATATGGTGGTGTCTAATATTGCCGCGATTCTTTTATTTACTTCGGCTGCATCTTGAAGTTGAATATACAATATTGTAATATTACGTTAAAATTTAAGCCAAATTTTACATTATTTTTTACAGTGTACAAGGCTGCAAAAAGTCGAGTCTAGCGAAGAAGTTGTTTCGGTCATACAATGTTTTTTAGTTTATGTTAGTAGTAGTTTGTGATGGGGGGGCTGGAAATTATTCTCTTTGGTCCATTTTTCTTTACCCCGATAATACTAGTTTTCTGGTCTAACGAGGATTTTAGTACAGTAGGGTGCCCAGGACCTATTGAATTGTTTGGGTCCCACCCTTAAAAATGGTTCCTTTAGGTGGAAAAACAACCCTGATTTTTTTTAGATTTTTGAAAAAATTATTTAGAGGTCCCGCAGGCGCTTTTTTGAATAGAAAATCATGTGAAGGGTTTTAATTTTTTTAAGTATATAAAAACTTTGATATTGGACTTTTATGGAACAAAAAAGTGTTTCTGGATAATAAAGGAATATTCTCAATTTTTATGCCCCTCTACAAAATTAAAACGGATTTTTTATGGGGTAAATATGCTAAAACTTGACACATTAATAAAGGCTAGAAAAAACTTTACTTAGAATTTTTTCCAAAGAGCTTTTTTTCTAGGGTATTTTTCAATATGTCAGAATTCAGGGTTTGTATTTACTTTTTTGAAATAAAGTAGGGTGTCCAAAAAATAATTAAATATCTCAATAAAAGTTAAAAAAATGCATTAAATTGCAATAAAATATCAATTTTGTAGCAAATAAACAAAATATTGTTTTAAAATTCCTTGTAGTATGTTACATTATGTAATAAAATACACTAAATAAAGTTTTTTTTAAGTGTAGAACATTTATTTTTAAAAATCTGGAAAAAGAAATTCTCAACACCCAGTTATAGTCCAGGATCCATCGCCCATTTTTGCACTTGATTACTATCAAGCTAATTTTCCGTGAGTAGCTTTATTTTGATGAGACGCCCAATAATTTCCTGTACGAAACTCTCGATTGTGGTAGCTAACAGAGGTAGCAAGGATAAAATATGTTGATTTGATGATTCTCAAATATTTATTACTAACTGAATTTTTTTTTCCTAAATCTCAAGACAATTATCTAAATTATTCAAAAAAATATTTGTCCTACAAAATCTATGGTTTGATCAAAGAGTCCCCTCTTTCCGACATGTATCGATAACGAGGTCATCATAAATGATTACTAACCAGCTGATTTTTTTTTTTTACTTAGTTAATATTCATGTAATTTAACAGACATATTGTCCTACAAATTGCGCGGTACGTTATCCTGGTCCTACGCTCAAAAGTAGTAGTACAGATCCTTGATGTAAAAATAATTACTATCAAGCTGAATCTTCGTGAATAGCTTTCGTTTCGATGAGTCGCCCAACAATTTCCTATGCGAAAATTCTCAATTATGGTAGCTAACAGAGGTAGCAATGATAAAATATGTCGATTTGATTATTTTCAAAAATTTTAAAGAAGTTAAAAAATTAATAATCGTCAATTTAAATTCAACAAAAAATTAACAAAAAAAAATTTGTGCCGCTTGGGTTTCTGTATTTTGCTACTACAGCTGAGTCACACCGGTACGGCGGTACGCATGCGCAGAGCATTGCTTACTGCGAATTAGGTATCCCACTTTAGTGTCGACCATAAGCCTGCAAACATTTTCTCAGTCCACGTGTTTTATTTTATCTTGATAAATAATTTCAAGAAATGTTTTTTGTGCTGCAAAATAATTATGGAGTGTTTTTTGTGTAATTCGTTATGTGAAAACTCTACTTTTCGAGAGAAAAGAGAAAAAGTGAAGAAATTTAATAAAGGCTTTTGGCTTTCTTGCAAAACTTTTCTATCTGCTCGAAAGCATCATCAACATAAATATCGAGATGTTATATTGCCTGAAAATTGGAATGACGAAGTAATAGGTTATCATTCCTCTTGTTACAAAGAATTTCGAGTGAAATCTAAATATTTGTCTTATGAAAGGTAAGTCGATCGAATATTTACTTACTTTATTTTTAAAATAATTGAAACATAATTTATTAAGTTCATATTTTTACGTAATTATGTAAAATCGAGCATTAGCATTGTAACATTCTATTGTAGCATTGTATTATTGTTACATTCTTTAAACAATAATTTTTGATAGTATATTATATTTTAAATATTTTCTTATTAAATTTTTTGTCATTTAAATTTATGTTTTTGTATGACTATTTGACTAAATATTAATTTAATATGGGATAATTTTTTCAATATCGATGATTCTATGTGATATTTATGTAGACACTGTATTTATTTGCATGTTTCTCAAATAAACAATTTTTAATTTTTTTTTAATAATTTCTCATACACAGCACTGAGCCAGCTTCAACATCATCAGCGTCTCAATCTACTGGAATCATTGATTCTTCGATATCTTTAACGTCTGCTAAAAATGTAGAACCGGACCCATTGCCATGCACTTCACGGTTAGTTAATTAAATAATTTTTTTTATTTGTTAGTAATTGTTCATTTTTCAAAACAAGTTCATCTGAATCTACTGATTTTGAAATGATGCCATTACAATTTTTTTTCAATTATTGTTTCTGTACAAGTACAAATCTCTAAAAAGCTTCTTGAAATTATTTATTTATTTTTTAATTATAAAATTGTTTTGCACGTTATTATTTATTTACAGAAATATTGACCAGAGTTCGATATTAATTAATGATGAAACCAGTAATATTGAAGATTTGGAGAATACTGTTGAGGAGGACAATGTAGATTGTGAAACGGAAGTACAAAGTTTTGGAGATGATGAGTTAGCAAAGAAATGCTTTTTTTGTCAAAAAGTCAATAAAAAACGTAAAGGGCGACAAATATACTGTCGTAAAATTAAAAACAAAATACCCTTTCTGGAAAAAATTAAAAATTATTCTACAGAACTGGGCGATATAGAAATGTTACGGAAAATTCAAGAAGAAAATAACTCTGTTAACGATACTTTTTTGGCGTATCATAATATATGTAATGTCAATTATTTTGCCAAATACCAAAGGAAAATGAATCCACCTCCAACTAATGATTGGGCCACGAAACGAGATGGCCATAAAATTGCCAGAGAACGCTTGATTAATTATATTCAGCAAGAAGTTATTACAAATCGACGAGTGATGTCATTAGCTCACTTGAAATATTGTTATGCTGAATTTGTAAAAGAAATTTATGAACACGCAAATTTAGAAGCTACCACATTTAGCAATCAAGCTCTCAAGGACTATATACAAACTCAATTAAAACACAAAATATCATTGGTCAATATTTCAAATCAACAATTTTTTATATCATCTGAAATCGATATTGAAACAATCGATGATGAAGAAATTAATGATATATTATTTGAACAAGAAGCAAAAGAATTCGCCTTGAAATATCGAAAAAATATATTGGGAATAAAAAAAAAACCTTTAACAGATTTCATCGACAGTAAAGTATTAAATGAAGGGGAGTGCGATGTTCCAAAATGGTTAGATATATTTTGGACTACTGCTTTAAGCGGTATTGGCAAAGAAAGCTGCGATCGGGTTCGGAGATTGTCTTCATCTTTTTCGCAGGACTCTATCTACAGCATTACAAGAGGTTATATTAAACCGCGAAAGCATATTTTATTGGGTATAACCATAAAAAGTCTCACAGGAAGCAAAAAAGTCGTGGATATATTAAGCAGGCAAGGATACTGCATCACCTATCCAAGTATACTGGAATTGGAGACGTCTGCTGCATACTCTTGTGTTTCTAATAATCAATTATGTCCAACCAGCATTCAACGAACTTCTATATTATCATCTGGAGTAGCGTGGGATAATTACGACAGATATGTAGAGACAAGCTCTGGTAAAAATACCTTACATGATACAGTGGGTATCATTTATCAAAATATCCCTACAGAAGAAGAATTGAACATCATCAAAAGGAACGATGCATCTACAGAAGCTGAACGGAATTCTTCAATTAAGGTTCGTGATTTGGCTGGCCGTAGAAAACGTTCGTTTGAGGAACAGTCATTTGAAAATACTGTACGCGAAGCAACGACGTCCAGAATTTTGGCGTAGTAGTGTAGCGTCACCTGAAGAACCACAAAATTTAATTAATTTTCAACATAGACATTTTACATGGGTACTTTCCCATAACTTACAAATTTCAAACACGCCAATGTGGGTAGGATATAATGCCAAAATTTTAAAAGATGACAGTAGAATTCAAAAGATTGAGTATTTAACCCAAATTAATAATTCACCCACGGATCCAGCTGTTGTAAAAGAGACGATGCGTAGAAGTTTGCAAATCGCTTCAGAATGTCAAAAAGATTTCTTCAGTGTTACTTACGATTTAGCCATGGCCAAGATTGCTTTACGGATACAGAGTGCGGAGGATGAATTCGAAAAACTTTTTATTAATTTTGGACCTTTCCACATAATGTTATCATTCATGAAAGCTATCGGGAAATTTATAAGTGGATCTGGGTTAACAAATATTCTTATAGATAGCGAAATTTTGGCCAGTGGTTCTATCAGTTCGTTTTTAAGTGGAAAACACTTTAATCGATGCAGAAAAATTCATCCTTTACTCTCTCTTGCTTTGCAGAATTTACATTTGGAAAGGTTTTTACAGCAGCATGATCAGGACCTGGAAAATATTAAAGAATACTTAAAAATATTTAATGAACAACAGAATGATGACCCACAAATAACCAATGAGAATTTAAAAAAATTATTTAACAAATATGAAGAATATAAAAATGAAACTTTAAATGGAAGGCATGGTAAAACACCTCAAATTTATTTAATGTACACAAGATTAGTTGAATATTATCTTCAATTAGAATATAGTATTCGTATAGGTGACTTCAATTTGTTTGTAGACACTTTACCGAAAATAACAAATGTTTTTTTTTCAATGAATCACCATAATTATGCAAGGTATATGTCTATTTATTGGGATAAGTTGATAAATATTGAAACTACACATCCCAGATTGCTTGATGATTGTCAAAAGAGTTTTATGGGCATTCGAAGAACAATAAAACCGTTTTCAAGAATCCCAGTTGATTTAACACTTGAACAAACAATCAATGCTGATGCTGCTTCTAAAGCTTCTGGAATTGTAAACATTACAAACTCGTTCTCTGCAAGACAAAAATGGTCAATTACTCACTAACTACGTACAAGTGTTATATCTAAAGTGATGGAATTTTGTAATATGAAATCAACAGATGATATTACGAAAGATTTAAAGAAATCAACAATTAATAAATCTACCAAAAACTTACAAGTACTAATGCAACTAATAAAGCAGTACACCAACCCTTTTGGATTAGAACTGTCAGAAGATCATCTTTACAATATATCGAAAGGTCAGTCGGTGAACGATGAAGTATATAACTTTTTATCATCAGTTGAAATTGAGGGCGAAAAACAAAATAAGAATTTCATTGCTGAGTCTCGAGTAACACCAGATAGGTTTGATAAAGCCATTACCAGAAATAAAATAATTAATTTTGAGTACAAGAATACGCAAAAAGTCAAAATTAATGGAAAAGTGAAAGAAGTTCAAATGCAAAGAGATGTTTTTGGTCGTCTACTTTATGTGTCACTAAAAAATAAAATTGATTTATAAAAAGCATTAAGTTATCCTCTAGCTCCTATTCCATTTTCACTCTGTCATACTAATGGAACAATTTGCAAAACCCCAAAATCTGTAATTATTAATGAATTACTAGAATATCAAACTGAAATAGTAAATCCTCCAGAAGCAGATATTCACTTAGTTGATGGATTTTATTTATTACATACGTTGAAGAACCTTCCAAACAGATATGGTAAAATCTCAATGCATATATTAAAAATACTTACATATAATAGAAAAGAAGTACATATTATATTTGACAAATACAAAAAACCCAGTATTAAAAATTTTGAACATAATCTGAGAGGTGAAGATGACACACAATATGACGTAATACGTAAAGACAATAATCGTCCTTCAGATTTCTGCAAATTATTGAGGAGCAACAATTTTAAAGAAAAATATGTAAAATTTTTAATTGAAGATTGGACAAGGGACGAATTTATTACTTTGATCACAGGAAAGACTATTAAACTTAATTATGATCAATGTTACACTTATGAGGTGTCTAGTGAAAATAAAATAAAAAGAGTCATTGACTATAATTTCTCTTGTTATCATGAATAAGCTGATACCAAAATAGTATACCACATTTGTCAATTTAATACTAACTATCGTGTGGAGATACATTGTACAGATTCTGATATACCAATAATAATGTTGGCAAATTTTAAGCATTTAAAAGATAAAATTCAAATAATAATTAATTTAAGCAAGAATAAAAAAAAATGTACTTAAACATAAATGAAATTTATGCCAAGCTTGGAGATCAATTATCTTGTTCACTCGCCATATGCCATATTTTTACAGGGAATGATTACAATCCTGCTTTCTTTCGTAAAGGAAAAAAGAAACCTTTCAGTATTTTAAAGAAAAATGAAAATTTTCAAGAGGCTTTTATTCAACTCCTACGAATTAAAAATACGGAATTAACAACATCGAATGAGGTAGTTCAAATTATTGAAGAGTATGTATGCAGAATGTATTCATTAAAAACAAAGAATGATCTGAATAAAGGACGGTATGAGTTATTTGAGAAAGGGTATAAATCAAAAAATGACAATGAAAAAATTTTAAAACAAAAAATCGTAGGATATGATCCTTCCAGTTTGCCACCAACAAAACAAGAATTGTTGCAACAAATTAAACGAACTGTATTCATCTGCAATGTATGGTGTAATGCACACATGCGGTGCCCCACCGAAAAATTGCCAGAAAATTTTGGATGGACAATAATTGATGGTAAATATGAATATTATTGGTTTGATGGTCCCCAAAGTCCATCATTTGAAGAATTATCTTCTGACTTACAAGGTAACCTATTAATACTATTTTTATGTATTGATTGATTATTCATTATTATATAATTTACTTAATTTTTTCATGTTATTACAGAGTCAGATATCACGAGTGAAGAAAGTGAAACAGATGAAGATGATAGCGATGTTAGTAGCGAAGATTTATCAGATGAATCTGATGAAGATTAACTTCTTTATATATATATATATATATATATATATATATATATATATATATAAATACACAAATTTTTGTACCTATATTACTAAAAAATAAAGTTATTTAAATTTTAAAAAAGATTTTTTCACTGTATCTTATTTTACAAATAGGAAAACGAATAAATTACAATTCTTGTCGGACTAGTGATACATACCTGTTTTCTTGTAGGACGTTGTTTCATTTGGGCAGAGAACACACTAACCTATTATATGATATTTTTGTCCTACAGTTAGTAATGAGAAAAATGGTCTTGTGGTATTAACAATTTCTGAGCGTAGGACCGGGATAACGTACCGCGCAATTTGTAGGACAATATGTCTGTTAAATTACATGAATATTAACTAAGTAAAAAAAAAAATCAGCTGGTTAGTAATCATTTATGATGACCTCGTTATCGATACATGTCGGAAAGAGGGGACTCTTTGATCAAACCATAGGTTTTGTAGGACAAATATTTTTTCGAATAATTTAGATAATTGTCTTGAGATTTAACAAAAAAAAATTCAGTTAGTAATAAATATTTGAGAATCATCAAATCAACATATTTTATCCTTGCTACCTCTGTTAGCTACCACAATCGAGAGTTTCGTATAGGAAATTATTGGGCGTCTCATCAAAATAAAGCTACTCACGGAAAATTAGCTTGATAGTAATCAAGTGCAAAAATGGGGTATGGATCCTGGACTATTATAACAATAAACACATTTCAAAGCAATTTGTACATATTAATAAGCTTTTTAGAAAGATATCATGTCTTTTATCGAAATAAAGTGAATTTTTTTACATTTTATGGAATTTGTGATTTTTTTTTGGACGTCCTGTTCTTTTTCTTAAAAAAATAAATATGGGGCGTTATTAGGTACTTTTTCAATAAGTTTCTAAAAAAAAATTTCCATGAGAAAAAAATCTAATTAACCTTTTCTATATTTACCAAATATTTATTTAGGAACTATAATAGTCTTTATATTACCAATGAACATCAGCTATTATTTATTTTGGAAAGAATAGTTAAATTAAATTAGCGAATTAAATCAATTTCACTAATTATTTAAAAAAAATAATATTAAAAAAATCAATAACTGCGTTTTGAAAGTCAAAGCATAAAACCTGCGTTTGATAGTCCAGCATTTAAATGAATATCAATATTATCAATGGAATCTTTTTGGATATTGATTTTTTAAATATTTGTCCATATATTGCTTAAAACCTTTTAACTTTCTAAAAAAGAAAGTATTGTGAAAAAAAAAAACCTAAACGTCGAGAAATATTAAGATACGCTAAGAAAAAAAATTATGTCTATTCATCTGTATTCAGTGGATACTATCCACGATAACTTAAGAACGCTTTAAGCTAGAGACTTGAAATTTGGTTTGCAGATGTATTTTTATATTATCTTGGACAAATTCGTATTTGAGCAAAATAAGTTGGAGGAGGCGGGGGTAAAAGGGGGGTTAAATTTTTTGCTTTGGCCATAACTTTTTCAAAATAGAAGAAACAGATTACCCAAAAAATCCTTCCTATAATTTTTTTGCCCCCTCTGTCCCCCAAAGTGTAAATAATTTTTTCTTGGCAATAGAAGAAAACTTTAAAAACCACCTTAAGTCAAAAAAATACACAAAATATAATATTATAATTGTTTTCCAAGCCGGGATGGGAAATATCCCTAGAAAATAAAATCACAAAAGTTATTTATTATATAATTTAATGATGAATTTTATTTTTTAGGAGAAAGTACTCTTACTCATTCGAGATGACTTATATATTTTTTTTTTATTTTAGACCCACTTTAAAACTTATTATAATATTTTAGTATTTGTCAACAAACAAGCTGTGACTGACACAATCTCGTTGACTGACAACAAAAAGTCAAAGCTACTATGATATTTACGTTGTTAATAAAATACCCCATTTTGAAAGTCAAGATTTTGTTCAAAAACTGCAGTTTTTTATTCCACGTGGTTTTCTAACTAAAATTTTAATATGAAATATAGCAAATTTTTTATTTTTTTTTGGGTCAGTAGGTCGAATAGGCATTTACAATATTAACACTATCATTATCTCAATTTTCCAGAAAATGTCAAAAACTGCGTTTTGAAAGTCACCTCCTCAAATAAGCTTCATACGTCAATTTTTACAATGTTTTTACCCTGGTAAATGTATTTTAAATATTCCCTTATTATTCAAATATAATTGCCCTCCCTAAAATGGCCTGATTTTAACGTTTTTATATTTTAATAATAATAAAAAGGCTTAACATGTTTTCTCTCTCGAAAAATCGCCGGGCGCGACCCCTAAATATTTTTTTTAAAAATGTGAACAAAATAGAGGGTTGGTTTTTGACCTAAATCAACATTTATAGGGGGTGGGACCCTAAAAAAAAAACATTTTTTTATTTTGACTTGGTTTAACGGGGAATCCGCAGCGACATTTAATTTAATATTTCATTTGACCGCCATGACATGCGACTGGAGCATTGACTGCGTTATTCGCTGCATTTAGTTCTGTGTGCTGCCTTTAGGACTGTGTGCTGTGGGTGTAGGTTACAAATGTCGACAGAGTGGAGATCCGGTCAATTATCAAAAACAATTATTTTTTTTAGTATTTTTTTTATTATATTAATAACAATCGAGTTATAAATATTCAAAAAAAGCCATGGGGGTGAAACCTATTTTGCGATTTCTCAGCGAAATTATTCATTGGAGGATAATATGTTATATCCGGTTATATCTAATTATTTTTGTCAAAATATTTTTTTTTTGTGTTGCTGTTTATATTTTTCTATATATTTTTTTTATCTTTTTGTATTATTGTAAGTTTCCGGATTCGCGGAAGACCAGACTTTTTGGAGGTTGGAGGATAGAAAACTATTTAATAAAACAACCTAAGTTGTGTAACTTAATGGTAATATACATATAATTCAATATTTCTCCTTCCTCCGGAAAGAGCTGAGCGATATCCCTTCCTTTTATGTACTATTGGCATAAATAAACGTCTTTATTATTATTATTATTATTATTATTATATCACGGTATCAAGCAAGACGCTATGAAACAATCAATTATTTATATAATAAACGCCTATTTTTTTTTTTCGTTGAGGGTCATATATGCCATATGCGATAAAGGGGTTATATTTTAAATTTTATTTACACATTCACTTGTAAATAATTTTAGTAAGGTTATGTATTTAGTAACTAATATTATTATTATTATATCACGGTATCAAGCAAGACGCTATGAAACAATCAATTATTTATATAATAAACGCCTATTTTTTTTTTTTTTTCGTTGAGGGTCATATATGCCATATACGATAAAGGGTTTATATTTTAAATTTTATTTACACATTCACTTGTAAATAATTTTAGTAAGGTTATGTATTTAGTAACTAAATCGAACTAAACACGGACTTTAATTCCAAAAATACTGTAAATACCGTCTAATCTGTAGATGTAACTTTATTTAAACTAAACAAAAAAATATATATTTTAAAAGCATTGCAAATAAACCAATATTTACATACAAACAAACAAAAATGTTTTCTTTCGACCCTATAAAATGTTAACGACCACATAGCGTACAAAGTTAAGATAGTTAGAAGGAGGCGCCGGTTTGATAATAGATGATATTTACTTACTTATAAAGTGCTGATAAGGTACCATGTTTCTCGAATGTTGAACATTTAATGTGACTGCCTAGGTTCTTTGTTATTTTGAATTTCTCGCTTAAATGTTTGTATTTGTATGAGTCAATGAACTTTTTACGAAGATTTTTTAGTTAGTCTCCATTTTGTCCGTTGGCTGGTTTGTCGGTTTTTCACTTTTTCGGTTTGTCGGTTTGCCGGTTTGTCACTTTGTTTGTTTACAGTTTGTAGGTTTGTCGATTTTTTCAGGTTTTCAGTTCGTCAGTTTTGCTGAAAATTTTACATTTTATCGGTTTGTTACTTTTTCAGTTTGTCGGTTTTTTTGACGGTTTACTGGTTTTCCGGTTCCTTAGTTTGTCAGGAACAGTTTAACCATTTTTTTATAAAAACCTGGTTATTTCTCCCTCAAGAGAGTATACATAAAAAAAAAACAAAAAACTATATATAGTTTTTTCTTTTAGTTTATTATTTTATTTTATTGTTTTTAACATTTTGAACTACAGGGTGGCCCATAAGTTACTTTATCATTTAAAAATTAAATAACTTTTTTGTTTGTCAATTTTTTTTATTTCTTTCTTTTACTAAAGAAAAAAGTCCGGTGCTGTCAAATCGGGTGATCGTGAGGGAAAATGAAAATCCGTATTTCTCGAAATTATTCGCTCTTCGAAAATCTACCTCTTCGTTCACTGTAACTGTATTGCCATTTTCCTAGCAGAAGTAAAGCCCGATTACCATTTGGAACGTTACACAGCACCAAACCGTGACCTTGAGGGGGTTTAATTTACGTTGGTGCATGACTCTAGCTGGAGCCTGTTAAGAGCCATCATGGAAATGTCGTAAAAAGAGCCCGTGCTTACAAAGCGTAAAATGGACGTCATTTAAAACACATGATTTTCCATAACTAGGTAAAAAAAAATCCATTTCCTGTACTCTATATTCTTAAAGAAATAAATTAAAAAAATTGACAAAAAAAAAAATTATTCAATTTTTAAATGGTAAAGTGACTTACGGGCCCCCCTGTATAACTCAAAAACCAGCCGTCAGATCAATTTGGGACATCTTATCTTATCTTATCCTATCCTATACTATCGTATCCTATCCTATCCTATCCTATCCTATCCTATCCTATCCTATCCTTTCCTATCCCATCCTATCCTATCCCACCCTACCCTACCCTACCCTACCCTATCCTATCCTATCCTATCCTATCCTATCCCATCCTATCCTATCCTATCCTATCCTATCCTATCCTATCCTATCCTATCCTATCCTATCCTACCCTACCCTACCCTACCCTACCCTACCCTACCCTACCCTACCCTAATCCTATCCTATCCTATCCTTTCCTATCCTATCCTATCCTATCCTATCCTATCCTATCCTTTCCTTTCCTATCCTATCCTATCCTCCTATCCTCCTATCCTATCCTATCCTATCCTATCCTATCCTATCATATCCTATCCTATCCTATCCTATCCTATTCTATCCTATCCCATCCCATCCCATCCTATCCTATCCTATCCTATCCCATCCTATCTTATCTTATCTTATCTATGGTTCAATTGAAGCTTTAATCTAAAAGATTAAATCTACAACATACTAAAAACTAACAACATAATTAACAACATACTAAAAACTCAGATGTCTATTTCAATAGTGTCCCCAAATATGTACACTTTAGGAATCTTTATATCTCGAAAACCATGATAGAACAAACGAAACCACCTGTGGCACAAACGAAACCAATTGTGGCACAAACCTCTAATTTCGTCCTTGTCTGATCTTCTATCCCCGGGTCATACGGCCGAAATGAACCACCAGAACCACTGCTCCCGGACGTTTTGTTTAAATTTATATATTCGCAATAAACCAGGACTCTTTTTTAAAAAAGAGAGCTCTTATGAAAATGCGGGAGTTAAGATGCTCTTACCTCACTCAAAATATATAAATATTTATATAATTTTATTCATTCAGATAAAATGTCTAATATTTAATAATTTGCTTATAGGAGAATCAGCTGGATGTTCTAAATACCCGAAAACAAATTATTTTCCAGTTTTATGAAAAATGATTATTCCATATCCAATACATTTCGTATTATTACAAATTTGATGGATATTACTCTTGCACAACATTTATATCCGTAT